>CM065680.1:33605294-33612794 GCA_017654935.2 Phymorhynchus buccinoides | reverse complement strand
TTTTTGTATTGGTCTATGCTTGACGTTTTGCTTCTTTTTATTTCCTTTTGTTTTCAAAATTATTTTGTCCAAACGGCTGCCAAAAACAGGAGACAAACAAAACAAAACAAAAAGAAAACAAAAACATATTTTTCATATTCTATTAAAACTCGGTATTCAAAAATCGTTTCTTCATTCAGTCGTTAGCTCTCTGTCTGTCTGTCTGTACCCAAATGATAAATCGCGAATCCAGATGACAATGAGTATTAACCTAAATGGGTATTTAATAGAATATTCTTTGCGTGATACTACATTAACCACCCTGACAATGCCATTAAAACTCCCTTTACATGTAGTTGTAAGAATAATGCTGCTCAAAAGAAAGACAATCGCTGATATAAAACAGACCAAAAAATAACAGGATGATAAAGGAAACCTAAAATTCTTCGGCGAAGGCAAACCAAGGGAAAAAGACAAACAAACAAACAAAATTACAAACACAAAAACAAAAACATTGTTTTCAAACAGTCGGTTTAAAATTATATGGAAGATAGGCCTACTTGTCTGAGATTTTATGCCAGAAAACCTTTAATTTGACTCTCTGGTGATAGTTCAAAATTGTGTCAGCTTCAGCATACAGTTTTTCAGTTAAATGTCACAGTATGACATTGTAAGATTCACTTTTAAACTCCATGGTTGAAATATCCAAGTGAGTGACTTTTTGGTGTCTCTGTGGAAGGGAATCAATAAAAGGATGAATGCCAGAGACTGGGAATTTACATTCAAGGACTTTTAACCCTGTCACCGCCAACGTCGCATTTTTGCACCACAATGATTTAACACCCCTGTCAATAAAAGGCATCAAACCAGGGTCTGTTATCCAAAGACCATATTCTCTTCATTTTGGAAGGTGGGGATAGGCCTTACTTTAAATGTCACAGAAGAATCCCCAACATTACAGACAGATTTTGTTCTGTACCCAGGTAAATTTAATGGAAATGTTTCGCTGAAAAATGGCTGGCGGTGAAAGGGTTTAACTAGTTTCTGCAAAACAGGGCCTGCCGGTGGCTTAACATTGCGAGTTAGATTGACCTTTTAACGCTTTATTTTTATATTTTTTTTAATGCGAATGTTTTAGACTATATTTTGGTATTATCTTTAAACAGGGTTTCTGCACATGCAATAGGCTACCAGAATCTTGTTTTGTGTATTAGGTTTGGCGTTAAACGGGCTTTCTGCAAAATACTAGTTAATGAAAATTGCCTGACAAATTTATACTTGTGAACGTTTGTGCTGCCAAATACGAGTGTTTTAGACAATGTTAAGTATATCTTTAAACGGGGTTTCTGCATAAGCTCAGTGTCTTAGACTATGTCAGATTTATCTTTAAACGTGTTTTCTGGTTTAAAAAAAATGCCATTGTCCTTGACTTTATACAGGGGCCCATCAATAAATAATGTCCTTACAGTTGTAAACCAACAACTAATTAGTGGATTTACACAATATTTTTACACGTATGTAAGCTACCCTTCCTTGATCACCACACACATTTTCAAGCGTTTTGGCTTTTATTCAAGTACGTTTTGGTACTCCGACCGAAAGAAGGTGTGAAGCTGTGAAATTGCTACTTTTTTGCAGTCCTTGGACGAAAAAATATTCTTGGTTTGCTAACTTCTGCTTTAATAATGCGAATAACAAAAAACATCATGGGGTAGCGTTAGGTCTGGAGAGTGCGTGGGGAAGGACTTGGATGTTTTGCTTATCAGGGTAGGTCATAGTGACCTTGACCTTGAGAGGACCCGCGTTTCCATGAAGTAGCAGGGTTTAATTTGTGCCAGCAGCTATTTTACTTGTGCCAGCAGCTAAGGGCTAAATTCTGCCGCGGGACAAAGTGTTAATCTGGATCAGCAGACACCTACATCTGATATAACGGCTTGATCGGGAAACCACAAACATACACCCAAGTTTCGTCTTTTGAAATCACATCACAGGAGGATTTGGGGCCATCTGGCCTATTAATTTGGAGAAAACGTAGTTAACATTTTACCCACCGCTTTTTCATGTTTCCACTTCAGAAGTAGGGCATCCATCTTGTGTCTCATTTTTCATGGCAAAGATTTGTCGCAGAATCCTGTCATTTTACCATATAATACAGTACATCTGTGGCTTATTTCGCAAACAGAAATAAATGGAATTTCAGCTTCAATCCTTTCACTTAGACAAAAGTTTGTTCGTTTTTGAGTGTCGATAATGACCTTCTCTAAGCTAGTATATTCAAAGCCAGTGTTCCCAGTTTCAAAAACCTCGATCGGCTTAAAGACCTGCAGCAGGTCACGAAAGGTCGCCCATAAACAGAATCCAAATTCGCATGGATTTTCGCCAGCTCGTCTTCAAGTTTCTGTCTAGAAATGAATTTGCTGCTATTTTGTCAGAATCACTTTTTACTGGCTCAGCTGCAAACATGGTTTTATTAATGACGTTCGAAAATGACGTCACTGATGACGCTGTCTTCAAACTGTGCATGCTAAAAGCAGAATGACTGAAGTTTATTATGATATAAATGTTATGCCCGTGTGGACAAAAACAAGCGTGCCTATGGCACCCTTTTAGGACATTATTTATTGATGCACCCATGTATTAAGTGTACATCTTATCAAAGACTGTGTCTAAGCTTTCTGATCTTACTGAGTTATCTGTAAACTGCCAGTGTCTTTGATCTTGCCTTAAGCTTACGTCTAAACTAGTATTATCAATGCAAATAATAGACTGTTGCCTAGAATCGCATCTCTGAAATGCACAGACCATGTTACTTTGTGTGTCAGACTTAGGCATAGCCTAGCTATAAACTTTGTTGCTTTAAAATGAAAATAGTTTTTAGACTGTGCTCTGTTAGGCACCTGCATGTACAGTTTGTTTCATTGAAAAATGATAATTTGGGTATGTAACTTTAAAAGTTACTTTAAACTATCTGGCTGTCTAAAGGATAACTATGGAATGCTTATCCGAAAGAGAAAACGTTAGTGTATGAAATCAGCCCAAACGACACCCAGAGTTGCTCCTCTTGACGTGCTTAGTCAGCCATATTGATAGCATATTGAATAACGAGGGTAGAAACCAGAATCAATGTGGTTATCGGAGCAGTAAAATGCAGACACACGCAATTAAATAGTTTTGATAAACATTTGGACATTCCTATTTCCAATGAATATCATTATCATCAACAGTTTCAAGGCTGATTAAAGACAGTAGGCTACTGACGTGATGCAGGATAGGCTTAATTACTGGGTGAGTCGAAGTTAGGGACAAAGTGACCATGGGTGACTTGATCAGTTGATTTGTTGTGGACTAACACAGAGCTGTAGTTACTTTAACTTCGTATTGGTATAAAGGTGACAATCTGTGCCGTTTAAATATACCATTTGGAGAGTGGTTTGAATGCAATAAATACGTAACATTTGACAAAATGACGTCACCACCACCAGCCAATGAGCAAAAATGCAAAGCATAGTTGTTGTTTTAATGCGCAACCCACAACATGCAGCCCAGAAGAATGTGATTTTCTCACACGAAAGCTCTGAGCAGACCTAATTAAAAGATGTTAAGATCTCAGCAAAACATAAATGCAAATTAATGTATCCACAGCCCAAAAGTTACGCAAATGTGTATAACAAAAGTGTGCAGTATCAGCAAGGGAAATCATTCCTGTCTTCGCATTAACAGACAGTTTGATAAGCTAAAACTCCAATCATCAACATAAGTCAAGGGCCACCTGTACTGTTCGCTCTATTTTCTATATTGGGGCATGTTGAAGTTATGCTAAATTTTGTGGACATGAGAGCTTAGGTTGGCACAAAAATTAGCACACATCATGAGCAGATGTGTAGTGTTGACATGCATGTCAGTTTGCTTCTCTCGGGCATCTCAATGTGTTTCAGTGAGGAACAAAATATAAGGATATTTTGCCAAATCGTGGACTTTTGAAACGCATTCAACATACAGTTGACTGGGGATAGTTAATGAATGTGTACAATCCCGTAACGACGTTTTAAATGCATTATTTGAATGCTATGAGGGTCGTGTTCACTGCATGTTTCCAATAAACAATTGGTTGAATGCGTTTCAAAAGTCAATGTTTTGGGCAAAACATCCCTATATATTATTGCTCAGTAAAAAGAAATGGGGATGCCCGAGAAACACAAATTGTGATTTATGTTAAAACTACACATCTGGTCATAGTCTGTGCTCACTTTCGTGCCTAATTATCATACGCATATAGAGTTCAACAAAAGTTAGGTATCTCCTCTTTACAAGAGCGCAGAATAAAACTGGCTTACAGTTCATATTTTACACATCATTAGTTCAATTATCTGTTCACCTGCGCATAAAAGTTCATAGCATTCGTAGCAGTCGTTTTGAAGCAATAGCTCCACAAATAACGCAACCCCAACTCAACTCTTTCACCGCCAAAGTCGCAATTTAGCACCACAGTGATTTAACACCTATGTCACTAAAAAGGATCAAATTGGGGTCTATTATCCAAAGGCCCTATTGTCTTAGTTTTGGGAAGTAATGATATAGACCTTATTTGATATATATTTCGCAGAAGAATCCCCAATACTGCAGATGGATTTTGTTCTCTACCCAGGTAAATCTAATGGAAATTTTTGGCTGAAATATGGCTGGCGGTAAAAGGGTTAAAGATGAACAAGTGAGGCCACTCAAAACGAACCAAAATTGGTCGGTTTCTTCAGGGGAACCTTTCTTCATCGATCTTAACACATGAATAATCAAATGTTACGTGCTTATTTTATTTTCACGTTGGTTCTGTGATACTGATTTGAATGTTTACCCAAATCAGACCAATTTGCCTCAGCAGATTTTGTGGTACACGCCAGAATACAAATGGCATGGGACGTTTGCGTTTTGTGATTCTCAGTTATTAGGGGTACCCTCTTGTCAACCAACTCGGTCCTTCATAATCGAATGTTACGTGCTTAGTTTGTTTTCATGTTAATACTGAGATGTCAAATTAAATGTTCACCAAAAATAAACCAATTTGCTTCAGCGGATTCTGTGGTGCAAGTGGCCCTCAACTTCTGTTGATGATTGTATGACTGAATTCTCACATGCCTTCTCTTTACATCAAACCACACTTACATCCTAAACGATTTTACTGTAGACCAACAGCCACAAACACACGTTTGGACACACACAAAATATTGGTTTAACGACCAAAGCGTAATGGTTTCTGATTGATCCACCTACGTATTCACCAGATCAAAATCTGACCACACTTATGCAGACGCTTCTACTTAACCATATGATGCAGAGGGGAGTAAGCAATATTGAAAAACTACAGAGATATGCAATGACATGCAGGAAACCCAAGACCACGAAATGCTACAAAGATTTCAGGGAAGCCCAACTAAATGCCTTGAAGCCCGTATCTAGAGTAATGGAGAGATCGCAATTGAAATTATAGTCAAAATAAAGAAGAGGGATTGACTTTGACTTTCCATGTTGCAAAAACATTTTTGAAAACATTTTTATTACCAAAATACAAAGCAAGAACATTCTCATGTTCAGTGAAATATACTATAAACGTTGATAAATTCCAGAATGCAAATGTCTCGGACTGTGTGAACTAGCAGCAAGCACCCTTCTTCTGGTAATTCACATGAATCAGAGCAAACACACACACACACACACACACACACACACACACGCACACGCGCACGCACACACACACACACACACACACACACACACACACACACACACACACACACACACACACACACACACACACACACACACACACACACACACACACACACACACACACACACACAACACACACACACACACACCATTGGTTATTCTTTTAAACCAAACGATGAAAGCAGCAGATCAGATTGTCGAAAACAATTTCTCATGGTGAACACTCGAGCATCTTCAACTCTTGAATTGCGTCACTACATATATTACTAGCGTGTCACGTAAGATCTTTTTTAAAGAAAAAAGAAAAGAAAAAACCCACATTCGTCAAGGGGCTAAGCTGAAAACAAAAGTGGGTGGGAGATATTGGAACAACACAGATCAAAAGCATGCTCAAAAACTGTCCGAAAGACTTTAAAATAAAACCCACAACCGTGTGATTGGTTGTTAGTACTACGTGGCAGAGGGGGGCGACCCTAGAAATATTTGGTAACAATCGGGTTTTTTGCATCTTTCAGTAGTCTGGACCAAGTTGTTTATGAATCCGTTGGAAGGTCTCATGACAATCTCTTGGCAATTTCATAATTCAAGATGGCGCCCCAAATTAAATGGCTGTCAAGTCTTCTAGATGACACCGTTCTCTCTTATTTTTCCAATATAAAGCATATAAAATCACAATCACAGTGTCTAATGTAAAGTTGCTGTAGGCAGGATACGCGGACCTAAAACTTAGTTATAATTATGTAACACTTTGGATTCAAAATGGCGGCCAAGATGGCAGCCAAATTGTTCCATTGGCTATATTTTATGAACTTCAAGGTGTACAAACATAATTATGGTGTGTAATAAAGGGTTTTTGGAGTTAAACATTCCATTTCTAGTACTACCAACGTCATTTGACCATTTCTTATTTCAAAATGGCGGCAAAATGACAAAGCCATTAAAACCGTAGTCCCAGTTCAATGCAAAATCAAAACAGAATTGCACGCCGTGGCTTAAGTCTGTGTCAGACCGATTGACATAGGCTAGAACACCAAGGCTACATCCAAATGATCTTATGCTATGCATAGCTATGCAGGGATTGTCTTTACCATGACAAGCTCCTAGCATAACATCATCAGTCTCCAAAATCCCCCGAAGATCCGAACTTCCTGTCCACAGCAAGTTTACTCTTAACACTGCAATTTCAGTTTTATATTAAATTATAATGCTGTGCATTTGAAAGATTAGAGCAGATCGTGTTATTTGGACATGGCCGCCATGCTGGCCGCCATCTTGAATTATGAAAATGCCAAGAGGTTGTTCCAACGGATTCTTCATCCACAAGGTCCATAGTACGGAAAACCCCCGCAAAGAAACGATTGTTACCAACCGTTTGTAGGCTATCGAAACAATGATGCCTCTGCCACTGGACAATAAGCATTAGCAGTCTTGGACACATACAAAAAATTAAATAGTCAGCGGGTCAGGACTACCAAAAGAGGGACCCCCGACTACCAAAAGAGGGACCCCCCCCCCCCCGACTACCAACAGAGGGACCCCCCCCCCTCCCCCCGATTAGAGTACCTTTAAACTGGTGTTCTGCAAAATACCAGTTATCTTGTTTGGTGAGTAGCCCCATGTGAACCAAAATCTGTAAAAGGACGACAATACGGATGATACATCAGGTTTTGGGGTTTTTTACGACAACGTGACGAAGACGACAATAATGACGACAATGATGAATATAGCATACGTGTATGTGCTAGGACTACCTTTGAACTGGTCTGCTGCAAAATGCCAGTTATCTTGTTTGGTGAGTAG
>CM065680.1:33597794-33600294 GCA_017654935.2 Phymorhynchus buccinoides | reverse complement strand
TCAAACAATTTTAATGACTAGGCCTTCTGCCCGTATCATAGGGAGGCTGGGGGAGGGGGTTATAATGACACATAAAGTTTCCATCAAAAACTAGAAAATAACAGAGAGAGAGAGAGAGAGAGAGAGAGAGAGAGAGAGAGAGAGAGAGAGAGAGAGAGAGAGAGAGAGAGAGAGAGAGAGAGAGAGAGAGAGAGAGAGAGAGAGAGAGAGAGAGAGAGAGAGAGAGAGAGAGAGAGAGAGAGAGAGAGAGAGAGGGCGGACGGAGAGAAAGATAAAAGACAGACAGATTAAGAGACAGAGTCACAGAGAGAGAAGTGGGGTGAGAGAGGAGAGGTCGGGGGGGGGGGGGGGGGGGGGGTGATTTGCCAGCCAACAACAAAAAACAAAACTTCCACCCAAGGTACAGGGGATCGAGAGGGGGTGGGGGTGGTCCTGAAACTCCTTTCACGCCCTACTTCGCCTTCTAACACTCAAACACACTATTTGCGGGGCGCTACATTGGCATTGTATTGATTATTAAGCCACAAATCGAGTCATTTTCGAACTTTTCACCCTTCTATCAGGTACATTTTGGGCTACAGGGGGGAGGGGGGGGGGGGGGGGGGGTCCTCCTTTTTTTTTTTTTTTTTTTTTTTTTTTTGGGGGGGGGTTCAGAAACCCTGTACCTCCCCCCGCCCCCCGCCCCCCGATCAGCCCCTTTTTCTACAGTTTTATTTCGGTGGTTTGCAGCTAAATAACAATACGTTCAAAGTAATGGGTTGTTGCGTGTGTGTGTTTTTTGGTTTGGACAGTATATTTCGATGATCTAGTTTCCACAGCCGTGTTCTTACCAAAGACATTGTAATGGGAATAAGACAGACAAGCGGCCATTTACCCCTAGATGAGTAGTGAGGACAGAAACCCTGATTATCCCCCCTTGAACCATGAACATCAGCAGTAATCTAACACTGGTTGTTACTGTTTCATAGATTTTCTGGTCGTATTTGCAGCTTCCTTACCTTTCTTTGTCTTCAGGAAAACAGAAAAAAAAAGGTTTGCCCAAGCACTCACATTTGAATCTGGTATTTAAAAAAACCACGTCGATTCAAATTGCAGTCATTGGATAGAGCCGCCATTGTTAATGGGATCACGAACGATAACCTTATCAGCCCGGCTTGTCGTAACTCTCCAGGTCTGTCTTATTCCAATTACAGTGTCTTTGTTCTTACCCTGTGCTTGGTTCGTTTGGCGAGGTCCTGTTTGGAGGACAGACTGTGTATGGCCTGTACCCATTGAGGCCACAGTCGCTCCACTCTCATCCGGACGAAGGCGTACGCGTGGCGACTGTTGGGGTCCTTCAGAAGGTCCATCAACTCGTGCAGGTCCGTGTTGACCTTCGCCTGAGAACAGCGAGACAAGGGACCATAATCATTGTTAAAATAATATTGTGACCCGTCGCCACAAAACGAGTCGTGTTGTCCCTAATTCACTTACCCCTTAGGGACAATTTTAGGTGGAACGGGATGAAATCATCAGTTCTCAGATTTTGTATTGAACAGCTGGTCTTTCTCTACCTCACACAGAAGTATTGAAGTGTAAGAACAATCCTTCATGCCTTAAAAATGTGTTTTCGTCAGAAATATCTGGTGGTTTTGTACGCAATTTCGAAAACTTTCTGGTTGCATTTTCTCATTTCCCCGATTCCCCGAGTATACGACTTCAAATCTTCATAACTTTGCAACAAATAGTCCGATTTACAAAATGTTTGGTTTGTTTGAAAGCTCGTTCAATGCAGAATAATGATTTGTTAATAACCCAAAAGTGACCCCAGGGACGACACGACTCATTTTGTGGTGACGGGTCACCATTATTCTTTGAGACGATGGTCCATCAAATCGTGAAGGCCCGAGTTGATGTTTGCTTGAAAACCGCTAGACAAGGACGATAATCATATTGTCATAATAATTATATTCCTGGGCCTGTATTCACATTGAGATAGTATGAGACTAATCATCATGGTATCTTAGAAGTGCTTCTAAAGAAAGAGAGAGAGAGAGAGAGAGAGAGAGAGAGAGAGAGAGAGAGAGAGAGAGAGAGAGAGAGAGAGAGAGAGAGAGAGGGAGAGAGAGAGAGAGAGAGAGAGAGAGGAGAGAGAGAGAGAGAGAGAGAGAGAGAGAGAGAGAGAGAGAGAGAGAGAGAGAGAGAGAGAGAGAGAGAGAGAGAGAGAGAGAGAGAGAGAGAGAGAGAGAAACAGGACGGAATACAGAATGGGCGTATCCTTTGTTGTTGTTTTCATTTAATAGCGTCTTTTCCCTGAAAGTGATATTTAGACAATTAGACAAGGAAGTGATAATTAGACAAGGAAGTTATATATATATATATATATCGAACAAAAAACAGAAAGGCAAACAAGCTGGTTATTTTTTTCCCAATATTTCGAGGAGAAAGCTCCTCTTCCTCTGGGGACGTTTTATTCACTCCAAATGCAATGCTACAAAGATCTCAATACGACAGGCTAAAG
>CM065680.1:33577794-33580294 GCA_017654935.2 Phymorhynchus buccinoides | reverse complement strand
GAGGACACAACAGCCAACAGACAAAGAAAACCCGTCAGCAGCCAGGAGCAAAGAATGGTGCCTATGTACAGTATCTTCCTGGACGTGCCTCCAGCCTCTGTTATCCATGGCTGAACAGACGTGCAATGAGTTCACCAGTGACAACAGCTGTACTGGATAGTTGTGCAATTTACAAGGAGGGGGAGGGAGTACAAGGACTTTATTCCTGGCTATGAGGGTGATCATGCTGGTGAGCTACTTGGTTGCATTGGCAGGCTAGTGAAATTGTGATGGGAGGTATGTGTGTGTGTGGGGGGGGGGGGGGTAATCGCTTAGAGCAGAGTCTAGACACTACAATAGTACTGAAGTACAAAAGCTCCTTTCAGAATAAGACTGGATCATCAAGACTCTTATTAGTTTCATCGTTGAGAAGCTGCTGAGGCTGCTGTTATTATCACGTTAATACATCCACATAACAAAACTCCATGCCAGCTAAGCACTGGTATCAAGCCTACGGATACAATATATCATCGCCTCATCATAGAAGTGTTCACGATGGCCAGAACTTGGATAAGACACTTGTTAGAGTGGTCTTCCACCAAGTATGACTAACTTTGAAGCACGATGCTTCTAAGCTCATTGGCAATGAGACTTTTTTTGTGGAAGCAGACTCACTTTGAACAACATGTCATTCCTTTCAACTGTAGCTGGGAATGCGTGGGTCAGCACTTATTACACAACATTGACTACTGGGATAATTGTTGGCACCAGACGAGGCCCTGACAATCAGAAATCTGTAATGCAGCAATGGGCGCATAGCAGGGCAGCACCCATCTGCACATAATTCTGCAAATAAAAGGAGGCTTTGTGTGCAAAAATCTCATGACAGTTACCATCAGAGATTCTGAAAATGATCAAATGATGAAGAGAGCATTGTGGACATTTAACCCGTTGAGGACACAAAACAACATGTTTGTATAATAATATGTATCTGATCAGTTTCTAAGAACTTGGCCATTGTATTTTGTGCTACAATCCCCGACAGGAAGAAGACCCGCTGATTCACTAATAATTGTCTTCTTGAAGTTGCATGCTGCTTGACATTAGTCTGCAATCCAAATGAGACCACTAAAAGTACACCTTTCTCTAACAAGAGTGGAAAAGCAAGAAGTGCGCACCAACAAATCCCCTGATGCTTTCCCCACTCTTTCCCTTCTTCACTCACCCCTCCATGCAATGGCACGTCGGCCCTTTTACCCACCTATAAAATAATTAATCGACACTGATTGCTGTATTGTACTGTTTGGCGCATAGCAACAAAGGCCAAGCATTAAGATGAAGGTTAGAGATGTCATCGGTACTTAGGTTAGCATCTATATAACCATAGGCTAATGTACCAATTATGAGACCGTTACTGCAGAGATTTAAAATATATTAAAACAAAAAGTTGAAATATTCTATGCAAATTCAAGGTCAAGCATTTAAGATGAAAGGTTTAGACATAAAATAGGTATCAGTAATTCAATATCCTTTATACACCTTAGCTTAGAAAAAAACACCACATAGCGTTTTTTACGACAGCAGTGCAAAAGTTGAAAAAGTATAGTTGATACAATAAAATCACATACTCAAGGTCAAAGGTCAAGGTCAACAAGGCATACTGAGGGGCACATCAGTTTCATTAAAATAGTAGCACACAAATTCGAAGTGATCCTGTGACATGGTTCTTAAGATAATTGCCAGGCAAATGAAAGGACACGAAAGATTGTGATAGCCCTCTCCGCAGAGTGGCTGGGGGCTATTAAGTACTAAAATAGGATATAATTCACATAGTTTGAATCATTTCAGCAAATTATACTATTTTTCTTACCAAAAAAAGCATTAGATACAAAATAATTATGTTAAGTGCATGTTTTTACAGTTCTCTAGAGTCCCATGGCGGCCATTTTGAATATGACGTCAAAATGCCCAACATTTACAACTTGGCCTCCAACGGATTTGGATTCAGCACCCTCAAATCATGTTAGATCGACATAAAAACCTAATATATATATCACAAAACAAGGTCACCGAACTTTTAAGTGCATGCTTGTGTGTGTGTACGAGAGAGAGAGCGAGAGAGAGAGAGAGAGAGAGAGAGAGAGATGAGAGAGAGAGAGAGAGAGAGAGAGAGAGAGAGAGAGAGAGAGAGAGAGAGAGAGAGAGAGAGAGAGAGAGAGAGAGAGAGAGAGAGAGAGAGAGAGAGAGACACACACACACACACACACACACAACACACACACACACACACACACACACACACACACACACACACACACACACACACACAGAGAGACTGAGAGAGACAGTGAGAGAGACAAAGACAGAGACAGAGAGAGACTGACAGAAGACAGAGAGAGAGACAAAGACAGAGACAGAGAGAGAGAGAGAGAGACAGACAGAAGACATAGACGGAGACAGAGACAGAGAAAGAACAAAAGCAACCTATCCCAAGGGGAGGTACATGCACAACATGATATCT
>CM065680.1:33567794-33572794 GCA_017654935.2 Phymorhynchus buccinoides | reverse complement strand
GCTTGCAAACTGGTGCCTTCTCTTCTTTTCCTTCCTCCCAAACTGTTTATAATAGGGGGAAAAAACAAACAAAATAAAAAAATAAATCAAAGCGGCATAACTTTCCTAAATTTCTGTGCATGGAATATTAGGGGAAGACGGGGTAAAAAGCTCATGGGCGGGTTAGAAGCCCATGCCAATTATCTCATGAAATAAAGAAACTTTCAGTCAAATTTGCCCATGAGACGAATGCTAAACATTAATACTCGTCTCATGGGCAAAATGTGACTAAAATTTGCTTTATTTCATGATATAATTGGCATGGGCTTCTTACCCGCTCATGGGCTTTTTACCCCGTCTTCCCCTACTTGTTTCACTTTTTTTTTGGTTGTGGAAGATTCTACCTCTATTTTAGCAGGTACGTCTTTCTTTCCTTCAGTACTGTTCTCTGGAATGACTTACCTGATGGAATTAAGCAGACTAACTCACTTAGCCTTCTTAAGCGTTTTCTGTGCAAAAATAATAATAACGCAGTACCAAAGTGTTACTATCTTAACGACAGGACATCTGAAATTAGGTGAAGACGGGCTAAAAAGCCCATGGGCGGGTAAGAAACCCATGCCAATTATCTCATGAAATAAAGACAATTTCAGTCAAATGTGCCGATGAAACGAACGCTAGGCATTAACACTCGTCTCATGGGCAACATGTGACTGAAATTTGCTTCATTTCATGAGATAATTGGCATGGGCTTCTTACCCGCCCATAGTCTTTTTACCCCGTCTTACCCTATGCTTTGTAGACTAAGACTTCAAATGAGCAACCTCAAGCACGACCTTTTTTGAAGACATATTTCTAATGAACCTAGATGCAGTTGTAATGATATAGAAGATGCTCGTCATATTTTGTTGACATGCCCTTTGTTGCAAAACGCGCCTGCTCAGACATTGGGTCTGCTACCTATTGACGTTAAAAAACAATGTGGACATTTTGTTGTTCGGTGGAAGGGATACAAATGTCATTGAAAACAGAGAAATCTTCCATGTAGTTGGAAAATTCATTAGTGTTTCCAAGCGTTTTGCACAAGATTCATATTATGTGTTTATCCTTCTTTTTGTCCCTGGTGACATAGAAAACATGCTCCTGCTTAAATAGATATTTTGTTACAGTGATATCTTGAGTTGCCCCACTTAACTAATTTTATTCCCTGCCCTTTTCTTCAGTTTTTATGATGAATTATTAGCTCTTAGAATCGTTTTTCATGACCTTGATATTCATATTTGATTATATTGTTCACTTTTCCCCCAAAGTTGTATTGATCATTATTTAGTTTATCTTACAAAGTACGACTGACTTCCATCGATTGTCAAATGTGATGCAGCCTGTTGCTAGTACTGTCTATATGTGTTGAGTACTTTTATGAGCCTGTCTCTCTCTCTATATATTGTTGCTGCAAAAGTGTGTTAGTAAAACATTTGTTTAAACCAAAGAGAAAAAAAGAAAGACATAGAGTCCTACTTACTGTTTTGTTGTCCTAGGGTACAATTTAAAGGGAGTTTTGGAACTTTATGTTGTTAAAAAAGCTTCACGCCCCCTGACCCCCCACCAGAGGCGTAGCCCCTGGAACCCACCGGGGTCCTACACCGGCCCCCATAAACCCCGCCCTTGTTTGTACACCACCCCCCACCCCCTAATGTGTCCCAGGGCCGGCCCTGGAGTGTAAACAAGACAAGCACGACAAGCAGAGCTCAGTTCAACAAAGCAAACAACAATCAAGCAAACAAACAGAACATGACACATTTATGCGCCTACTCCGTTTCACCCGAGGGGCGAAGGACAAAAAAAAACCCAGACCAACATGAATGCAAAGCACACTGACCCTCAACTACGGTAATAATAGTACGTTTGTGTGCCAGCCTGTGGTTTCCGACCATGACTGTGATATAACAGGGGGGGCGGGGGGGGGGGGGGGGGGGGGGGGGGG
Organism: Phymorhynchus buccinoides; assembly: GCA_017654935.2. NCBI lineage: Eukaryota > Metazoa > Mollusca > Gastropoda > Neogastropoda > Raphitomidae > Phymorhynchus > Phymorhynchus buccinoides. The sequence continues at coordinate 33,570,831 of CM065680.1, read as the reverse complement.
GGGGGGGGGGGGGGGGGGTAGCTGCTATTCCGGACGACTAGGCATGAATTGGTTTATAGTGGTGGACAACATACATCCCCACTCTCTCGGCTAACTAAGATTTTGAGGACAGCTGGTGCTGGGGAAGGTCCCCAAAGGTCAAGCAATCCTTTTGGCCGAATCACTTGTACTTCTTCTTCTTCTTCTTCTTCTTCTTCTTCTTCTTCTTCTTCTTCTTCTTCTGCGTTCCCGGGCCATATGGCCATAATGGGTAAGGTACGCATGTGTCCGGTTTTCACTTTTCACTGGTCTCCCCCGCTGCGTACAGCAGACACATTACGATTTCGGAGGAGCTCAAAGGAGAAACATTCTGTGGAAAGGCAGGAGGATTTCGCCAGTAAGTCAGAAAAGTAGCATTATTATAGAAAGCAAAGGGAAAAGGCAGAGTCAAAGAGAGTGGCAGATTAGAGGATGTTGCAAGCACAGAACTTTAAGAAAGTGGGGGAACTAATTTGTAAGAAATATCCCTCCCCCCCTCCCCTCGTATCCCCACGGGGAGAGACTCGTGGAGGGGTCGGGGTCGTCCAGCTCCCCGTATGGAGGCACGAGGCATCCACCCATTGCCCGAAGTGGAAGCAGCACTAAGAACCAATACGAATGACCCTAGTTTGAGCGTCGTAGGCTTCCACATAAAGACTAAATAATAAAGCTACACTGCGCTTTCCCATTACAGCAAAGCAGTAACACTTTAAGGCGGCGACAGACTATGTGGCTGCCTCATGTGACTCGATCAGGTCGTGACGTTTCACCTCATTTGCATACCATCTAACTCGATCAGTCTGACTCAGTCGGGCCCAGTCAGGTGACAGGGCCGAATAGGGCGGGTTCTAAATTTCACTGATCGAGTCAGATGGCTTGTGACGTCTTCTGTGCGGGAAACAAAATTTGATCTACGTCACGACGTGATTGCGTCATATGAGGCAGTCACATAGTATGTCGCCGGCTTAACTGGGAACTTACCCAAACTGACCAGATGCTCCGCTGAAGAGTTGTCCAGTCGTGGTCGTCTGGCAGAGGACACGCCTCTGGCTACTTCTTGTCCATACATCATTTGAAACTGGGCCACTTTTTTCTGTGGGTTCGATAGGGAAAAAAAGAATAGGTAACATTCTGTTAGCTGATCCCGAGCTCCGCTAGTTGTGTGTGCGTGAGTGTGTTTACCTACCCATCTCTCTCTCTCTCTCTCTCTCGCTCTCTCTCTCTCTCTCTCTCTCTCTCTCTCTCTCTCTCTCTCTCTCTCTCTCTCTCTCTCTCTCTCTCTCTCTCTCTCTCTCTCTCTCTCTCTCTCTCTCGCTCTCTATCACTCATACACAGCACACATACACACACCACACACACAATACAAAACAACACACACACACACACGCACGCACACGCACACGCGCGCGCACGCACACGCACACGCACACACACACACACACACACACACACACACACACACACACACACACCACCACCACCACCACCACCACCAACAACAACAACAACAACAACAACAACAACATACAGTATTGATACGGCGCTGAACCTTGATAGAAATCAAATCAAAGCGCACACACACATTAGCATTCATAACGCATTCAAACAAAAACGCAATACCAAGCGAACACACACGGATGACATAAATGGAATATAGCAGAAACAGACCTAATGGCAAGAGAGAGAAGAGAAAGAGAGCGGAGCTTTAATGACGGGGGGAAAGGTGGGTTTTGAGGTTAGCTTTGAAAGCAGAGAGGGTCGGTCGCTGACGGAGGGAGAGAGGAAGTTTTTTCCAGGATGTCGGTCTTGAGACACACACACACACACACACACACACACACACACACACACACACACACACACACACACACACACACACACACACACACACACACACACACACACACACAAACACACACTAACACACACACACACTAACACACACACACACACACACACACACACACACACACACACACACACACACACTGCAAGATGTATATCGATGGCTTAGAGTCAAAACGGACTATCTTTAGATAGTCCATTGACTTATTTTTTTATGTTAATGCAAAGACTATTAACTTGTATTAAAAAAAAGACTGCAAATAATGTAACATGGGGATTATGCTTTTTATATTTCTGCTGTCTTCTTTTTAACAAGTTATTAGTTTTCACAATATGTTCAATAATACGTCAATGGACTATCTAAAGTCAGTCCGTTTTGACTCCAAGCCATCGATATATGGGGAGAAACTTATAACATTCCATATACTGTTTCATTGTCCCCTTATGAGGCAGTACCTACCCAGTTTCCAACTACCTGAAAATCCTTCAATCGAAGATTTTAAAACCCTAATGTCAAATCACCTATTTTTGTCTAATGTATCAAAATAATGATTGACTCCATACTTGGTACATTACTAGACATTTTCATGTTTGTTTTTAAACTGGGTTAGATTTGGCTGTTCTCGTTCATTAAGTAATTTAAGTTTTATGTTTTAATTCATAAAATAATATCAGTGTAATTTTATTATCAATCATGTAGAATATCATACTCGTCTAAAAACACTTTAAGTGAAAAGACGTTAAATGAAACAAAACAAAGAATTCATACACACACATCATATACATTCTGCACACACCATGAGTGCACGATGGTCCCTATTGTTTTAATTCATAAAATAATATCAGTGTAATTTTATTATCAATCATGTAGAATATCATACTCGTCTAAAAACACTTTAAGTGAAAAGACGTTAAATGAAACAAAACAAAGAATTCATACACACACATCATATACATTCTGCACACACCATGAGTGCACGAGTGTCCCTATTGTTTTAGTCACATTGTCTCTTCTTGTTGTTGTCGTCACAATTAATGTCATTCAGGTCTGAACTGCATCCTGTCCTGCTCATGAAAAAGCTTGAATAAGACCCGTTCCATTATTAATTTCAGTGTCCTGCCCACCGCCCTCCATTCTGCGACGACACGCATAGAGTGGCACCATCGACGTACT
>CM065680.1:33557794-33562794 GCA_017654935.2 Phymorhynchus buccinoides | reverse complement strand
TCAAGGAAGATATTCTTCGCATAATTTTACGATCTCATATTGATTACGTTTCTACTGCATGGAATGAATGTGGGAATATTCACTCTAAAAAACTTCCAATCTTTATATCGGAAAGCGGTTAAACTTGTCCTCCCCGATAAAAAAAACCTTTTCACAGAAGAAAGGATGTTACAACCAGGCATCCTACCTTTAGGTGAACATCTTCGTTTCAACAAAGGTGTAATGGTGTATTTAAGATAGTTACAAACAAACCCCCGGTTTACTTATGAAACCTGTTTACTGAATCACACGTAAATCGGACTGATATAAACTGTCGATTCATATTATCAAAACCCAGAATTGATTCAATCAAAACTAGTTTATCCTTCTCAGGGGCATCCTTGTGGACTCATTTTCTGCAAAAACGTCTTCGGCTGCTTCACTCTCATCCTTCAAATATAATCTTTTCAAAACTCTCTCTCTCTCTCTCTCTCTCTCTCTCTCTCTCTCTCTCTCTCTCTCTGTGTGTTTGTGCGTCTGCGTCTGCGTGCGCGCGCGCGCGCGCGCGCGCGCGCGTGTGTGTGTGTGTGTGTGTGTGTGTGTGTGTGTGTGTGTGTGTGTGTGTGTGTGTGTGTGTGTGTGTGTGTGTGTGAGCTTGCTATTTGATACATGTGCATACTTGGTATTGTATCATGCGTGAATATACGACACTATGTATAAGCTTATTAATGTATAGGCCTATATAACTAACATACAGTGTGTGTGTGTGTGTGTGTGTGTGTGTGTGTGTGTGTGTGTGTGTGTGTGTGTGTGTGTGTGTGTGTGTGTGTGTGTGTGTGTGTGTGTGTGTGTGTGTGTGTGTGTGTGTGTGTGTGTGTGTGTGTGTGTGTGTGTGTGTGTGTGTGTGTGTGTGTGTGTGTGTGTGTGTGTGTGTGTGTGTGTGTGTGTGTGTGTGTGTGTCTGTGTGTGTGTGTGTGTGTGTGTGTGTGTGTGTGTGTGTGTGTGAGTTTGCTATTTGATACATGTGCATACTTGGTATTGTATCATGCGTGAATATACGACACTATGTATAAGCTTATTAATGTATAGGCCTATATAACTAACATACAGTGTGTGTGTGTGTGTGTGTGTGTGTGTGTGTGTGTGTGTGTGTTGTGTGTGTGTGTGTGTGTGTGTGTGTGTGTGTGTGTGTGTGTGTGTGTGTGTGTGTGTGTGTGTGTGTGTGTGTGTGTGTGTGTGTGTGTGTGTGTGTGTGTGTGTGTGTGTGTGTGTGTGTGTGTGTGTGTGTGTGTGTGTGTGTGTGTGTGTGTGTGTGTGTGTGTGTGTGTGTGTGTGTGTGTGTGTGTGTGTGTGTGTGTGTGTGTGTGTGTGTGTGTGTGTGTGTGTGTGTGTGTGTGATTTGCTATTTGATACATGTGCATACTTGGTATTGTATCATGCGTGAATATACGACACTATGTATAAGCTTATTAATGTATAGGCCTATATAACTAACATACAGAATGAATATTGAAAATGAAATATGTTTTTCCATAGTATAACATGTCTAATTTCCATTATCAATATGTCTTTTATCATTGGTTCACATTAGCCTGTAGTATGGGCCAACAGTAACATGAGAGCTGTACAATAGATGATTTTCTACAGTAATGGAAAATCATGGTACAGTTTAGAATCTCCTGTGGAAGACTATGACTCTCGAACGAGGGGGCATTGGCACCGGCTCTGGTGCTGCAGCCAAAGGGATGGGCTGGCCTTTGGGGACCTTCCTCAACGCCAACTGTGTCCTCAAATCCCTTTGGCCGATAGAGTGGGGATGGTACACCATTGAGCATTGTAATATTAATAGTTTAAAACGGACAATTATTGTCAATAATGAAGCTTCGGACCCTCTTTTTCTTAAACAATAATCTATTTAATTATGGGATCATACTTCGTGAATGATTACAATGTTGTATTGTAGGTGAATAACTTTATCTGATTTTACTGTCCTAAAATGTGGCAGCATTGCATGGTGTGCATGTTACGTTATGCAATTTCAGTGATGAAGATGTGATCAGAAAAAATCAAGTCATTGCTGATGTATTCATTGCAGAAACACTGTATGATGTAGCTAATGTTCTCACTGAATTGCACATGCATGTACAGCACGTAGACACATCAGAGGTCACCAAAAGCACGGCACCTAAGACCCCAGAAGAAAGTAAGGGATCACCAATAACCGTTAAATTTGGTAAAAAAATACCTCACCTGAGTGGCAAAAACATTTCACAGAACAGCTGCAAAATTATGAGGATGTGTTCATTAAACATGAGCTTGATCTTGGGAATACAGAAGAGATTTCTCACGATATAGATCTTGAGCCGAGAACTGGAGTGCGAGAGCGTTCACGACCTATTCCGAAAGCTGACTTTGACGAAGTTAAACAGCATATACAACAGTTACTTGATGCGAAGATCATTTCGCCGTCATCTTCACCTTATGCTAGTCCAATTGTACTAGTTAGGAAGAAAAATGGATCACTTCGGCTGTGCATCGACTATCGAAAAGTAAATGCACGGACCATCAAATATAGTTATGCTATTCCGAAGATTGAAGACCTATTTTTGACATTGAGTGGAGCAAAATATTTCACCTCTATGGATTTGAGTAAAGCATATTATCAAGTCCCTATGACTGAACGAGCAAAGCGTATTTCTGCATTTACAACTCCGTTTGGACTTTTTCAGTTTGAGCGCATGGCTATGGGTCTAAAAAATGCTCCCCATACATTTCAGAGGCTGATGGAGAAAGTGTTCAGCGACATGAACCTAACTGAACTGATTGTTTTCTTGGACGACATTCTGATTCACGGCAAAACGTTGGAGGAATTAGAAGAAAGAACTGTCGCCGTGCTGGAACGTCTGAGAAAATTCAATTTGAAAGTTGACCCTGAGAAATGTATCTTTGGTTCATCGGAAGTGAAACATTTAGGTCACATCATATCGGACACAGGCATAAGACCAGACCCAGAAAAGACAACAGCGTTAACAACATGGCCAACTCCTAAGACAGTCAAAGATGTAACATCTTTTGTAGGCTTTGCTGGGTATTACAGAAGATTCATTCCACATTTTGCTAGGATTGCAAAACCTTTAAATGACCTATGCATTGGATATATGCCTACCAAGAAAAACAAGAAATCTGGAGCAAAACAAAAGCCTACACTTTCTCTCTCGTCTGACATCACCCATCTTTGGGGAGAGAAACAACAGACATCATTTGATACCTTGAAAAGCCTGCTGACATCTGAACCCACTCTGGTGATAGCTGAACATGGAAAGCCGTTCGAGCTCCACTGTGATGCGAGTGGTACAGGAATTGGTGCGGTCTTGTACCAAATGCAAGATGAACAGCTTAGAGTAATAGCCTATGCTAGTCGGGGACTAAATAAAACGGAGGTAAATTATCCAGCTCACAAACGAGAATTTCTTGCACTAAAATGGGCCATGACAGAGAAATTTCATGACTATATTTTAGGTTCTTTTGTGAGGGTAGTCACTGACAACAATCCGTTATGTTATATATTGAAGAACGCAAAATTAGACGCCACGAGTCACCGGTGGTTAGCGGCTTTGTCCATCTATGATTTTGACCTTCGGTACAAAAACGGATCAAGTCACATTGATGCGGACGCCTTGTCAAGACGACATCCACCACCTGAAGAGGATGATGAAGAATATCAAACATTTTTGGATAACATAAACTTTCTGCGAGAGAAAGCTGTAAAGTTTGAACAGTCTAAAGAGATGGTGGAAGTTAGTGCAGAAGCGGTCTGTGCTATCATGTGTGCAAAAGGAGTGTTAAGCTCATCTGACCCCAGTAGAGAACATCAAAGCCAACACCTTGAACCTGTCACAGACTTTATGCCAGCTGTTGAGCAGTTAGTTAAAGATCCAAATTTGATCAGTGACACTATACTAGAACCGAAGCAGGAAGGATTGTCAACGATCACGTTGACTGAATGGAGAAAACATCAATTGGCTGATAAGACTCTGGAATGGGTAATAAGGCATAAAGAAAATGGAAAGAGAATTAATCTTCAAAAGACTGAAAAGGTCAGTCCAGAGATGAGGGTATTTGCCAGAGAACAAGATAAACTAGTCATGAGGGAAGAAGTTCTTTATCGACAAGTACAGGGAGAAGAAGGCTGTGTTCAGTGGCAACTGGTGATTCCGGCATCTCATCGCAAGGAGGCTATGAGAGGAGTACATGAGGACCTGTTTCATTCTCATTTTGATGCTGCTATTAAACAAGCCCGAATTCGCTTCTTTTGGCCTTATATGGCAAGTGATCTTGAGGGCAAAATCAAGAAGTGCAACCGCTGTGTGCGAAGGGGTGCATTAGCCCCAAAAGCACCACGGCTCTAGTGTGCCGATATACTAGAGCCGTGGTATCCTTTAATTAGCACTGAACTGAACTCGGCGAAGTCAGAAAAGCGTGTAGCTGAAAGAGCATGGCTTAAGACCCCCCTTACCGCTACGAAACAAATCTTCAACGCTGCGAAACGAAAAATAGCGAACATAGTGTTTACAACAAGATCCTCCTTTTACACTGACCAAATAAACAATGCAGTGACCTCTAGTCGGCTGTTTTCTATCTGCAGCAAACTACTGGGGCGTGAAAAAAGCACCCCTCTTCCTACCACCCACCCTGTCAGTGACCTTCCTGATGTCTTTAACGACTACTTTGTTCAGAAAATCCAGCTGATCAGAAACGAACTTGATCAGGCTTCTTCTACACCTACCACCCTGTTAGATCAAATAGGAACAACATCCACGTTCTTGGAATTTCAGCCAGTTACCCCCTTTGAATTGAAGAAGATCATTCTAAAAGCAAAACCCACTTCCCGTCCTCTTGACCCTATGCCGACGCCACTTTTCATAGAGTATCTTGATGAACTACTCCCTACTCTCACCCATATTGTCAACAACTCTCTAACATCTGGCTCCTTTCCATCTGTGTTCAAAACTGCCATTGTC
>CM065680.1:33480294-33552794 GCA_017654935.2 Phymorhynchus buccinoides | reverse complement strand
GTTATTCCTGGCTATGAGGGTGATCATGCTGGTGAGCTATTTGGTTGTATTGGCAGGCTAGTGAAATTGTATGTTCGTGTGTTGGCGTATACGTGCATGTTTGTACAAAATAATAGCATTTACACATTGCTTATTCTCTCGCCTACAGACACTGTTTGCTTTAGACTTTCCCTTTAAAATCTTTCTTTCCCTCCTTTTCAAAGGATCATCAATAGAAACAGTAATTGCATTACAGGGAATGAAAAGGCCGTATCCACACTACAGTTGCATAGAAACATGACTAAACAAAAGACACCTAATATAAGCCATCACAAAGAAAGATTGAGGGACAGAAAAATGTGAAATGTGGAGAGAGAGAGAGAGAGAGAGAGAGAGAGAGAGAGAGAGAGAGAGAGAGAGAGAGACAGAGAGAGAGAGAGAGAGAGAGAGAGAGAGAGAGAGAGGGGGGGGGGAAGGGGCAAGGAGTTGTGAGAAAATAATAATAAAAATAATGATAATAATAATAATGAGACTTTTTCTAGTGCTTAATCTTAAAGAAGTCCTAAACGCTTACAATGATAAATCAATAAATGAATAAACCAGCAAATAACAGAAATAAATGAGCGTAAAAAAGTATTTTACACACACACGCTTGCGCACGCGCACGCACGCACACACACACACACACACACACACACACACACACACACACACAACACACGCGCGCGCGTGTGCGCAGGCACGCAGGCAGGCACACACGCACACATACACACACACGCGCGTGCGCGCGCACGCACGCACAAATGTTCCCACGTGTGCGAAATGGGAGAGACAGACAGACTGATGAGACCGATTTAAAAATAATCTGTTGTTATAAATATATACTAGGGCATCTGTGTGCGTGTTGGAAGGGGGGGAGGGAGGGGGAGGGGCAAGGTTTGTGTGTACTGTGGTATTGGTGCGGGCGAGCGAGGGCTTGTGCGTATATATCGTTTTGCATTATGTATTTCCGTGTGTGTGCGTGCGTGCGGGTGTGTGTGTGTGTGTGTGTGTGTGTGTGTGTGTGTGTGTGTGTGTGCGTGCGTGTGCGTGTGCGTGCGTGCGTGTGCGTGCGCGCGCGCGCGCAATCAAATGAGGTTAAAAGCACGCACACACTCAAACCTTTATGGTTGTGACATACAGCGTAACGAAACCAATCACTTTATTTTAATCCAGGCCAATCAGAAAATGCAACAAGAGAGCGACACTCGGAGAGAGAGAGAGAGAGAGAGAGAGAGAGAGAGAGAGAGAGAGAGAGAGAGAGAGAGAGAGAGAGAGAGAGAGAGAGAGAGAGAGAGAGAGGGGGGGGAGGGAGACAGACACACAGACAGACACTGGCAGACAGGCATGCAGGCAGGCAGGCAAACATGCTGGCAGTCAGACAGACAGAGGCAGAGAGAAATATGAGCACACACACATGCAAAACGCGTGCGTGTTTACAAACAATGAGAGAGTAACAGAGAACGATAAGGTGATTATAGTGTGCGTGTGTGTGTGTCGGGGGTGAGTGTGAATGAATAATAGCGTACAATAATGTATTTATCAATGACACCAAAAAAACACCCGTGCATGTGTGCTTTGTGTGTTTGTACATACATTTGAGAGTGTGTATATTGGTGCTTGTATGTTAGATGTGTGTGCCTGTATGTGTGTGTTCGCGTGTTTGTGTCTGAGCACGCAGGGTTGTGTACGCGCATGGTGTGAAAGGGAGAGTGTACAAGTGTGTTTTTCGCTGACGTGTAAGTGAGCATGCATGTTTTTTAAGTATGTGTGTGTCTATCGGTATGCATGTATATGTGTGCATGAGCGCGCACGTGCGCGTGTGTCCGTATGCATACGTGTGAATATGTGTGCTTGAGTTCATGTGGATGTCTGTATGTGTGTTTGTGATATGTGTTACTCAATTTAACGTCCTTCCACTAAAAGTGATTCAGACAAAATTATATTGTGTTGTGATGTTGGTGTGGTGAGTGTGTGTGGATGTGCCTGTGAGTGTGTGTAAACATGCCTGTGAGTGTGTGTAAACATGCCTGTACGTGTGGGAAAGAGAGAGAGAGAGAGAGGTGAGGGGAGAGAGTGCATGTAAGCTATGTGTGTGTGTGTGTGTGTGTGTTACTGTCTGTCTATCTGTGTGTGTGTGTGTGTGTGTGTGTGTGTGTGTGTGTGTGTGTGTGTGTGTGTGTGTGTGTGTGTGTGTGTGTGTGTGTGTGTGTGTGAATGTACATGTTACTGTCTGTCTATATATGTGTGTGCGTGTGTGCATGTTACTGTCTGTCTATATGTGTGTGTCTGAATGTGTGCATGTTACTGTCTGTCTATCTCTGTGTGTATGTGTGTGTGTGTGTGTGTGTGTGTGTGTGTGTGTGTGTGTGTGTGTGACTGTACATGTTACTGTCTGTCTATATATGTGTGTGTGTGTGTGTGAATGTGTGCATGTTACTGTCTGTCTTATATGTGTGTGTGTGTGTGTGTCTGAATGTGTGCATGTTACTATCTGTCTATCTGTGTGTGTGTGTGTGTGTGTGTGTGTGCGTGCGTGTGCGTGTGCGTGCGCGTGCGTGTGCGTGTGCGTGTGCGTACGCGTGCGTGTGTGTACATGCTGTCTGTATACCTGCCTCTCTCTGTGTGTCTGCGAAAGGTGTAGGAACGTGTAGACCTATGTGGGCGAGGGCATACACGTGCGTACTCGTGTGGTGTATGTACGCGCGTTCGAACGCGAGTGTGTATGTATGAATATGTATGCACGTCTGTGTGTGTGTGTGTGTGTGTGTGAGAGAGAGAGAGAGAGAGAGAGAGAGAGAGAGAGAGAGAGAGAGAGAGAGAGAGAGAGAGAGAGAGAGAGAGAGAGAGAGAGAGAGAGAGAGAGAGAATGTGAAATGCTTGCGTTTACGTGAAGTGGTTTTCAACAGTATATTTTCTCTCCAGTAAGCTGTGTGTTTGCTTTCGCCTTTATAGCTTGTTCTGTTTTAAAATAATGTTTTTACTGTGGTCGTTTGATGACTTAGAAAAGTAAATTGAATGAAATACCTTCACACTTGAGTGTTGAAAGGAAATAAAAGAGTGAACAAAAGAACCCCTAACCAACACGATGAAGGAACGAGGAATAAAGAAAGTAGGTATGGAGAAGGCTGGGGAGTGAGAGGGAGAGAGAGAGAGAGAGAGAGAGAGAGAGAGAGAGAGAGAGAGAGAGAGAGAGAGAGAGAGAGAGAGAGAGAGAGAGAGAGAAATGCGAAATGCGAAATTTTAATTATGTTAGGCCATAGCTCCTCAGAATGGGGGTATACAAAGTACAGTACAATTTCAGAAATTCATCACCATGAAGCATAGGTACACATATACAGCAATCATTTCATCACACAAAACAAAATAATGATAAATCATAGTACTTTTTGTGTGTTTTTTACACACAGGCAAAGTCAGCATATAGAAACATCATAATATTGTAGAAGTATATTAGCAACGCCATTCGCTGAATTAAGCTATAATACATAATCTCGAATTTCAAAAGCTTCACACATATATAACGCTAACTGTTTCAGGTGTTTCTTATTCCCAGTGGTCAACAACAACATTAATCTGAAAAAACAGTGTTGTCGATAACATTTAAATGGAATATACTTTTCTCTAATAGAAACAAGTTCTGGACAACATAATGCAAAATGGACCTCATCTTCACGGACGAGAGAGAGAGAGAGAGAGAGAGAGAGAGAGAGAGAGAGAGAGAGAGAGAGAGAGAGAGAGAGAGAGAGAGAGAGAGAGAGAGAGAGAGAGAGAGAGAGAGAGAGAGAGAGAGAGAGAGAGAGAGAGAGAGAGAGAGAGAGAGAGAGAGAGAGAGAGAGAGAGAGAGACGCAAGACGGTTTAATCACTTAAAGGCCATAGACCATCATGATTGGGCATGCAAACATAAACACATACATATGCACATGTAAAAGAGGAAATAATGAACATGACATAAAGCCACAAATCAACATTCCACGTAAAATAAGTATTTTTCATGAAGTGGCAGCTTCTCTTATCTTGCATGACTTCTACAAAAATATTACGCACCTCTTCATCTCACTGACTGAATCCACAGAGAGAGAGAGGGGGGGGGGGGGGGGGGGGGGGGGGGGAGGGAGAGGGAGAGAGGGGGAGGGGGGGGGGGGAGGGGGGGGGGGGAGGAGGGGGTAAATGTTTTTGACCAAATTACAACTTTTTCGTTGCCACTGGGTTTAACGTGTGCTAAGTGCATGGGCACACGGGACCTCGGTTTATCGTCTCATCCGAAAGACTCTACGTTCAGACCGTAAGGTCTAGTGCAAAATGAGAAGAAAGAGAGGGGGGAGGGGGGCATTTGGGGCCAACGGGGGTATGTTCTGGCCCAGGCAAGAATAAACCCTGGGCTATATTCTAGCCTAGGCTACTTCATACCGGGTATATTCTGGCCTAGGCCATTTTATACCCGGGTATATTTCGGACGAGGTATATTCTGGCCTGTTACACCGGGTTTGTATTCGCTGTAGAATACAGACCCTGGGGTTGCTTTTCTACGGGGGTTGCGTTTCGCCGTAACACCGGCCATGGCCAGGGCCAGCCGGGCCGCTTGCTATGTCCGTGCATTTAGAAGCATAATTCCGTCTCGACCATGACTACCCAACAGAATTTTTTATGTGTTTGAAACCCAAGCTCAAGAGCTATTTGACCAAATGAAAACAAAGGTTTTCTCTCTTGAATGATTATTGCATTTCTTGTTCTTGTTGTTCTTCATCTGCTTCTTCTTCTTCTTTATCTTCATCTGCTTCTTCTTCTTCTTCGTCTTCATTTTGTTTTACTTCTTCTTTCTCTTCTTCCTCCTCCTCCTCCTCTTCTTCTGCTTCTGCTTCTTCTTGCAGTCATGTCCATGATAATCGTATTGGAGATAATATTATGTGTTAAGAGTATGTGGGGTGAGCTAAGTCTTTTGTGGAAGAACATGACTCAAACTAGGGGACATATGCACTAGCTCTAGTGCTGCAGCCAACGGGATTGGTTTGCTTTTGGGGACTTTCCTTGATGCCAGCTGTCCTCCTTGGGGGGGGGGGGGGGGGGCTGAGAGCGTGGGGATGTACCTAAAGAAAGGCATCACCACTATAAACAGCCCACCGGAATCGCATCTGCCTGACTGCTATCTGGCAGCCATGATCGGAAGCGACTGACTAGCATGCATATATACATACATACATACATACATACATACATACATACATACATACATACATACATACATACATGTAGGTGCGTGGGGTAATGAACAGGGGGTGCAGTTGGAGTGGTGATCGAATTGACTGGATAACAATATGGGTTGCAAATTCACATCGTATTTTCCCAGGAGAGGCTTCCGTTGCATCTTTTACATTCAAACTATCGTCAGCGTCGGGGGATAGTAGAGGGAGGGGGGGGGGGGTAGAGCCCCCCAGATCCTTCAAGCTTCCTCAGCCTGACTACTACTGAAAAACTTGCTACGCCCCCCCCCCCCTCTCTCTCTCTCTCTCTCTGAGTGTGTGTGCATGCGCGCGTGTGTACTTGCATGTGTATGCATGCATTTGTGTGTGTGTGTGTCTTTGAATTTTTTTCAATTCTCAATCTGTTGTCTCGGTGTCTGATTGTTTGTTGGCAGGCCCAGATCTGAAGGGCCTACTACATTTTTCCTCTTAAAATATTAAATAATAATAGGGAAAAAACAGGAAGGAGATGACAATATTGTCAAGCCCTATAGATCTAGTAAAAAATACATTGTGTGAAAGTCCGAAAAGTAAATGGAGAGAGAGAGAGAGAGAGAGAGAGAGAGAGAGAGAGAGAGAGAGAGAGAGAGAGAGAGAGAGAGAGAGAGAGAGAGAGAGAGAGAGAGAGAGAGAGAGAGAGAGAGAGAGAGAGAGAGACAGACACAGAGAGAGACACACAGACAGAGAGAGACACACAGAGAGAGCTTTACTATGTGTTACTCAATAAACCAAGTTTAAAAAACGAGAGACACAGAGAGAGATAATTCCGTAAGTTTTTCATACTTGTTGCAGGAAACGTTGGTTTACCGTATTTTATCTGTTCCTCGGATAAGTCGACCATCTAGAAGAAAAGGTCGACTTATCCGAAGCAGTCTGCCTGTGCAACAACGAAAAGCAAAACATGAACATCACGTAGAAGTATAGGTTTAGAGAGACAGACGAAGGCAAACGCCGAACATTTTCTCTAAAACAATGAGGTGAGATCGTTCCAGTTTATAACACTTTTACCGTTGTAAAATAAAGTATCTCTCTCTCTCTCTCTCTCTCTCTCTCTCTCTCTCTCTCTCTCTCTCTCTCTCTCTCTCTCTCTCTCTCTGTGTGTGTGCCTCTCCCCATCTTTTTATCACCCGGCATTACCACCTGTAGCTTCACCTCTACCTTCTTCTTTCTGTCATATCACACACACACACACACACACACACACACACACACACACACACACACACACACACACACACACACACACACACACACACACACACGCGCGCGCGCGCGCGCACGCGCGCGCACGCACGCACGCACACACACACACACATGCACACACACACACACACACACACACACACACACACACACACACACACACACACACACACACAGCGCAAGCACGCACGCACACGCACACACACACACACACACACACGCTCTCTCTCTCTCTCTCTCTCTCTCTCTCTCTCTCTCTCTCTCTCTCTCTCTCTCTCTCTCTCTCTCTCTCTCTCTCACACACACACACGCATACACTCACACACACACACACACGCACACACACACGCACGCACGCACGCACACACACACACACACACACACACACATGCACACACACGCACGCACGCACGCACACACACACACACACACACACACACACACACACACACACACGCACACGCACGCACGCACGCACGCACACACACACACACACACGCACACACACACGCACACGCACACGCACACACACACACACACATACACACACACACACACACACACACACACACACACACACACACACACACACACACACACACACACACACACACACACACACACACACACACACACACACACACCTCCTGTCCTTTCTGTACCTCTTTTGTCACCTCTTGTCCCCTCCCCTCCTTTGTGGATCCTGCTCTTCTCAACCTACACCTTACATGTCCGTTGTTACGGTGTTAAATTAAGCAGAACCTGTACATATTTATCTTGGGCTAAGTTGAACAATCCACAAGGGGGTGGGGGTGGGGGTAAGGGGTGGAGGTGAGGGTGCTTTTGGGGTCCGAGATGCTTGTAAAGAACAAGGTAAGGCTGGGTGAGCAAACTTCACCCACTTCACTTCACTTCTTCTGCCTAGATAGTTTACGCTTGAGGCACGCACTCGGGTTTTATCTTTCTCCCTTCGCGATTTTCTCCCCTTTTTGTGATCAAGAATGCGTGAACAAAACGAGGGGAAAAAACAATAGAAGAGAACGAAAAAAAGAAAGAAAGAAAAGAAAGAGAAAAGAAAGAGAAAAGAATGCGTGAACAAAGTGTACGTCTGTCTTAGCGCAGTCAGATAGCACTAAAGAAGAACAAAGATGAAATACCTGGCAAAACAACCTTGGAGTCGGACGAAAATGGTTGTGACCTTTCCACAGTTTTCCTTTCTTTGGACAGAGTGAGTAGAAATCACAAACTGCAAATTTTGGGCAGACGAAACCCTTCCAGCCAGGTCGGAGGGAATTGGCGACTGCTCCATATTTACTTCCAACTTACTCAGGCAGTTGTGGGGAACCAGCCAATGCTCGCTGATAGTGAAGACAGCACATGACCACATGTAGTTGAATAGAGTTCACAACTGAATTTTCTTCCAACTAAAAAGGATGGATAGTGGTGTGAGGCGGCTTTGATGTCCATACAATGCCCGGTATTTCTTCTGGTTGTGTATGCATGCAAAAGCTTAAGCGAATGAAGGGTGACCACAAAAACAGGGGTGAATGTTATCTTGATCTTGATGGGTATACGTTGGCAGGATCCAGTTTGGATATAAACACCAACGGGGGGAACACTGCAGAGAGCACTCTGGTCTAACGATCCCTAACATAAAAACTAAAAATAAGATTTGGGGAGGTTCATGATCGGCAGGCTACAACGATTCACTTTTCATCCTGCTGAAGATCAGCTGAACTAGAGGACCCCCAGAACCATCTAGTATGGTAACTGGGGCCCCCACATTGAGTTCAGTGTGTTGGTTGTTGGCCGTGCCTGGGGGATCAGACACAGCCCTCCTGAACTGGCTGGCCGACGACAGGGTGACAATATCGTCTGGCAAGCTGTTTCACTCAGACGAAAGACAGAAGGAATGTCTAAAGATGGTGGTATTTGATATCTGAACCACAAAGCACTTGCTGTCGTTTCTAGCCATGCTGGACACCGGGTTAGTTGTTATGTGGTCATTCTCTAGGCGGGGCACTGTTCTTCTCTTTGTCTGGGCCACAGGTTTGAGGAACTGTTCCGCTAGTAAGGCCAGTATCTCACCCCTGATGATCTTGAAAAACAGGGTGAGACGTCGTTCTTTCCTTCCGGTTTGCAGTGGAGGTAGTTCCTGCTGTTCCAGCATGTTTGAGATGCATCCATGGGTGCGGTCTTTGTAATTCTGGGTGATGAAGCGAGCCGCACGCCTCTGGGTGCTCTCCAGCCTGTCGGGATATCTGAGATGCGCGTGCGCGGTTAGGCCATATCGCGTCTGCTCGGCGGCCATGCATATCATACTTTGATTTTCTCTAACGACTGAGATCGAAAATCCAACAAATCTGAAGGAACTGGCTCAAGGTCAGAAGAAAAGTCGGACAAAATCCAGGAAACAAAAACTCAGCAATTGGGTCATGCAAGATCTTCCTGTCCTAAAGTTGTGTTGACATTCTGAGTACAGGTTAAAATTTGTCATGTGGGCTACTACCGCGTCTCTAATACATTGTTCTCACATTTTGCAAGTTATACACGTGAGGCTTACAGGCCGGTAATTTCCTGGATCAGATTGTGTACCATTTTTAAAGATTGCTGTTACTTCGGTTTTTTTCAGTCTGCGGGCAGCTCACCTGTTTGTAAAGATTTGTTAAAGACTTAAAATTTATCAACCAAAAAAAGGAATGGTTCCAGCAAAACAATAGTATAAGTGCATGGCTTTGTACATCGATTTATCGGCAAATATGTACATTTACACCCTCCTGCTCTATTTCTTGGTTCTTTTCGTGGTTAGGGATAGGGTTAGGGTTAGATGGTCTTTTCTTTTGCCACAAGCATCTGTTTTTTTGTCAAAATCATCTATTTTTTGGGAGCATTAAATCGCTTTGTTAAATAAGATAGTTAAAAGTTGTCTCATGTCAGTTCGTCAGACAACTCTTTCAGAATCGGTGCCGACACTCTATCTGGGCCCTGGGCTTTGTTTGCGTCGAATTCTTTCAGTTTCCTTCTTACCTGTTCTTGGGAAACATGAATGTCGGTACAATTATGAGCCTAAGGCGCCTTACAATTCACACTTGGTAGATTATCTGTGTCTTCTCTAGTGAACACGCTAGAAAAATAGCTATTTAAAATATTAGCTTTACCCTCATCGTCACATACAAGATTACCATCTTTATCTTTAAGTGGACTAATCCCTGTGTTCATTTTCAATCTGGAATTAATGTACCTCCAGAACAGTTTAGGGTTTTCTTTAGCTACTTTTCGTTCATGGGTTTTTCTCTCCCTTTTTAATTGCTTTTTAATATTTTTTACCTTGCTTAGATTTGTTGTTTTCCAAAAATCTTTGGTAGAGCCTATATTTCTTCTTAACACTTTTTCTAAGTCATACTGACGTCTAGTATGATTTTGAATATAAAAAAAGTGTCATGTTCCTTTTGATTTTGGGAATATGTTCTTCCAACGATTTGTGAATTTTGTCCCGAATAAACTGCCAGCAATTATCAACATCTAGAGTTTCAAGATGTGTCCACTCTTGGTTTGCAAAATATTCTTTCATTTTTAGTAGGCCCTAAAAGTTGCTTCTTTTTTAAAAATTATGGTTATTATTCTGTGCCTGGGGTGTACTTTCAAACTTATTTGCATTTATGTACATTGAAAAGGTTAAAATTTGGTGATCACTTTTCCCTATCGGGCATAAATGATTACCATAGAATGAGACTAGCTCAATGAAGTAGCTGTCGACCTTCGACAAAACCCTAAAGCCAAGGGTCGCTTTGAACAACAACATGGGACAGACAGACAGACAGAGAGAGAGAGAGAGAGAGAGAGAGAGAGAGAGAGAGAGAGAGAGAGAGAGAGAGAATGAATGAATGAATGAATGAATGAATGAATGTTATTTATAGAGGGTAATAGAGTAAGCAATAACATGCTTTTTTACACCCAGCCCTCTGGACAGAATACATATATAAAAGTAGAAAATGGAAAACGAAAATAAACACATACAAAGTAATATAAAGCATGCCAAAAAAATCCCTATATTGTAACACATCAATAATAATCAAACCTATTATTAATAACTATATTCATTATTAACATTCAAAATGTGTGAAGTAAGCGCATACACACGGGAAAATAGAACCCAATCCTACTTTTCACACTCATCTTTAAACATTCAAAAATAGAGAAGTGCACAAACATGAAAACCCCCACCTCAATCATACTCTATATATTCATCATTAAAATGTACTTATTTGAAAAGAAACCCATGCACATAATAAGTCAAACATAGTATTACTTTACCTACTCATCTTAGCATGCACAACTTAAAATGTAAATACATGTACCCATGGCAACATGAAACCTATTCCTACATTACATTATTCATTTTTAGCATGAACAAATTAAAACGTAAACACATACTCGTAACAAAAGCAGACCTAGTCATATTGTTTGCATGCGAATACACATATTAAAAAGTAAATACTGCTCATGACGAAATCAAGCCTAAACCTACTTTCTAGTCCTCATCTTTAACATGCACATAAGTAAACTTAACTCATCACAAAATAAAGACTAATCCTATTTTACATACTCGTAACATGTATACATTTTAAATTTGAAGCCGACACACATAACAAAACCAAGCCCAAGCCCACTCTACATACTAATCCTAAAAATACATCAAACGTAAATGCAAGCACATAAACATGACAGAACAAAACCAAATCCCACTCCACTTATTCATCCCCAACATGCACGCATTTTTTTAGTAAATACTTATACATAACAAAATGAAACCCAATCCTATAAGAGAGAGAGAGAGAGAGAGAGAGAGAGAGAGAGAGAGAGAGAGAGAGAGAGAGAGAGAGAGAGAGAGAGAGAGAGAGAGAGAGAGGGTGAGGGAGGAAGGAGGGAGTGATGGAGAGAGAGAGGGGGGGGCAGGCAGAGAGAGAGGGAGAGAGAGAGAGAGAGAGGAGAGAGAGAGAGAGAGAGAGGGTGGGAGGGAGGAAGTGATGGAGAGAGAGAGAGAGAGAGAGGGAAAGAGAGAGGGAGAGAGAGAGAGGGGGAGAGAGGGAGAGACAGAGAGAGAGAGAGAGGGGGAGAGAGAGAGGGAGAGAGAGAGAGAGAGAGAGAGAGAGGGTGGGAGGGAGGAAGTGATGAAGAGAGAGGGGGGGAGAGAGAGAGGGAGAGAGAGAGAGGGAGAGAGAGAGAGAGAGAGAGAGAGAGAGAGAGAGAGAGGAGAGAGAGAGAGAGAGAGAGAGAGAGAGAGAGAGAGAGAGAGAGAGAGGAGAGAGAGAGAGAGAGAGAGAGAGAGAGAGAGAGAGAGGGTGGAGGGAGAGGAAGTGATGGAGAGAGAGAGAGAGAGAGAGAGGGGGGAGAGAGAGAGAGAGAGGAGAGAGAGAGGGAGAGAGAGAGAGGGAGAGAGAGAGAGAGAGAGAGAGAGAGAGAGAGAGAGAGAGAGAGAGAGACCGAGAGACAGAGAGCGCGAGAGAGAGAGAGGGGGGAGGGAGGGAGAGAGAGAGAGAGATAGGGAGGGAGATAGAGAGGGGGAGGGATAGAGAGAGAGAGAGAGAGAGAGAGAGAGAGAGAGAGAGAGAGAGAGAGAGAGAGAGAGAGAGAGAGAGAGAGAGAGGAGAGAGAGAGAATGAGAGAGAGAGAGAGAGAGAGAGAGAGAGAGAGAGAGAGAGAGAGAGAGAGAGAGAGAGAGAGAGAGAGAGAGAGAGAGAGAAGAGACAGAGAGACTCATAGATATAGACAGGCCTATATGGTAGCTAGCAGTGTCAGGAAAAAAGTATCTTCAGACGGAGGAGGCATGCAACCACTACTCTGGAAAGCTTGACTTGAATGTGTTTCTAATTGAAATACCTTGCCCAGGCAATATCGTCATTCTCTCAGCCACGAGGAACGCCACACTGCATGCGAGTCAACGCGGCTGCGATCCGACTGTGACATTGGTGATGCATTGTTCTCGTGAAGCGCTACTTTTTACATCAGGTCAAAGATTCTAAAAGGGTAAGATGGACTACTTAAGAGTTACAGCGAACCGGGCTGATAGAGTTATCGCTAGTGGGGTAGTTATACACCATTCACAGCGGCGGCTATCCAAAAACTCAGACTGGAATTTGAACGGAGAATTCAACTGGCCTATCGACGTGTAAATGTGTCACGTTTAAAAGGGACATAACCAGTGTTTCTGTCCTCACTACTCATATAGGGAAAAGAGACAGGATGCTTGTCTTCTCCATTACAGTCTTTGATAAGGTCACTGGACACCAGACCCTCATGTGATGCCTTTCAGTGACATGGGTGTTCAATCATTGTGGTGCCAAGAGGCGACAGTGGCGATGAAAGGGTTTTTAAGACGAAGGCGACAATGAATTATCTGTTATTACGTTATAAGCTATATACGTGTTGTTACCCTGTTACCTCATTATTGTTTATAATTTGAAATTGTTGAATAAAAAACCCGTTTAAGCCAACTATCTGTTCTTTCCGGAAAGAAGGTGAGATTAGCGTCCAATTGGTCAGAGACCCTTATGGACGGTAATCTGTTCTTTTCGACTCCCAGAATAAACATAATGGGAGGTACAACATAGTCTGCAATAGATAGATGACGTTTTAAAGCACTCAACGAACTACAGTTGTTTTTAATATACACTACTCACAAAAAGTTAAGGATCACTATGAGAAAACAGGTGCGCAATAAACTCCGTTCGCTCCTGTTATTTTTTTCTCCGTCAAGCCAAATTGTTATGAATTCTTGTTCAGCTGTAAGTGGGCGATGTTGTGTTAGTGGAAACATTGCACGTGATTCTCTATTACTGAGCTTGGCAGCAAAAGAAAAAGCGGAAACTTGCGAAAAAGGACCTTGTTTTGGATCGTTCTGCATGAACACATTGCACAAGCCAGATGGAAAAACCATTATGCACGTGCAAGCACTGCTGTTTATGTGTGAGATGCTGTCTCTTGCTTGGCTTTATAAGAAGACATACCACCAGTATTAGGCCTGATTTGACAATGCCTCCATGACGAAAATTGAGCGAGTTGGATAGGGGACGAGCTGTTGCATGGTTCCAAGATGGTGTTCCCAAGCGAGAAGTGGCCAGGCGACTTCAGGTGTCCATCTTGGTCATTGTCAGACTGATTCAACGCTTCACAGCCACTGGGAGGGTCCATGAAAGACGCAGATCTGGTCGACCGAAGAAGACAACTCCACGTGAAGATCGTCTCATTGAACGACAAGCCCTGCAGACAAGAACAGCCTCTTCCAGCATCATTCGAAGGCAGCTGAGGGTGGCTACTAACATCAACATCAGCCAGCAGACCATACGGAACCGCCTTCATGGGTTTAACCTCCGTTCTCGTCGCCCAGCTGTACGGCCACGCTTAACTCCAGCCCATAGGGCAGCACGCCGCGCCTTCTGCAGACGTCACGTGAGGTGGACACGTCAGCAATGGTCCCAGGTCCTGTTCAGTGATGAATCACGCTTCACCCTGAACCACAACGACGGCCGACTGAGGGTCTGGAGGCGCCCAGGGGAACGCTTTATTGACGCCACTGTCCAAGAAAAGGTGGCCTTTGGTGGAGGTTCTGTAATGGTCTGGGGGGCCTTCAGCCTTCACCACAGAACACCCTTGTATCATGTACAGGGTAACCTGACTGGCCTCCGATACCGGGATGAGATCCTTCGACCGCTGGCTGTGCCTACACTGCAGCAGATGGGACCGCCGGCTGTCTACCAGGATGACAACGCTCGCCCCCACAGGGCAAGGGTGGTCAACGACTTCCTGCAGCAGTCTGGAGTCAACAGAATGGAGTGGCCAGCATGCAGTCCCGATCTCAACCCGATTGAGAACCTCTGGGATGAGCTGGATCGCAAAGTGAGGAGCAACCACCCCCCTCCCAGGGATGCCCAGCACCTCTACCAGATGCTGCAGGCTGAGTGGCAGGCGCTTCCACAGAGGATCTTCACCACCCTGGTCAACTCCATGAGGACTCGCTGCGTCGAGTGCCAGAACAGCCATGGCGGATACACGCATTACTGAACTTTTGGGAGCATCAGAATGCCCTGTCTTGTGATTTCAATGACTTTGGGAAATCAAATTTCGATACGTACCCACTTTGATCAAATGTACAGACCAAACGATTGCTCGAAATTGAAGGCAATTGTGAATCGTTATCACTAAAGCATTGAATTAAATGTTGGCCTAAATTCAACGCATTGGCTTTCTTATTTGGAAAGTTATGAATTAGTTTGCAAGTGATCCTTAACTTTTTGTGGATAGCTTATATTATCAGCAAGGGCATTCCATGTAAAAGTGGTGGATGGGATAAAGGATTTTCTATATATTTCTGTGTTGCATATTGGGAAGGTTCGAAGGGCCTAGGGTCTTCTTCTATTATATGGGTTTGCGTCAGAGACAAGGGGAGACAAGAGATTAGAAAGATAATCAGGGCACATACTAATTATCATTTTTTTAAATAATAATATATAAGTTTGTGTCTTAATTCTTCTCCTTTCTTTTAGAGAACAAAATCCAGACTCTACATATAATTTCTGGTGGCTGGTACCGCAAACTGCACCAACTACAATTCTGATAGCTTCTAGATGCAAATTTTCTAGAGAATTAGATGTTTTTTAAAATTCCGAACAGTTATCCCAGACTACATCTGCATAATAAAACATAAGCAACATAAAAGACTTATACATTATTTCCAAGGCTTTCCTGTTAAGCTTGTACTTGCAACTCTTCATGCAAGAAAGTAGCATAATAACTTTATTAAGAATAAGTAGTTAAGTGTAGCGAGAGCTGGGCCTGTATTCACGTTGAGATAGCATGAGACTTAGCATCATGCTAACTTAGAAGCTCTTCCAAAAGTCCTATTAAATCCTATAGGACATTGGAAGAGCTTCTAAGTTAGCATCATGCTAACAAGTAACATGAATACAGGCCCTGGTTTATAACCCAATTTTCTTTAACAGTAATAGAACAAAAATTACAGCTAAATTATTCTATGCAACCGTCAAGTTAAATGTGTAACGGGTATCTTAATAAGCTTGTTGCTGCTCTGACGGTATTTGCTGTATTGTATGTATTACTTGACATTGAACAAAACGTTGTTTAAACCGCACTTAGCAATTGGCTCAAACTAGAGGCTAATGTCAATCGATGACTAAAAGACCAAAAAAACCACCAACGATGTTCTTAATTAAGCAGAGAATAAACTCCTCATTTTCTTCCTCCTTCTTTCGCCGTATTCATTCTGTGCTGGTGTCTTCGTTTTCCTTTTCCTGTAGGTAGGCTATCTCTCAATGAGTTCAATTCCTGTTCTTTCCATCGTGGAGTTTCTTTGCAAGCCCTATATGTAAACTAACCTTTCATCGCCACTGTCGCCTCTTGGCACCACAATGATTTGACTTCGCAAGAAGTTGGACATAGTTAGTTAGGGTCGAAGCCGCTCCCACTCACGCTCCAAGTCTATCTGTACGTGTGTGTGTGTGTGTGTGTGTGTGTGTGTGTGTGTGTTGTGTGTTGTGTGTGTGTGTGTGTGTGTGTGTGTGTACGTGTACGTGTGCGTGCGCGCGCGCGCGCGCGCGCGCGCGCGCGCGTGTGTGTGTGTGTGTGGTTGTGCGATGTATCTAAGTATGTTTGTATGTATGTATGTAATTTGTGTGCGTGTATGTGTGTGTCTGTCTGTGTGTGTGTGTGTGTGTGTGTGTGTGTGTGTGTGTGTGTGTGTGTGTGTGTGTGTGTGTGTGTGTGTGTGTGTGTGTGTGTGTGTGTGTGTGTTGATCAAAGAAACCACAAACACCACTAACTGTGTAAAATAAAAGTAAAAGATTGTGCTGGTTTACTTTTTGTCCCAATGGGGGACAGACAGTGTATGAGCAAGTACATAGAGAGATCTCTTTCGAATTTATGGAATTCTCGTCAGTATGTATATCTGCTAACAAACACGTGTGTGTGTGTGTGTGTGTGTGTGTGTGTGTGTGTGTGTGTGTGTGTGTGTGTGTGTGTGTGTGTGTGTGTGTGTGTGTGTGTGTGTGTGTGTGTGTGTGTGTGTAATTTGTGAGCGTGTGCGTGATTGTGAGTGTGCGTGTGCTCACGGCCGCTCTCCCGAGCATGTGTGTGTGTGTGTGTGTGTGTGTGTGTGTGTGTGTGTGTGTGTGTGTGTGTGTGTGTGTGTGTGTGTGTGTGTGTGTGTGTGTGTGTATGCTGTGTGGGTATATGTGCTTGCATGTGTATGAGTGTATGTGTGCACAGGAGAGATTGTGTTCGGCTAGAGAGAGGGGGGGGGGGGGGAGTGAGTGTGCGAGTATGTGTCTGTAAGTGTGAGTGCACGTGTGTGTTTGTGTATGTGAGTTCGCGTGTGTGTTTGTGTGTGCTTGTGTTTGTGTATGTGTGTGTGTGTTCGCGCGCGCGCGCGCGCGCGCGCGCGCGCGCGCGTGTGTGTGTGTGTGTGTGTGTGTGTGTGTGTGTGTGTGTGTGTGTGTGTGTGTACGTGTACGTGTACGTGTGTGCGTGCGCGCGCGCGTGTGTGTGTGTGTGTGGTTGTGCGATATATCTAAGTATGTTTGTATGTATGTATGTAATTTGTGTGCGTGTATGTGTGTGTCTGTCTGTGTGTGTCTGTCTGTGTGTGTGTGTGTGTGTGTGTGTGTGTGTGTGTGTGTGTGTGTGTGTGTGTGTGTGTGTGTGTGTGTGTTTGTGTGTGTGTGTGTTTGATCAAAGAAACCACAAAGAGCGGCCGTGAGCACACGCACACTCACAATCACGCACACGCTCACAAATTACACACACACACACACACACACACACACACACACACACACACACACACACACACACACACACACACACACACACACACACACACACACACACACACGTGTTTGTTAGCAGATATACATACTGACGAGAATTCCATAAATTCGAAAGAGATCTCTCTATGTACTTCCTCATACTTTCCTCGTACTTTTACTGTGTAAAATAAAAGTAAAAGATTGTGCTGGTTTACTTTTTGTCCCAATGGGGGACAGACAGTGTATGAGGAAGTACATAGAGAGATCTCTTTCGAATTTATGGAATTCTCGTCAGTATGTATATCTGCTAACAAACACGTGTGTGTGTGTGTGTGTGTGTGTGTGTGTGTGTGTGTGTGTGTGTGTGTGTGTGTGTGTGTGTGTGTGTGTGTGTGTGTGTAATTTGTGAGCGTGTGCGTGATTGTGAGTGTGCGTGTGCTCACGGCCGCTCTCCCGAGCATGTGTGTGTGTGTGTGTGTGTGTGTGTGTGTGTGTGTGTGTGTGTGTGTGTGTGTGTGTGTGTGTGTGTGTGTATGCTGTGTGGGTATATGTGCTTGCATGTGTATGAGTGTATGTGTGCACAGGAGAGATTGTGTTCGGCTAGAGAGAGGGGGGGGGGGGGAGTGAGTATATGCGAGTATGTGTCTGTAAGTGTGAGTGCACGTGTGTGTTTGTGTATGTGAGTTCGCGTGTGTGTTTGTGTGTGCTTGTGTTTGTGTATGTGTGTGTGTGTTCGCGCGCGCGCGCGCGTGTGTGTGTGTGTGTGTGTGTGTGTGTGTGTGTGTGTGTGTGTGTGTGTGTGTGTGTGTGTGTGTGTGTGTGTGTGTGTGTGTGTGTGTGTGTGTGTGTGTGTGTGTGTGTGTGTGTGTGTGTGTGTGTGTGTGTGTGTGTGTGTGTGTGTGTGTGTGTAATTATATGTGTGTGTGTTATTTTTTTAAATTTTACTTTGGGAGAAGCAGTGTTTAAAAATTATAATTGCCTTCAAAAATTATAACTGCCTTCAAAACATCGACATGGATTGACTATCCCGGAAAAGGAAAAACGATCAATTAATTGCTTTCGGAAATCTTATAATATATTTTCAATTTGACGCATGCGCAAAGGGTGCCTGAGAGCGAACGGTTAAAAAAGAAACTCAACATTTTCGAACGTTATTTGTATGACAACGCCTGAATTATCTGCAAAATGTGATGTACATATCTATAGATGACGTTTACAGCAAATGTTTAAAATACCCCCTCCCTTCCCCCAAACAAACAAAACTAGAACCAAAACACACACAAACCAGAAAAATATTTTTTGGAAATAAATAATTATTGTATCGGAATGATAGGCTGGAGTAACCTCTCTTTTGAACGTTATTTCTAAAGCAAAAATCTGGTTTCCTATCAAATATAATAAAAAAACCTGTTCGTAAATTCGACGTAATACTTGCTATTAAAAGTATAAAAAAAGGGGGGGGGGGGGGGGGGGGGGGGGGGGGGGGCAAAAAAGAAAGAAAAAAGACCTGACGTTCCATGATGTTCCAAAGTATTCTGAAAAATTGTAAACAGATTTTTTTATGAATAAAAAAAACCCTACACTCCACATGAAACTGAACTTACAAAAGTCATGAAGTCCAGATAGAAAATATATAGTAATCTACATGTACAAAAAGACAAAGGAAAACAGATAATCTCAACGGACATCGGGTTAATAATATCAAATGCAAACGTATAATTTTAAATGGTATTAAAACACATTCTACGACTTCTCCAAACTATTGTATACATTTTCTGGTAATCTTGTATTTAAGTCCCCCACTCGATGTCTACGACCCCCTTATTTTCAAAGTCTTCTTCTTTCATTCTGTCGGTGCTATGAAAATAATCCTAGGCTGACCCTAACCCTATCCCTTTGCAGAATGGTGATTCTGTCAACATCTCCAACGCAACAATGTGAGGGGGTGGGGGGTGGGGGGTCTCAAGCACATATTAGCCCCTTGCAACCTACGTGAGACCTTAGCAATACCGTCCGTAAGGGTCTCTGACCCATTGGACGCTAATCGCATCACCATCCTACGTGAGACCTTAGCAATACCGTCCGTAAGTGTCTCTGACCCATTGGACGCTAATCGCATCACCATCCTACGTGAGACCTTAGCAATACCGTCCGTAAGGTTCTCTGACCCATTGGACGCTAATCTCATCACCATCCTACGTCAGACCTTAGCAATACCGTCCGTAAGTGTCTCTGACCCATTGGACGCTAATCTCATCACCATCCTACATCAGACCTTAGCAATACCGTCCGTAAGTGTCTCTGACCCATTGGACGCTAATCGCATCACCATCCTACGTCAGACCTTAGCAATACTGTCCGTAAGGTTCTCTGACCCATTGGACGCTAATCTCATCACCATCCTACGTCAGACCTTAGCAATACCGTCCGTAAGTGTCTCTGACCCATTGGACGCTAATCTCATCACCATCCTACGTCAGACCTTAGCAATACCGTCCGTAAGTGTCTCTGACCCATTGGACGCTAATCTCATCACCATCCTACGTCAGACCTTAGCAATACCGTCCGTACGGTTCTCTGACCCATTTGGACGCTAATCGCATCACCATCCTACGTCAGACCTTATCAATACCGTCCGTAAGGTTCTCTGACCCATTGGACGCTAATCTCATCACCATCCTACATCAGACCTTAGCAATACCGTCCGTAAGGTTCTCTGACCCATTGGACGCTAATCTCATCACCATCCTACGTCAGACAAGCTTCTGGAATGCTTAGGGCACCATCGATTTAATTTCATCGACACTGTCGCCTCTTGGCACCACAATAATTGAACACCCATGTCACTAAAAGGTATCAAATGAGGGTCTGCTATCCAGTGACCTTATGTTCTTTATTTTGGGAGGTAAGGATAGGCCCTATTTTATGCATGTCACAGAGGAATCCCCAGTATTCCAGACGAAATCTTTTCTCTACCCAGGTAAGTTTAATGGTACATTTTGGTTGAGGAATGGCTAGCGTTGAAAGGGTTAAACATATTCTGTTCAAACTTTTGGTAATAATTTTTGTTTCTATTTATTTATGTATTTTTGCATTGCTTATAGTCCCGTCAACAGCGAGGGTTTTCTCAGGACTGTCACCACAGTAAACATCAAACACGTCAATGGCATCCTACATGTATTTACTTTACAAAAATAAAAACCACGTTCAAAAACCCGAAAACAAAGTACAATTCATAACATGATACCTTCATCATTGCACCCTATAGCACATAATTCCAGACAGTGCTGGAAACGTAGACCGTTCCGCTCTTTTTATCGAGTCCAGGTTAAAACAAACAGTGAAAGAAGGATAACAAACACATATAGTAAGCTAAAAACATATTTGATAAAAGGCCATATAGGCAGATATGCACTGCAGAAAGGACAACAGGTGCTCACTCCAGTGCCCACTCCAGTGCCCACTCCAGTGCCCACTCCAGTGCCCACTCCAGTGCGTAAGGTCTCATTTTTGTTTCCTTTAGTGGTCATCATCAGGGGCTATTCACTACACGAGTGTCAACAATTCATTTGGTGGCTTAACCCTTTCACCGCCAATGTCGAATTATTGCACCACAATTACTTAATACCCATGTTATTAAAACCCTTAACATCAGGGTCTGGCTATTCGATAATACTGTGTTCCTAAATTTGGGCAGTAAGGATTGACCCTATTCTAAATGTGTCACAGAGAAATCCCACAATATTGCAGACAAAATCTTTTCTGCAGCCAAGTCTAATGGAAAATATTTGGCTCAAAGATTGCTGGCGGTGAAAGGGTTAACGACTTCTTCTTCTTCTTCTGCGTTCCCAGGCCACATGGCCACAATGGCTGAGGTACCTATGTGTCCACTTTTCACTGGTGTCCCCCGATACATTCAGCCGACACGTTGAGATTTCGGAGGAGCTCAAAGAAAAAAAGGATTTGGATTTGTTTTTTAAAGGCAGGCGAATGGGCCAATAAGTCACAAAGATAGTAGATGACAGAAAGCTAAGGCAAAGGGCAGAGTCAAAGAGTGACAGATTAGATTAAGTTATAAGCACAGAATGAATGAATCTTTTATCGTTTCACTTGTGTTCCCTTTACAGTGATAGTACACGAACAAAATTAAAATCAACAAAAATAACAACGAAAAAACCCAAACAAGTTCAACGCAATTGAAACCCCATTATAACAAGTATCCCATTAGACTATGTAAAATGTTTTGTCCTAGGTTGATCAAAAATGAAATATATACAAACTACAAGCACAGAACGTCCAGAAGGCTGGGGAATTATTTTCGAAAAAAAACCCCACCCCACACACACAAACATCACCCCGGTATCTCTACCGGGGGAGAGAGCTGGTTTTCAGGACAAATAAAACTAAAAGTTGTGAGTTTGTTGGCCCACCTTGAGCAGTTGGGCCTCTCCTCGCTGCCCATCGTCCATCACGATGAAGAACGACAAGTTGAGGGCAGCGAGCACCCAGACGACCACGAGGATGACCACCGCTTTGGCCAAACGACGGCGACACCATCGATAGGGACACCACAGCACAGCACATTGACCACAACACTTCTTCACAGCCACCACCATCACGACTCCACAACGACTAATAAGGAGCTCGATCCCACCAGCTTTATTGGTAGGTAGGTAGGGGGTTTATGCCTTCCTTACCACACTTGCGCTGAAAGACTCGTGAAGAGAGAGAGAGAGAGAGAGAGAGAGAGAGAGAGAGAGAGAGAGAGAGAGAGAGAGAGAGAGAGAGAGAGAGAGAGAGAGAGAGAGAGAGAGAGAGAGAGAGAGAGAGAGAGAGAGAGAGAGAGAGAGAGAGAGAGAGAGAGAGAGAGAGAGGATAGTAGAGAATAGAAAGAGGGAGCGAGCGAACGAAAGAAAAAATAACACACACACAGTTAATAAGTGTGCGTCGTTTGTCGTTGTCGCTTGGCTAAGCAGGCTATACTATTACAGTATGTTTTACTGACAATGAGAATGGTCGTGTTTTGTGTTTTGGTACAGTGTATTAAGAATACATGTTTTTGTTGTCACAACGGTTTTTACGACACGCAAACCCTCTTCTCTGATGAGTTTATGTTTTACGTCCTCTCGACCGAAGTCATATGGGATCCCCTCTTCTCTATTTTGACTATCCCTTTACTCTACATACGGGCTTCAAGACATTTAAAGTGGGCATCCCAGAAATCTTTGTAGCGATTTGTGGTCTGGGGTATACTGAATGTCATTGTATATCTCTGTAGTTTTTGTTTGTGGCACAAGCCACAAACCTATAACTCACTTTGTCGGTCTGTCGGTCTGTTGGTCTGTCGGTCTGTCGGTCGGTCGGTCGGTCCAAAATTGTCGCACATATTGCAAAAGAGAAAGAAAAGCGTGCCACAAACGATTGCGAATCCGCGCTTGTTTTAATATTTTTTACTCCTGGTTGATTTATTTGATAAAGTAGAAGAGCCCGCATATTTCTAATCAGATTTTGATCTGGTGAATCGCTGGACCAATCAGAAACCATTACGTTTTGGGCATCAAATCAGCATTTTTGTGTCAAATTTTGTGTTTGTGGCTGATGTTCTAAGTCAAAATCTAAATGTTTAGGTAGTATGTGTGGTTTGTTGTCAAGCGGGGGTATTTGAAAATTGATACATATCTTTATTTTACCAAACTGTCTATTAATATGAAGACATGGCGATATGCCGATACAGCACACTGTAAACAAATTTGGGCAACTTTTGGGCTGTGAATACCTTAGTTTGCATTGCATTTTGATTAGGTCTACTCATAGCTTCCACGAGAGAAAATCACATTCTACTGGACTGCATTTTTATGGGCTACACGCTAACAAATATGCCTTATATGTGTGCACATTGCCTAACGGCGGTGACGTCATTTTGTCCAATTTTAAGTATTTATTGCGATCAAATAACTCTCCAAGCGACATACTTGAATAGTACAGATTGTCTCCTTTGTATCAATGAAAATGTAAAGTGACTACAACTCTGTATTAGTTAGTCGTCCTCAACAAATCGACTAACCCAGTCAACGAAGGTAACTTTTCTCTAATGTCGACAGGATCACCCAGTGCCTTACATCACGTCAGCACTTTAATGTGCCTTCAAACTGTTGGTAATTATGAAATGCATTGGCTCGAGAAATGTCCAAATGTTTTTAATAATCTGCTTGATTGCGTGTGTATGCATTTTATTGCTCAATAATGACTTTGCTTCTTTTCTATGCCTTCATTTTTCAATGCGCTTTCAATATGGCTGACTATACAAGTCATGGGGAACAACTCTGAGTGTCGTTTGGGCTGATTTAATAAACTAACATTATTTCTCTCCAATGCCTATTCCATAGTTAAAATGCAGAAAGCCAGCTATTTTACAATTATTTTTAAATTGGCATACCCAAATTCTCATTTGCAATGAAACATA
Organism: Phymorhynchus buccinoides; assembly: GCA_017654935.2. Classification (NCBI taxonomy): domain Eukaryota; kingdom Metazoa; phylum Mollusca; class Gastropoda; order Neogastropoda; family Raphitomidae; genus Phymorhynchus; species Phymorhynchus buccinoides. The sequence continues at coordinate 33,529,049 of CM065680.1, read as the reverse complement.
CTGTATAATGAGAATCACTTTCCTTAAGATTGTATTTGCAAACAGGACACGAACTATCTGCATTTGCATTACACAAGAACCATTTGAGTTATTATTAAGGCCTAATGTTCTGTTTTGAACTCTTGCCAGTGCACCTCTTTGCCGCCTGTCTGTAACAGCAGTTATATCCTTTTCAGCATCCTGGTTACTTACGAAAGAAACCATTCATTTTTAAAACTTTCTTCCATACGATAATGTAATTTTGTTCTACACATACAAATCAGTCGATCTTTAACCCTTTCACCGCCAATGTCGCATTTATGCACCACAATGGTTTAACACCCATGTCACTGAAAGGCATCAAATCAGGGCCTGTTATCCAAAGACCCTATTTTCTTCATTTTGAGAGGTAAAGATTGGTCTAATGGTGTACATGTCACAGAGGAATTCTCAATATTGCAGATTTTTTTTTCTGTACCCAGTTAAGTTTAATGGTATTTTTTGGCTGAAAAATTGCTGGCGGCGAAAGGGTTAAATTCAGGCATGAAAGCATTATCGTGACCTACTTCCTGGTTCAGCCAAGCTATGCCAAATCCACATTATGTTAGTCATTTCTTCACTCTTGACACCAAGTTCTTCTTCTTCTTCGATCGCTCAGTTTCCTGTTAATTATGAGCGCAGACGCGTCATGCTGCGGTTATGCGCCTAACTAAATAGTTAGGCCCAGCAAATCCGACTTCGGCTGGAGGAAATCCTTTTGAAAGTGTTTCTTGACAAAAGGCAGGAGAATGGGCCGGTAAGGCAGAAATATAGTAGATGACAGTAACCAAAGGGTTAAAGCAGAGTCAAAGAGAGTGACAGATTAGAGGAAGTTACAAGCACAGAACTTCCATGAGGTGGGGGAACTAATATGCAAAAGACCCCCCGGTATCCCCACGGAGGGAACACCCAGTTACATTTTCAATTATCGTGTTGCCGCGATAACATTAGGTAAAGTGTCGTCCTGCACGAGGTTTTGGATTATTTCACATATTAGGGGAAGACGGGGTAAAAAGCGCATGGGCGGGTAAGACGCCCACCCCAATTATCTCATGAAATAAAGAAAATTTCAGTGAAATTTGCCCATGAGACGAATGCTAGACATTAACGCTCGTCTCATGGGCAAAATGAGACTGAAATTTGCTTCATTTCATGAGATAATTGGGGTGGGCTTCTTACCCGCCCATGCGCTTTTTACCCCGTCTTACCCTACCTGCTGGTTTCTTTATTCAGTTAAAGTCGGAAACGACAGACAGGCATGCACATGCATACATTTTATACACATGCACATGCATACACAATCACTTCAGTGGTTCTTTTCTTTTGTGAGCAATTGTCTTAAGGTTTTTGTGAGCAAATGTCTTGTGAGCATTATGTCTCAACACCTACTATGTATGCTTGCTTGTATAGTCTTGTAGATGGTAACTTCAAAAGCCTTAACCAATGTCGGGTACATTTAACGTTAGTATGTACAAATAAAGGATATTTGCCTGTCTCTGTGAAATCAGTAATTACATGAAATTCCTAAAATTTTCAGTAATTTCATGAAGTTACTGTGACCCCCAGTAATTACATGAAATCACTAAAAATCCTAGTAATTTCACGTAATTACTGAAATTTTATATGGGGGTCTATCTGTCACATTGAATAAAAGAATGACACAAATTTATTGAAACGCTGTCAGTAAATATGTGTAAAACCGCTGTCAGTAAATATGTGTAAAACATGTGCTCAGATTTCAGTAATTACGTGAAATTACTAGGATTTTTAGTGATTTCATGTAATTACTGGGGGTCACAGTAACTTCATGAAATTACTGAAAATTTTAGGAATTTCATGTAATTACTGGATGAAGAAAAAGGAAATACACACACACGCCCCCCTCCCCCCTCACACGCACGCACGCACGCACCCCCCCCCCCCCCCATATATATATATATATATGTTTGGATATATATACAGAAAAAGATAACAGCCGCACAAGCCAAACTTCCCACTCCACACCACACATATATATATATAGCCTACATACACACACACTGCACACACACATACACAAGCGCGCGCACGCACGCACGCACGCACGCATGCACGCACGCACGCTCGCTCGCATGCGCATGCACGCACGCACGCACGAACGCACGCACGCACGCGCGCACACACACACACACACACCATCCATGACAGAAAGCATAATTCTTCTCGAAATGATTGAAACAGGAGACCAGGGGAAGTAAGGATGTGTGAAGTAAGGCAATGCAATCGATGGGACCATGGAGTATGCATTACACTCTTGGATGGGACAATCACATCATTGTAGAATGGACGGGGAAATCATCAGCAGAAACCAAACATGTGCCAGTTTGCCACATTGGCTGCACGACTGGAGAAATCTGGTCGACAGAAAGAGTTGTGTAGATAAAGCGTTTTCTTCTCTGGAAACATTGTTGCATCTGATGCGTAGATAAAGCGTTTGCTGTCCAGAACGTTCTCTCAAAACTACACTGTTGCATCTCTGGTTTATAATGTCATAATTGAATGCAAAATCAATAATGTTATTGATCAGAGGTACTGTAGGCCCACGCACGCACACACAAACACGTACACACACATATACTACATTACTGAGGTTAAATACTGTAATAAATAGATACATTGAATAATCAAACTTTCAACACGGGTTGGACGTTGAAAAATGTTAGTCCATTAATTCTATGACATGTTATCATTCTTTTTAAAAAATGTTGTTTTAAAGAAAAATGTCACACACAAGGAATGGGGCTGTGTTTTATGTTATGTAAGCACTCCGTGGCGAGCGATATTTCTACGCAATCTCACCCATGTGAACCTTGTTTTAAAATAACTTTTACGACTGGCCTAGAAGGTAAGGGGGAAAAATGATATATTATTCAGTTAATAAGATTAAACAATTCATATGAACGGTACCGCACTATTCCTAACCCACGCGCTCTTCACCCCGTTGCCCTCCTGATTGAATGAATGAAAGGTGGTGTTTTACGTCCTCTCGACCCGGGAAGGCACATATGGGACATGTATTATCTGTTAGTTGTTTAAACAAAACATAAGACATGTACAAAACACAAAAGGTTGACAGACATCACAAACAAGGAAACAAAATATAAAAAAAGGGGGTGAAAAAACTTTTAGGAATTTCATGTCTTAGCGACATGTCAAATGATAATCATTTATAATTGAAAGGATATAAAATTATAAAATCTTACTACCTATGAGGTTTGAAATTGTAAAATAGTAGTCATACTTATAAAATTATCTATGTTAAAATGATTTTGTTACTCTGGCAGACGACCGAAACCCAACCGAAACCTCCCTATTCGATTAAAATCTCAGGGCTACATATATTATAAAAATTGTCTTTATTTTATTATTAAAAAGCCAAATGTTTAGCCCTTAATTACTTTAAAAGTATGTATTTACAAAAAGTTATTATTATTTACAAAAATGTAATTTTATTATAGCTATATACAAAAATTAGGGTATATTATAGCGTTAAAGTTATACTGTCCCACCGGGGGAAGGAACTCCATTCCCCGGGACTTCCCAACTAAGGGGCAATATTTACTTATTAATTTTAGTTTCGGATCCCTGAAAAGAGGAGAAAAGAGGGGGGGGGAGGGGGTCCGGAGGATCTAAACACCCCGTGGGAGGGCGAACCCACTGACGGAGCGGTACTCGGGCCATCCCCGCGTCAACAACCCCCCCCCCCCCCCCCCCCCCCCGGGGGAGATTAGCTCACGGAAAAGGGATGAGGGGGTAAGGGAAAGGGTGGAGTGGGCCTGAATCCGGGGGTCCACAACCACCGAGTGGAGGCGCACCCATTGACGGAGGCATACGCAAGCCATCCTCGTGTGACAACCGTCAGTGGGGGGAACCACCGCACGGATGAAGTATATACAAAAGGGATCCGAGGTTATTAAATATATGGAGGGCTAAATGGCTCGCTCCAAAAGTAAAATAATCTCATTCAAGGGCTGAGACGAAAGGTAAAATATCCTAACATGTTTTATATGCAATAAAATATTATATTAAAATGTATGGCGGATGTTATACCATACGTCCAGGGATCCCTGGGGGTATGGCAATTGTAACGGATAAAATGCTTAATGATAAAATGTTTACTAGTAAAAAGTCATGTGTATGAGTGACCTAAAAATGTGTATTTTTGTGCAGAATGTGGGGGGACCAGGTCCAAGGTGACCGCACGAACAACCTCCCTGCCCTGGCCAAGCAATTTTATATAATAAGTATCTTAAAATATATCTACTAATTTATTTGGCATGGGAGCCGAGTATCAAATACAAATATAATATTTAAATACTATAAATAACATAAATAATATCTCTGTCTCTCTCCCTCCTTCTCTCTCTCTCTCTCTCTCTCTCTCTCTCAAGTGAACAGAGGGCCTCACTTGAAAGCGCCACCTACATAAAATTATCGCCCTTTGGCAACACGAAGAAGCAGTATAAAGCCTCCAGCGGAAAAGAATCAGGAGGGCAACTCCCCGTAGTCGTGGCGCTTTTTTTTTTAAAGGTACCTTCTACTTGTGGCGGTGCCATAGCCGATGAAGTTTAACCGAGGCGTGGTCACCGCTACACCTATCTGTATTAATAAAACAAAATCGGGACTTTACTGGTTTCGTACTGCCTCCGGGCATTGCCTCCAGTATTGTTCCAACCATATTTGTATTTACAAATGTCCCATATGTGTCTGATTCAGACCAAGAGGACGTAAAACTCCATTTTCGCCTCGGCGCATTTTTTAGCCGAGCCTGAGTCTCCCCGCATGGACTCATACGACGCCTTACCACTGCTCGGTACGGGGGGGGGGGAGGATCACACGCACAGCCCCCCCCCCCCCCCCCCCCCCCGACCGAGGAAGCAAGAATCGGTGGTCACCCCTCACTATCATTACTATTGTTGATATTTATTTAATCAGTGCTTCAGCTTGTCATTGATCGGTTAAGGAAGAGATTGGTGAAAATGATGTTTTACGTCCTCTCGGCCATAGACACATATGGGACATTTGTAAATACAAAGATGGTGGGAACAATTCTGGCTGCAATGCCCAGAGGCAGTGCAACACCCGTAAAGTCCCGAGATTTTAACAATATAGATAGGTGTAGAGGTAACCACGCCTCGGTTAAACCTCATCGGCCTCATCGGCAGACACACATAAATAATTACACACGGCTATGGTACCGCCACATGATGTACAATGAGCGCGCACGCACACACACACACAGAGAGAGAGAGAGAGAGAGAGAGAGAGAGAGAGAGAGAGAGAGAGAGAGAGAGAGAGAGAGAGAGAGAGAGAGAGAGAGAGAGAGAGAGAGAGAGAGAGAGAGAGAGAGAGACTTCAGACACTTTATTTTACAAGGATAAGAATTTAGGCTGGGCCTAGTCTTCCATTCTGTCCTTGGTTCTAAGTATGCAAAGCATAACTGAGAGAGAGAGAGAGAGAGAGAGAGAGAGAGAGAGAGAGAGAGAGAGAGAGAGAGAGAGAGAGAGAGAGAGAGAGAGAGAGAGAGGAGAGAGAGAGAGGAGAGAGAGAGAGAGAGAGAGAGAGAGAGAGAGAGAGAGAGAGAGAGAGAGAGAGAGAGAGAGAGAGAGAGAGAGAGAGAGAGAGAGAGAGAGAGAGAGAGAGAGAGAGAGAGAGCAAGACCAAAACGTCACTCACTTGCAAGCTAAAACCAATCGATAATTACATTAATATGAAAACGATACCGTTCACAATCTCTTTCTTAATAATAATATTTAACATATAGCACAAAGAATGGGAAATCAAAATTACACAATCACCCAAAGACGGTCAGACAGACACATAATTACACACACACGCGCGCACACTCACGTACAAACACGCGCGGACACACTCACACAGATCGCTCACCAAGGAAACAGATAAGTTTTGAGATGGCGTTCGAATGTGGGCAGAGAGGATAAGTATCTGAGAGAGCGAGGCAATTGATTCCAAGTAACAGGAGCTTGATAGGCGAAAGAGCGTTCACCAAAGGTTTTAGTGCGGACAGTGGGGATATAATAGAGACGGGTGTCAGATGAGGAACGCAGAGCTCGAGACGGTGTGCAAAGATGCGACAGATCAGTGAGATATTCAGAACAGGAAGACTCGATAGATTTGTAGCAGAGAGAGGCAATCTTGCAGGATATTCTTTGCTGAACAGGGAGCCAGTGGAGAGAACAGAGCAATGGAGTTATATGGTCATATTTAGAAGAGCGGAAGATGAGACGGGCAGCATGATTTTGAAAAACACTTTTTGAAGTTTGTTGATGAAATGAGAGGGGGAGCCAGACAAGAGAGCATTACAGTAGTCAAGGCGGGATAGTACAAATGCGCAGACAAGAGCTTTTGTGGTATCTTCTGAGAGGAGATGGTGGATCGAAGCAATTCGGCGGAGTTCAAGAAAGCATGTACGACAGCTGACATGCTGTTGAAAGGACAGGGTTTGATCAAGAGTTACACCAAGGTTGCGGGCAGAAAGAGAGAGTGATAGACGGGAGAATTAGTTTGATGGAGGACGGAAGAGAACACGTCCACCAAAAGCACACGACTGTACGATACGATTCGATCACGACCGTAAGTCCATAAAAACAAAACAAAAAGTAGAAAAGAATACCTTGTATTGGGGAATTTTCGCTGGCCTTTGTCAACCCATACCAAAGACTCTAAAAGGGTAAGATGGACTACTTACGAGTTACGGCGAGCCGGGCTGATAGTTATCGTTAGTGAGGTAGTTATCCAAAGTATAACTGACTCATGAAAAGATAACTCTCATGTTTGAAAAAAAAGAGTTAATGTAACCTAAATGTGTCACGTTTAAAAGGGACATAACCAGTGTTTCTGTCCTCACTACTCATATAGGGAAAAGGGACCGGATGTTAGTCTTTCTTTTCAGTGTCTTTGCCCATACTGAGTTGGATGCTTGTTGGCTGGTGCTGTTGCTTTCTGATATTCTGATAGTAGTAGTCACTGCTAGCCTGATTGGTGTTGAGAATACTCAGAGAGAGAGAGAGAGAGAGAGAGAGAGAGAGAGAGAGAGAGAGAGAGAGAGAGAGAGAGAGAGAGAGAGAGAGAGAGCATGGATGGCGCGCGTGTGCACGCGCTGTTTTGGTAACATCGCCTCGTAGTGATGATTAGTTGACATACATTTATTTGTATGGTTCACTTTCATTGCCGAGCATTTCTTGCTGCTGTCAGAATGACGGGGAAAGGAGCAATAAGTTAATTGGTTCGGCACCATATATCAAATTAATGCACTTTGTAGATTGTTGAAATGAAGGAGGAGGCAAGGAAGGAGAAAGAAGAGACAAAGAAAAGAAGGCAAGGAGAAAGAAGAGACAAAGAAAAGGAGGAGGCAAGGAGAAAGAAGAGACAAAGAACAGGAAGGCAAGGAGAAAGAAGAGACAAAGAAAAGGAGGAGGCAAGGAGAAAGAAGAGACAAAGAAAAGAAGGCAAGGAGAAAGAAGAGACAAAGAAAAGGAGGAGGCAAGGAGAAAGAAGAGACAAAGAAAAGGAAGGGCAAGGAGAAAGAAGAGACAAAGAAAAGGAGGAGGCAAGGAGAAAGAAGAGAGAAAGAAAAGAAGGCAAGGAGAAAGAAGAGACAAAGAAAGGAGGAGGCAAGGAGGCAAGGAGAAAGAAGAGACAAAGAAAAGGAGGAGGCAAGGAGAAAGAAGAGACAAAGAAAAGGAGGAGGCAAGGAGAAAGAAGAGACAAAGAAAAGAAGGAGGCAAGGAGAAAGAAGAGACAAAGAAAAGGAGAAGGCAAGGAGAAAGAAGAGACAGAGAAAAGAAGGCAAGGAGAAAGAAGAGACAAAGAAAAGAAGGAGGCAAGGAGAAAGAAGAGACAAAGAAAAGAAGGAGGCAAGGAGAAAGAAGAGACAAAGAAAAGAATAAGGCAAGGAGAAAGAAGAGACAAAGAAAAGAAGGCAAGGAGAAAGAAGAGACAAAGAAAAGGAGGAGGCAAGGAGAAAGAAGAGACAAAGAACAGGAAGGCAAGGAGAAAGAAGAGACAAAGAAAAGGAGGAGGCAAGGAGAAAGAAGAGAGAAAGAAAAGAAGGCAAGGAGAAAGAAGAGACAAAGAAAAGGAGGAGGCAAGGAGAAAGAAGAGACAAAGAAAAGGAGGAGGCAAGGAGAAAGAAGAGACAAAGAAAAGGAGGAGGCAAGGAGAAAGAAGAGACAAAGAAAAGGAGGAGGCAAGGAGAAAGAAGAGACAAAGAAAAGGAGAAGGCAAGGAGAAAGAAGAGACAGAGAAAAGAAGGCAAGGAGAAAGAAGAGACAAAGAAAAGAAGGAGGCAAGGAGAAAGAAGAGACAAAGAAAAGAAGGAGGCAAGGAGAAAGAAGAGACAAAGAAAAGGAGGAGGCAAGGAGAAAGAAGAGACAAAGAACAGGTGGAGGCAAGGAGAAAGAAGAGACAAAGAAAAGGAGGCAAGGAGAAAGAAGAGACAAAGAAAAGGAGGAGGCAAGGAGAAAGAAGAGACAAAGAAAAGGAGGAGGCAAGGAGAAAGAAGAGACAAAGAAAAGGAGGAGGCAAGGAGAAAGAAGAGACAAAGAACAGGTGGAGGCAAGGAGAAAGAAGAGACAAAGAAAAGGAGGAGGCAAGGAGAAAGAAGAGACAAAGAAAAGGAGGAGGCAAGGAGAAAGAAGAGACAAAGAAAAGAAGGAGGCAAGGAGAAAGAAGAGACAAAGAAAAGGAGGAGGCAAGGAGAAAGAAGAGACAAAGAAAAGGAGGAGGCAAGGAGAAAGAAGAGACAAAGAAAAGGAGGAGGCAAGGAGAAAGAAGAGACAAAGAAAAGGAGGAGGCAAGGAGAAAGAAGAGACAGAGAAAAGGAGGAGGCAAGGAGAAAGAAGAGACAAAGAAAAGGAGGAGGCAAGGAGAAAGAAGAGACAAAGAAAAGGAGGAGGCAAGGAGAAAGAAGAGACAAAGAAAAGGAGGAGGCAAGGAGAAAGAAGAGACAAAGAAAAGAAGGAGGCAAGGAGAAAGAAGAGACAAAGAAAAGGAGGCAAGGAGAAAGAAGAGACAAAGAAAAGGAGGAGGCAAGGAGAAAGAAGAGACAAAGAAAAGGAGGAGGCACGGAGAAAGAAGAGACAAAGAAAAGGAGGAGGCAAGGAGAAAGAAGAGACAAAGAAAAGGAGGAGGCAAGGACAAAGAAGAGACAAAGAAAAGGAGGAGGCAAGGAGAAAGAAGAGACAAAGAAAAGGAGGAGGCACGGAGAAAGAAGAGACAAAGAAAAGGAGGAGGCACGGAGAAAGAAGAGACAAAGAAAAGAGGAGGCAAGGAGAAAGAAGAGACAAAGAAAAGGAGGAGGCAAGGAGAAAGAAGAGACAAAGAAAAGGAGGCAAGGAGAAAGAAGAGACAAAGAAAAGAAGGAGGCAAGGAGAAAGAAGAGACAAAGAAAAGGAGGAGGCAAGGAGAAAGAAGAGACAAAGAAAAGGAGGAGGCAAGGAGAAAGAAGAGACAAAGAAAAGGAGGAGGCAAGGAGAAAGAGAGACAAAGAAAAGGAGGAGGCAAGGAGAAAGAAGAGACAAAGAAAAGGAGGAGGCAAGGAGAAAGAAGAGACAAAGAAAAGGAGGAGGCAAGGAGAAAGAAGAGAAAGAAAAGGAGGAGGCAATGAGAAAGAAGAGACAAAGAAAAGGAGGAGGCAAGGAGAAAGAAGAGACAAAGAAAAGGAGGAGGCAAGGAGAAAGAAGAGACAAAGAAAAGGAGGAGGCAAGGAGAAAGAAGAGACAAAGAAAAGGAGGAGGCAAGGAGAAAGAAGAGACAAAGAAAAGGAGGAGGCAAGGAGAAAGAAGAGACAAAGAAAAGGAGGAGGCAAGGAGAAAGAAGAGACAAAGAAAAGGAGGAGGCAAGGAGAAAGAAGAGACAAAGAAAAGGAGGAGGCAAGGAGAAAGAAGAGACAAAGAAAAGAAGGAGGCAAGGAGAAAGAAGAGACAAAGAAAAGGAGGAGGCAAGGAGAAAGAAGAGACAAAGAAAAGGAGGAGGCAAGGAGAAAGAAGAGACAAAGAAAAGGAGGAGGCAAGGAGAAAGAAGAGACAAAGAAAAGGAGGAGGCAAGGAGAAAGAAGAGACAGAGAAAAGAAGGAGGCAAGGAGAAAGAAGAGACAAAGAAAAGAAGGAGGCAAGGAGAAAGAAGAGACAAAGAAAAGGAGGAGGCAAGGAGAAAGAAGAGACAAAGAAAAGGAGGAGGCAAGGAGAAAGAAGAGACAAAGAAAAGAAGGAGGCAAGGAGAAAGAAGAGACAAAGAAAAGGAGGAGGCAAGGAGAAAGAAGAGAAAAGAAAAGAAGGCAAGGAGAAAGAAGAGACAAAGAACAGGAGGAGGCAAGGAGAAAGAAGAGACAAAGAAAAGGAGGAGGCAAGGAGAAAGAAGAGACAAAGAAAAGGAGGAGGCAAGGAGAAAGAAGAGACAGAGAAAAGAGGAGGCAAGGAGAAAGAAGAGACAAAGAAAAGAAGGAGGCAAGGAGAAAGAAGAGACAAAGAAAAGGAGGAGGCAAGGAGAAAGAAGAGACAAAGAAAAGAAGGAGGCAAGGAGAAAGAAGAGACAAAGAAAAGGAGGAGGCAAGGAGAAAGAAGAGACAAAGAAAAGGAGGAGGCAAGGAGAAAGAAGAGACAAAGAAAAGGAGGAGGCAAGGAGAAAGAAGAGACAAAGAAAAGGAGGAGGCACGGAGAAAGAAGAGACAAAGAAAAGAAGGAGGCAAGGAGAAAGAAGAGACAAAGAAAAGGAGGAGGCAAGGAGAAAGAAGAGACAAAGAAAAGGAGGAGGCAAGGAGAAAGAGACAAAGAAAAGGAGGAGGCAAGGAGAAAGAAGAGACAAAGAAAAGGAGGAGGCAAGGAGAAAGAAGAGACAAAGAAAAGGAGGAGGCAAGGAGAAAGAAGAGACAAAGAAAAGGAGGAGGCAAGGAGAAAGAAGAGACAAAGAAAAGAAGGAGGCAAGGAGAAAGAAGAGACAAAGAAAAGGAGGAGGCAAGGAGAAAGAAGAGACAAAGAACAGGAGGAGGCAAGGAGAAAGAAGAGACAAAGAAAAGGAGGAGGCAAGGAGAAAGAAGAGACAAAGAAAAGGAGGAGGCAAGGAGAAAGAAGAGACAAAGAAAAGGAGGAGGCAAGGAGAAAGAAGAGACAAAGAAAAGAAGGAGGCAAGGAGAAAGAAGAGACAAAGAAAAGGAGGAGGCAAGGAGAAAGAAGAGACAAAGAAAAGGAGGAGGCAAGGAGAAAGAAGAGAGAAAGAAAAGAAGGCAAGGAGAAAGAAGAGACAAAGAAAAGGAGGAGGCAAGGAGAAAGAAGAGACAAAGAAAAGGAGGAGGCAAGGAGAAAGAAGAGACAGAGAAAAGAAGGCAAGGAGAAAGAAGAGACAAAGAAAAGAAGGAGGCAAGGAGAAAGAAGAGACAAAGAAAAGGAGGAGGCAAGGAGAAAGAAGAGACAAAGAACAGGAGGAGGCAAGGAGAAAGAAGAGACAAAGAAAAGGAGGAGGCAAGGAGAAAGAAGAGACAAAGAAAAGGAGGAGGCAAGGAGAAAGAAGAGACAAAGAAAAGGAGGAGGCAAGGACAAAGAAGAGACAAAGAAAAGGAGGAGGCAAGGAAAGGTAATAATGGATGAATGAGAGTTGGGTGTAACGTCCGTTTTGCACCGCCATGTGGAACGAAACCATCAACCAACCATCATTCACACATGTTAGTGCACGTGTAAAGTGACCTAACAAAGGAAATGTAAGCTGGCATCTGGTTGATGATCACAAGGCAAAGAAACTCAGTAACACAGTGCATGCATCTCTACTTATCTTCAATCGCACATCAGTTAATCGATCAGTGAAATAAAATAACGCATGAACAGCTGATATGAAGGCATGAAACATTTATTTCAATATTTTCCATTAATTAAACTTAACCTAGAACATTGAACCCACTTATTATACCAAAACCAAAAGTCGGATTGACTTGAAAACAATAACGGTCTGTAAAATAAAAAATATTGCTTTAAAAAAAAAGAAAAAAAAGAACGGATAATAGGTCTCCCGCGGTCGAAGTCAAACATGGATTGTGCGCCCTAGATTTATGCAAGGACCATCTTCATAGCTGGGGACAGCATCTGCTGTCACTAAGAGAACAAATATTGACAACGAAATTGATATAAAAGATGACATCAATAAAACAGCATAATCTGATTTCCAGACTTACTCTACTCACAAACAGCGTTTTATCTCAAGTTCTTCACAAAATAAGCAAGAACCTTGAAGCAAGAGTTGTGAGAGGATCAGCCATGCCATTCTTGCACATTGATTGGAGGGTCACAATAACTTTAATTTTCAAAATAAAAATACTTTATGACAACAAGAAACAAACAAAACAAACACTCACAATACCCCTCAGCTCCGGACAGAGGTGGGAGGCTAATAAAAGCAAGAAAATGAAAACGAGACAATTCATGTAAAATCGTAAGCTTGCAGAATGTATCAGAAAAGAATATAATAACACACAAAACCAATAAACCAATTGATAATCCCAAAAACACTTTAACAACAGGATTTCTACAAAACATTAAAAAAAAAACACCAAAAAACCCCTCAAACGATGTAACATAGACTAGCTTTAAGACAGATTTGCAAAATAATGTTTAATCTGACTCACACAGACTAGTTTCATGATAGATTTGCAAAATAATGTTTCATCTGACTAACACAGACTAATTTCATGATAGATTTGCAAAATAATGTTTAATCTGACTCACACAGACTAGTTTTATGATATATTTGCAAAATAATGTTTCATCTGACTCACACAGACTAGTTTCATGATAGATTTGCAAAATAATGTTTCATCTGACTAACACAGACTAGTTTCATGATAGATTTGCAAAATGTTTCATCTGACTAACACAGACTAGTTTCATGATAGATTTGCAAAATAATGTTTCATCTGACTCACACAGACTAGTTTCATGATAGATTTGCAAAATAATGTTTCATCTGACTAACACAGACATATTTTATGATAAATTTGCAAAATAATGTTTCATCTGACTAACACGACTACCTAGTTTCATGATAGATTTGCAAAATAATGTTTCATCTGACTCACACAGACTAGTTTCATGATAGATTTGCAAAATAATGTTTCATCTGACTCACACAGACTAGTTTCATGATAGATTTGCAAAATAATGTTTCATCTGACTAACACAGACATATTTTATGATAAATTTGCACCAACAACAAAGTTATATCTAAGACTATTAAAGTCAGAAAACCCTGGGTTGTATAATATTTCTCCAACAAACGCACTGCTTGGGGTGACAAACATAATAAACTTATATACTTGAGATGACAGTGCATAATTATATAACTCAATTACTCAAATTGTCAATGGCACAATAAAATGACAGTTGCTATTAATGTCATAATGCTTAGTTATTACACGTTTTTGTCTGCACTATTTTTTTGTAGAACATTGTTTTTTTCTCTCCTCAAAATCCCTTTCACAATTAGTATAACGAGACAACTCGTTCAACGTACATGCATGCATTCCATTGTTTTGTTTCTTACCCCCACATTTGGTTCAGGTCACCTCTCGCAAGATTTTACATGAAAAGTTAAACTCAGGTCATCACCACAAGAGCAGAATATTCTGAATACAGTGCCCCCCCCCCCCCCCCCCCCCCCCCCCCCCCCCATCCTTTGGTAATGATTTAGCATATGCATGATGATGCTTTGAAGTCCCATTTGGAAAACCGTTTTTGGCAAAGGTATGCTCTAAACTTGTTCTCACAAAGTGCGTTTAAGCACAAAATGGTGCCGAATGGTACCAAATGCTGCCGAATGGTACCAAATAATGCTGAATAGAGAAGACACTGATGGTATGGCCGAATGGTGAAAGCATTACACAGATTACCAAAATTATTTAATTTACTATGGTCACCTAACATCGTAACGACACACCTGTTCCGGCTCAGTTTCCACTATGTTGAACGGCGTGTCTTGGCATCAAATCGCCCCCGTTTTTTCCGGTAGTTTCGTCCTCAACCTATGAGTCGAATCGTCCTCGTTTCCGTGCCATAGTCTTTGTTTCAGGTTGCTATTGGCACACAGGATGTGGGGATCATACAATGTTTTCACCATTCAGTCCAACCGTTCAGTGTTTTGACCAAGGTCGGTATTCACCATTCGGCACCATTTGGCATTATTCGGCACTATAGTGTACTTAGACGCATCGGTTAAGGCATCAATAACAAGGTCTAGTTGATAGAGATACCTGTGGTTGGTCAGCTTAACAATAAATTAATTCAGAACGTAAATAAAAGAAAAACAAAATGGCAAAAAGAGAAAAGTACAAAGGACCAAAATAAAATAATCTTTGGTGATTTTCTGATTTCAATTAAGGTTGTTTTTGTTGTTGTTTTTCGAAAAAGAAACAGGCTAGACCAGAACAATTAACTGAAGAAATAAAAAAAAATACTTCTTAACATCAAGACAAGACCCCACAGTCTATTAAAAGTACTTTTTTCATTTCATTCTTTTGATTGTATTCCACTCAGATCAGTAATTCTAACGCTACAATGTGTACATTTATACTTTTCACACGTACCAATTGATGTGTTTGCCAAAGCTAGCACTGAGAAAGTTATTGACTAAAACGACTGTAAAAAACAACACACACACACACACACAACAAACCAATCATCCTGCCTGTCCACAATCTGCTATAGTGGTCATTCTGACAGCCAACCATTTGTTCATATCTTCTTACAATGATTATACAGTGGAACCTCCATTATAAGACCTCCCATTATAAGACTCCCTCCCACATAAGACCTACTTCTCTGAGACATTGTTCTTCTTTGTAAGTATTAAAATTACCTCCCTTATAAGACCCCTCCCTTATAAGACCCCTCCCTTATAAGACCTTTTTGGATGATTTTTGAAGGTCTTATAAGGGAGGTTCCACTGTATTCACATGAAAACATATCTCACAACCACTGTGGACAATATGAATATCGATTGCTATTGAAAGAAAAACAACATTTTGTTCGCAAATTCAATTGTCAAGCTGACAAAGGAGTGTTAATATCAACAGAAAAATTTCAATTGTCAAGCTGACAAAGGAGTGTTAATATCAACAGAAAAATTGTTTTTCCCCAAGCAACCCACAAAACCAAAGAAAAAGACGGTCAAGGTCAAAACAAATGTTGATGAATGAAAAAGAATGAAAAAGAAACACCCAAAGGTGTTATTACAGATGTCAGTAATATCAAGAACACAGTGACGTGTCTAAAATTGCAGTCACTATCCCATGTACACTATATTTTTGTTGTAATTGTAAAAATCCTTTCTGCTCTTTATCCGCAAACAAAATTCTTTTGCTATCACTCGCACACAAACAGAAAGGTCTAATATTTATATGCGTATAGGATTTTATACACAAAAGAGCAAAGAAACCAACCATCCATAAACAAATACTTTGGTTATAATTTACATATGGCTTTGTTCGTTCCTCTCACTCACTACCTGTGTTCAAAAATCATATGAAAAGAGCATGAAAACCATGAGAATAGACGATTTTCGGAGAGAAAAAAAACTAGGGGAGAGCACTTCGTGAAAATTAAGAGTTGTTTACCTTACTTACTCTGTCAAATACCATAGCAACAATGGCGTCGAATACTGAAGCGAAGCGAGTGAACGATTTGCAATCATTTTAAATAGAAAGAGGGGTTACAAATTGATCTAACTTACAAAACTTTGATAACTCGCAAAGAAATAAACATTGAGATTGACCCAGATAGCTTGATGGCGAGAAACACAAACCGAGTGTGTCTAAATCTAGATCTACTCAATCTGAGCATGTGATTGTTACCATCTGGGGGGGGGTGGGCAATTGCTATCATACAGTCTTGACATCTGTAGGGTCCCCCTCACCAAAATGCTTCAAAATAAGGGGTACCATTATAAATAACATGTTAACGGACAGAAAGTTACCACTTTCAGACTGCTATCATGCATTTTTGGAAAGGGGTGACTCTACAGAAAATATACATGATAGCAATTGAAAGGAAAACAGGACTGCACATTTCCTTCTTTTAGTTTTAGTTCTTCTTTTTCTTCTTCGACTGCTCAGTTTCCTGTCAATTATGAGCGCAGATGCATCATGCTGCTGTCATGCGCCTAAGTAAGAAATAGTTAGGCCCAGCAAGTCCGGCTTCGGCTGGAGGAAATGTTTTTGAAAGTGCTTTGTAAAAAAAGGCAGGAAAATGGACCGGTAAGGCAGAAAGATAGATGACAGTAAGCAAAGGGAAAAGGCAGAGGCAAAGAGAGTGACAGATTGGAGGAAGCTACAAGCACAGAACTTCCAGAAGGTGGGGGAACTATTTATACAAAAGACCCCCCGGTATCCCCACGGGGTGGCTTCTTTTAGTTTATAACTTTTCTTTACCAAAATTCTTTTCTGTTTACATGCACCCCTCTCCACTGTTTCCCCCCAGCCTTTTATTAGTAAGTTAGCGAGTCTATTATAGTCCCGTCAACAGCTATGGTCATCTCAGGACTGTCACCGCGTAAAGTTCGACCACGTATAACAAAACACAAATCCATGAATATTAACCCTTTCACCGCCAATGTCGCATTTTTGCACCACAATGGTTTAACACCCATGTCACTAAAAGGCTTCAAATCAGGGCCTGCTTTCCGAAGACCCTATTTTGTTCATTTTGGGAGGTAAGGATAGGCCTAATGTTATACACGTCACAGAGGAATTCCCAATATTGCAGTGGGTTTTTTTCTCTACCCAGTTAAGTTTGATGGTATTTTTGGGCTGAAAAATAGCTGGCGGCGAAAGGATTAACAACATACAAAAACCTGAAAACGTAAAAAATATAGTACAATTCATTACATGACACTTCAATCATTGTACCCTATAGCACATAATTCCAGACAGTGCTGGAAACGTAGACCATTCCGCTCTTTTTATCGAGTTCAAGTTAAAAAAAAGCACTAAAAAAAGATAACAAACACAGGCAAATGTTAAGATCAGCTCCCTCCAGCTGTTCCCGCGTGTCTCAGCTTAACGAAAAAGGTAATGAATGGTGGGCCAACTTCACCCTGGAACAGCGGAGGGAGCTGATCTTAACATTAGCCATGTGTCTCAGCTTAATGAAAAAGGTAATGAATGGTGGGCCAACTTCACCCTGGAACAGCGGAGGGAGCTGATCTTAACATTAGCCACGTGTCTCAGCTTAATGAAAAAGGTAATGAATGGTGGGCCAACTTCACCCTGGGACAGCGGAGGGAGCTGATCTTAACATTAGCCACGTGTCTCAGCTTAACGAAAAAGGTAATGAATGGTGGGCCAACTTCACCCTGGGACAGCGGAGGGAGCTGATCTTAACATTAGCCCAAACACATACTACTAGTAAGCTAAAATATATTTTTTTAAAAGGCCATGTAGGCAAATATGCACTGCAGAATGGACAACAGGTGCCCACTCAGATGCGCAAGGACTCATGTCTGGAAGCCAGTGAACAATAACGAAAACCTGGCATGTCATAAATTGGAAAAAGGAAACACGTGGAAGGGTTTTATAGAAAAAATGCAGGAGAATGGATCCCCCAGCCTTCCCCACTCCCTTGCCAAACAACTTTTTGACTTCCAGTTTGTCACTCACCTATCAACAAGGCTGACGAAGAACCTACGTTCGCAAGCTCCCTTCAATGTATCCCACAACAGGTCAGAACTTCTTTCCCATCGTGTGTTTCTTCAACTTTTGACTCGTACCCATCCTCAAAATGTTCACTATTAGATAAAGCATCAGCTTGAAAACTGTGGAGAAACAATCATCAGTGTTTAAAGGTAATATCATTATCAAAGATCAGCGCAAGAATCATAGTCTGATTTTGCAGGTCAGCTGCTCGTTTTGTGTTTTGTAAGATTTTTTGTTTTTCATTGTCCGCACAGTGTACATCTTTTCACACATTTATCCACACATGAAGCAATTCTTTCCAGTCTTTAAAGCTGCTTAACCTTTATAATCAATTTGGTCATTGTGTTCACAAAAGAACTCAAATCTAGTCAACCCTCAGAATCATTTATTTCCATGACATGATGCCCTCAAAAAGTAAACCTCAAATTTTAATGTAGGTCAGCTACAACTTCCTGAAGTATTGCAAATCCAGTTAAGAAACGGAGACGGCAAACTTGTGTAAGCATAAGACAACATGCAAGAAGTGGCAAAGGACATGCTCCAAGGATTGCTTCCCAACATGCACAATTCCTACCAACTACAGTGGTCTCTGTCATTCTGATACTAAACTGAAAGCCAGTTTACCTTTCAGCATTTGAAGAGAGAGAGAGAGAGAGAGAGAGGTGTAGGGGGAGGTAATATTTGGGGCCATCCCAGGGCAATTATACCAGTAACTGATGTGGTTTGTAGCCATTTCTCTTTGATTATTGGTAATAAATAAAATGGGCTAATTCGAGGGCAAGATTGTATAATTAAACAGGCACTGAAGTGATTTGTTGGAAGTGCTGTTCTGATATACAGGATGTGATTTTTTTCTAAGGGCAAAATTGTAGAATGATAGGCTTACCTGCACTGCTTTGATTTGGTGCCATTTCTGTTTGATCTACAATAGAGCCTATGTAAATCCTTTGTTCTATAATATACACGTAACTGTATTAACTGTATGACATGTGTTTGGTTTTGTACTTATTCCCCTTTTATGATTAACTGACTTGTGATACCAAGGCATCTAAAGTATCATCCTTTATGTATTTATGCAAGTTAATCTTACTGTTTGCTTTAATTAAGGAATAGTGCATTTAACTAAAGGGCTGTCTTTATTTTAGTCTTAATTTAGTGTGTGTGTGTGCGTGTGCGTGTGCGTGTGTGTATGTGTGCTCCTGTTAACTTTCATTGTTTCCATGTTATCTACTTGTGCCTATTGTTTGTGTAGAATTGTCTTCTTCAATGTATGTTGTGTAACTGACCAGTTAATGAAATGTTTTTATTATTTATTCTGTATTTGATGCGCAAGCTGGGCAACACATTTCTTCTGTTTGAAGACACTAAATTCATTTGATTGACTGTATACAGTGGGCCCATCCAAGGGCAAGATTTAGGGTTATACTGGCCATGGATGTGATGTGCGGTCAGCTCTGTTTGATATACAGCTTGTGAATATTTTATTTAAATAAATACAGTGGGCCCATCCGAGGGCAAGATTTAGGGTTATACTGGTCATGGATGTGATGTGCGGTCAGCTCTGTTTGATATACAGCTTGTGAATATTTTATTAAAATAAATACAGTGGGCCCATCCGAGGGCAAGATTTAGGGTTATACTGGTCATGGATGTGATGTGCGGTCAGCTCTGTTTGATATACAGCTTGTGAATATTTTATTTAAATATTATACAGTGGGCCCATTCAAGGGCAAGGTTGTAGCCTATGATTATACTGGCACTGATGAGATTTGTTGTCAGTTCTGTTATACGTGATGTGATTTTGTTTCCAATAAATAAACTTGGCCCATACAAATGCAAGATTGTAGAATTATGGACGTAATGGCACTGCCGTGATTTGGTGCCTTTTTTATATATTCAAGATGCAAACCCCCTTTTTTTTTATTAAACAAAGTGGGCCCATCCGAGGGCAAGACTATAGAATTATAGGCTTCACTGAATCAATACACATGTTTAGATGCTACCTTTTTTCTTTAAGAAGTGTGCCCGTCCACGGGGCAAAATTGTATTATTTTTTACTGGGAACCGCCGTGAGTTTTAGCCATATTTTAGTGTTCATACATACAATATAAAAAAATTATGATACGATATGATCGTTTTGAGTGTCATCATACATGACTGTTTTTGTTTTTTCAAAGAAGTGGGCTAACCCCAGGTCAAGATTGTAAAATGTCACTAGCCATTGATGTGTTTTCAGCAAGTTCAGTTTTAGTGTCAATATGGATTTGCTAGGCCTGACATGGTTTAAAAAGACAATAAGACAATTTAGCCAGTCGTTTCACAGATTGATATGTGTCTGTCTATATCATAACATAATAAAGAAATTAAAAAAACGACACATGGGGGAAAAAGAAAACAGAAAAAAAAGTAGTAAACCTCAAACACTGGTGTAACAAATAAGTAGATTTAACCAAGATTTTTTAGAAGATTAGAATAATGTTTTGTTCAGGGGCAGTGTCAACAGACTAGAAAATCACAGTATATTCAGGATCGCTTCCCTTGTCCAAAGAAAATAGGTATTTGATTCAATGCTAAACACGATCAGACACTTTCAATTTCAATGTGAAAACATTGACTTCAGAACCTACAACAAAACATACAGGTACGAGCAAAAGAGAAATTTGCAGAAACTCAAATGAGTGAGGGAATGTGGTAAATGATAAATCAGCGTTGTTCAATCACTGGTTCAATATATATATGCGATGCCCACACATTATCATGGGTGCTCCTGGGAAATTTCACAAATCCTGGGAGTGCAGGAGCAACACACACACACACACATTTACTCCTGGAGGTCGGATTTGTAAGGGTGGGGTGGGGAGGGGAGGGGAGGGGAGGAGGTGTTTGGGGAGCATCTGCATAGGTAGAAAAGTATATTATGTTGTGTGAATGTGCGGGTGAATGTAAGCTTGGTCAATAATTCACCAAACACCCCCTTTGAGAGCACAAATGTTCGATTTTGATATATTTTTCAACATCTTTATAAATGGCAGCAATTATCACATGTGGAAACTTAACAATAAAGATCATTTTGACTTGACTTGACTGCTCTTTTTTCACCCCTTTAGACTAGTACAAGTGCTATATTCCTTTGAATATAGCAAATGCTTACATAGGCCCTTTGGAATTCTCTGCCTTCTCCTCTCCGACACTCCAACTCAGTCTCCTCATTCAAAACCTCTCTTAAAACCCATCTATTTCCTGCTGCAAGCTAAATATTTCTTGTGCCCTTTTTTGTGTGCACTTGAGGAGATATTGAATAGAAGGTATGTGTTGTGTTTTGTGGTATGTGCGTGTGTGTGTGCATGCGTGTGTGCGCGTACGCGCGTGTGTGTAACGTTGTGTGTATGTGCGCATGTGTATCTGTATGTGTCTGTGTTTGTGTGTGTGTGTGTGCGTGCGCACATGTGTGTGTGTGTGTGTGTGTGTGTGCATGCGAGTGTGTGTATCTGCGTGTGTGTGTATGTGTGTTTGTGTGTGTGTCTGCGTGTGTGTGTACGTGTGTGTGCGTGTGCGTGTGCTTGTGTATGTTTTGCTTTGTACATGCGTGTTGCTGGTTTCTGTCATTCGTAAATACTATTTTTCTTGTCTACTTGTTGATGACCATTTGATTGTAAAGCACTTTGGGCTCATTTGAGGTAAAGCGCTATATAAATGTACTATTATTATTATTATTATTTTTATTTTTTATTATACAAATGTATGTGTGTGTGTGTAAGAAAATCGTTGCTTCTCAAATTCTCATAATCCAGCGATGCCGGCTCTAGGCAATTTAAGAATCCTGCAATTCAGGACATCCTGCAAGGAGCATCCATGCATTTTAGACCAGCTCTGTGATGTGACGTCAATCAACTAATTTACACACAAACGCTTTGTCTAAAAATCCATGCATTGCTGTTAATGATACTATCATCCTGATCATACTAATTTTGCACTTACAGTCTGTAATACTCTATTTTCTACCAAATTTCCAAAATCATGGGGATCAGTATGTTCTGGGGAGCAGTCAATGAACCGATGTGGGGACGCCCTCAGAGGAGGACCTTACTCACGGTGGCTCCACGACTAATTAATAAGACATTGCTGTCATCAGTAGGGGGCTTAGTGGGTCACTGTGTCCTGCATATGTTAACTCAGAACAGGCTCTCCTTAACTCCACCAAAGTGACTCAGCAGCAGTGCAGTGTTTCCTCTGGTGGTTGCCTCCTGGTGACCTAGCACAGTAGGGGGCTTAGTGGGTCACTGTGTCCTGCATATGTTAACTCAGAACAGGCTCTCCTTAACTCCACCAAAGTGACTCAGCAGCAGTGCAGTGTTTCCTCTGGTGGTTGCCTCCTGGTGACCTAGCACAGTAGGGGGCTTAGTGGGTCACTGTGTCCTGCATATGTTAACTCAGAACAGGCTCTCCTTAACTCCACCAAAGTGACTCAGCAGCAGTGCAGTGTTTCCTCTGGTGGTTGCCTCCTGGTGACCTAGCACAGTAGGGGGCTTAGTGGGTCACTGTGTCCTGCATATGTTAACTCAGAACAGGCTCTCCTTAACTCCACCAAAGTGACTCAGCAGCAGTGCAGTGTTTCCTCTGGTGGTTGCCTCCTGGTGACCTAGCACAGTAGGGGGCTTAGTGGGTCACTGTGTCCTGCATATGTTAACTCAGAACAGGCTCTCCTTAACTCCACCAAAGTGACTCAGCAGCAGTGCAGTGTCTCCTCTGGTGGTTGCCTCCTGGTGACCTAGCACAGTAGGGGGCTTAGTGGGTCACTGTGTCCTGCATATGTTAACTCAGAACAGGCTCTCCTTAACTCCACCAAAGTGACTCAGCAGCAGTGCAGTGTCTCCTCTGGTGGTTGCCTCCTGGTGACCTAGCACAGTAGGGGGCTTAGTGGGTCACTGTGTCCTGCATATGTTAACTCAGAACAGGCTCTCCTTAACTCCACCAAAGTGACTCAGCAGCAGTGCAGTGTCTCCTCAGTTGGTTGCCTCCTGGTGACCTAGCACAGATTCGCTCCCCTTGACTGCTGATTTCCGATTCTGCAACCTGACAAACCGGGGTGTGGCTGCGGGTTGGGACTCGGAATGAGTGGCGTGGGAGCGACACCACTATACTGGACCAGAAGGGGACAGGGAAAAAAATCAGAATCATCTACAAGCGTCTCTTCTTGTATTGTACAACATTAATTCAGAGAGATTCTAATCAGACCAGACAAAATCAACAGCAATAGACGATTTTTTGGGGGAAAAACTAGGGGAGAGCACTTTGTGAAAATTAGAGTTGATTACCTCGACTTACTCGGTCAAAACCATAGCAACAATGGTGGCATGGAGTTGAAGCTTGAAACCGCAGGATGCGAGTCAGCGACTTGCAAACATTTTTTTGGAGAAAAATGAGGGGTGTCCAGTATCCACAAACTGAGAGAACTTGCAAAATGTGACGTAAAAATATAAATTACATCAAATTTAGAATGACGTACAGTGTTCTAAGTGATGTAAGTCTACTCAAACACAGAGGCGAGAGCTGGGGATCTACCTGATGGTAGAGTAGCTTCCTCTGTTTGACCGATTGAATTAGGCAAGATCACTCCCACACACCATGAAATTACTCCCCTTGATTATTTCTGAACAATTCCTATTCTCTGAACAGCAAAAAATATAACTGCGAACAAAAATTATTGTGAAGTCATTTTGCACACAAAACATGAACATCAATACATTTTCATGATGGCATTGGTAATACAATAAACTAAACATTTTCAAGACGCAATAAACAGTCATAAGCACCAAGTGAAATAAGTAACATTTTGTGGCCAGAGGTTTGCATGGCATCGTGTGTTTTTAGGCTGCAAATGACTTTAAAGGTCTAACTTTTGATTTGGGCTGAAAACTCAAAATCAAACTCTTACAATAAAATCGACATACATCATTATATACCCAACAAATGTAAACATTCACTATCATTTTGTAATGCCAAAAGCTGAAATACTGCTAAGCTTTAAGAGAAAATCCAGATCAACTGTGCAGACCGTAACTGTTATTATTATTCATTAACCCCTTCCTGTCCCCGTCCCATGTCTACTACGGGATGTATGAAGTCATCGATGATGTCATAACTTTCGATGTCATAGCCCTGGAATGGTGGTTTCTGGTTTAGACAAGTCAGGAAAGATATATCTCTAGACCATTTTCTCAGATTTTATAATAAGAAAATCGATGCTTTCTGAGCTTTCCTCTGGCGCACAGCATGTCAATTGCAACTTGTACAACAAATGAAGACAAAACAAGGCACAGCAGAACAAATAATAGGTTTCCTTCTTGTAACACAATCTAACCAGCCACAAAATCACTGCAAAATACAAAAGGAAACTACTTTTGTTCAATTGCAATTAACCCTTATTCACCGCCAAACTCGCATTTTAGCACCAGTGATTTAAGACCTATGTCACTAAAAAAAAAAGGCATCAAATTGGGGCCTATTATCCAAAGACCCTGTTGTGTTAGTTTTAGGAAGTAAGGATATAACTTTTTTTTTTATATATCTGTCACAGAAGAATCCCCAATACTGCAGATGGATTTTGTTCTCTACCCAGGTAAATTTAATCGGAAATTTTGGCTGAAATATGGCTGGCGGTGAAAGGGTTAAAAAACACACGAAAAAAAAACCCAGAAGAAAACCAAGCAAACCCAGCAAACTAATGAACTGGTGCAAGAGTCACTATACATTTACATGAGTGAAAGTGACAGATTTTGAAAATAAGGAAAAGGCGGGGATCCAGGGGCCGCTTAGGCCTCGGTGGGGTGTAGGGGCAGAGACCTGTTGGGGGGGTATGTGGGGCAAAGTCCCCCGGAAGCTGACAAGAATTTACAGATAAATGCCTGTTTCGTGATCTCTCCTGAGGCCTTTCATTCACATTTATGAAATGTCTTGAACTCTGAAATGACATTTAGGTTGAAAGTTCTAAGGAGCAGACACATTGTGTGGCCTACGGTCGCTCAAATCGGTTGATTTCTACTGTTGTTTTTCTCCTTGAAAATTTGAAGAAGAAAAAATCCTTGTTTTCTGATTTTGAAATTAACCCCTTCAAGACTTCACTGCCTTAGAGTTAGACGAACATCATGACAGGCCTGGGGTTGCCTAGACAAAAATTATAACAAATAAGAAGCGCAACAAAACTCAGCACTGTCATTGATTCAGTTTCGACAACATTACTGGTTGATCCAAGTTTATTTTTCGCTTCAAAATCGTGGTTACTTGCATTATAATCAGAATTATTAGTCTCCTTATCACTGCTAATGAAAACATATTGGGGGGTTTTCTGTGGCTCGTGTAGAGCAGATTTTTTTTACATTTTGAAACAGAAGTGCTAAAAAAAAGTGAAATGAAAGTTGGAAGAGTGATGAAGTGATGTAACTCGAACTGGTTTGGATTGAAGAAAACATGGATTTAGACATGGTTTAGACCCAGAAATCGCTGTTCCGAGAATATTCGGAATTAGGCCCTGACTGCATTATTAAAATTCAAAAATACTGCATAATAAGCACACGACCCACAAAAGGAAAGCTAGCACTATGGTAAGATAAATAGGTATGGACTCTATTGCTATCATTCAACCATCTTCCCTTACCCCACTACACGCACACACACACACACAAGCATTCCAACAAAAGGCCATAAACAGAGCATGGCATGAAAAGACAACAATATTGCATTTTTCTTCTTGTTCTTCTTCTGCGGTGGCGACAAACTTCTATTTACATATGTTATGCCCAATCCGTGAAATTGCCCATTTCATGAAATGGGCAAAATGGTTTGCCCAGTTCGTGAAATAGCCAATTTAAAACTTGCTATTTGGAAAAAAGCACTATGAATGAAAAACAATTTCCGTTCATTAGCACACAGATAAAGAATGAGTTTAAACGAATGAGAAATCACATGATGATGAGCTTAACATTCTTTTATTCAGACTTAATTTGATCAAACGTTTAATAAAACATGTGGCTCAGGCATGCCCAAGGGTACCGTTTGAAAGAGTTGGTGGGTAGGATGGGGGTGGAAATACAATGTAGAAAAATGTGCTACTGTTGAATCAACCTTAATCAATGCCTGTGTGAACGGGAACTGAAAATACACATTATCCATTTCATGAAGAGGGCAAAGCGAGATCAGCGAGACCCGACTGGCTGGGTCATCTTTGTAGAGTAGGTTTTTGTTCTATTTTGTTTCTTTTTGATGCCCGACTTGGACCTTGACCACATATAGTATCATAAAATCAAACTGATGATTGTGGATACTCAACGGGAGAAGAAGAAGAAGAAGAAAAAGAAGCAGCATCTTGCCCATTTCATGAAATAGGCAATTTCACAGATTGGGCGCAACACCTACGTAAAATACTAAATGTACGCACTCAAATGTATGCGACCATAGAAAAACAAATATGTGGTGGGAAAATGTGAAGCTTACTGGGAGAGTGCATTGAGAGTTAAAATAGAAATTGAAATCAATATTTTTTTAAAGCCGTCTCAGACTATTCGACCAAGTCGGATCAAACTGGTTGTGACATTTCCACGTTTTTGTTTAAAAAATATTAATAATATTAAAAAATAAATACAAAGAAAAATTAGAAAAATTATCCCCTTTCACATTCCCTTTGCCTGGTATGATTCATTCTAGAAACACTTCAAAATGAATCCCTGGTCATATAGTAGAAACTCTTAAAATTAAGCCTTCTCTTTTCTAAACTGGCAAAGAAATATTGTGCAGAAACTTTTTTTTATTCAGATTGGTCCCGGTAAAGCAATTAAAATGTCTTGAAACAGCCATTTAGAAAACCATTCAAGTAAATCAATCTAATAAAAACATATATTGGTTATGAACACATGCATACATGTATGTAAGCTAAAAGGTATGAATTAAACATCATTGCAAAGGTTGTTTTGATTTTGCTTCGACTTTTTTCTTGTTTTTGGCATCCGTACAATACTGGTTATTTTGAAGAAAAGGAGTGGCGGCCCTTACTTTTTCCTGAAACTTATACATTTTTATCCCGATTCAAAATGAAAAAAAACGACTTTAAAGTTCCAGACACTGAGACAGTGCACAACAAACATTTAATGCATACCTTCACACATTAGCAAAATGCGTAGCTCCAGCAAGACAGCTATTTGTTTTTCTTGGCATACTCAAAACCCAAACACAACTTTATTATCTCTGATAAGAGAAATTGCAAGTGGCAACGACAGCGATTTTTTGTTATAAAGATTGTGGCGGTACCATAGCTGATGAGGTTTAACCGAGGCGTGGCTACTGCTACACCTATTTGCATTGTTAAAAAATCGGGACTTTACTGGTGTTGCACTGCCTCTGGGCATTGCCTCCAGTATTGTTCCCACCATCTTTGTATCTACAAATGTCCCATATGTGTCTGTTCCAGACCGAGAGGATGTAAAACACCATTTTTCATTCATTTTTACATTAAAACAAACACAAGACATATAATTATAAAGCATATAAAAATGCTAATGGCATAATTTGATTTCATAGAAGGTGGCATAGCAGGTGGGCCAATAAAAAAGAATGTTTTTGCTCCAAATTATTGCTCTGAGCTTACAAATAAATTAGTAAAGCAGTGTGCAAGTTAAAACAAACAAACAAAACAAGACAGCAGAGCCATATAAACAGTACTCCCAGTTCAAAGAAAAGCAAAAATCAAAACAAATTTTTTCATAATTTAAAATGGAAATAAAATGCCCCAAAAACAACGTATGCTTCTAGTTGTAAATTTTCAGTTATCTCCCCTGCATTTCATCAAATAAAATTTACTGGTGAAATTCAAGGGAGTTATTTTTGGACTTATACATTTTGATAGTCATTCTTGTTTTGGGCGTTAAATAAATTCCCTACATTGGCATAGCATTACTTAGAAAGTAGATATTTTACAACACAAATATTATTAGTTGACACCTTTTAACTACACCTACTTTGGTTTGAATCCATCCATTATCTTTCAAATAATCAGTGTTTTTTTGTTGTAATATTCAACATTTTCTCACAGGGATTATGTTGATATGGCTTGCCATTCTGTGAACCTAAAAGCGTGTGCCGCAACTGCAAAGTCCAAGGAACCATTGTACCAAGTTTCACTACAATCGGTTCAGTGGTTTAGGAGCTATGAGCTGGAACACATTTTGGTCACATACAGACGCGCACACATGCACAGATAAACACACAGCCCTGGTTCCCATTCCAATGTACTCCTGTTCTCACAGAACTGGGAGTACAAAAAGCATAGGAAACCCATCGGGAAATAAGTACCAGGTAACCTTATCCACTAGTTTCTTGAAACAATATGGATAACATAAGGTTGAGCATTATATATTTCTAAGGCTAGGAAGATTTGTTTGGAATATTATTGGTATTGGTATTTGGTATATATTCTAGTCACAGAGACTTATCTCTGTGAAATTCGGGCTGCTCTCCCCTGGAGAGCATGTAGCAGCAAGTGCAGCGCCCACCCATTTAAAAAAAATTTTTTTGGGGGGTGGGGTGGGGCACAGGGTGAGGAGGTGTGGGCACACTTGGAAAACCTAGCTATCAATTTGTCCATACCAGGCAGCGGGATTTCTCCCTGCTCTTACCGACTTTCAACTGCCGTGGGATTTTCACGTGCGCAAAGCGCACGGGTCAGACTAGTTTTAAGTCCCCATCCGAAGGACTGGACGTTCAGTTCGATTTTCCTGTCAAACTAGAAAGGAAAGGCGAGGCCAGGATTCGAACCCGGGTCACTCACGCTGCAGTCACGCATTACATTTGGCAGGCGAACGTCTTAACCACTCTGCCACCTTTCTCCCTAAAAGAGATGCTAGAATGTTCTTCCAATATCTTTATCATTCTGCAGGGTGTATTGCATCTGCTTGTCAATTGTTCTTTTTAGGCTGTTCAGAATTTTAATTCACTCGTATCAAAACAAACATAAACCTTTTGTTTGCCAATTAATTATAAAAAATTGTTTAAGAGAAAACAAAACAATGATAAAGTAAACATTTTCGATCAGGTGTTTCTTTTTTAAATGTTGCTTAAAAATAATGTGATATTTTGAGAAGGAAGACACTAGGATGATAGGGCAAGAATAAAAAAAAAAAGAAGGTAAAATGTGTGTGCTAGCATAGCTTTTGGACACATTTACTATAGAATTATTTGGCTACAAAATAAACATGTGCATCATTCTGACATTTAAAAAAAAAAGATGAAACAGACAGGCTAAGAGAGAAGACATAGTGAAATGTATTCCCGGATATAGTGAAACATTTCACTATAATTTTTTGTATATACATCAATATCTTGCACTTTAAACAAACAAAATTAAAACATTCATATGCATTACAGTGGTACCCCTCTAATAAGACCTTGAAAGTGCGGTGAAAAAAAAGTCTTATCTGAGGGGTGGTCTTATTTAGTTATTAGAGGACCAAGCATCTTTTCCGAGTCGCCATATCGATCACTGACTTGAAGAAGAACAGAGAGTAGCGGGCCCTTCTACAAGTCGCATGAGTACACGGGGCGTAACTCTCCAAGCAAAAGTTAGGGGGCGCGCTTCAAATGCAAATTCCATGTTTACATTTCAGCGGCTAAAACAGCGAATGCAGCACATACGCGGATTTCCCCGAATCCATTTTATGCTGGTCGTCACCTCCAACCTGCGTGCAGACATCGTCAGTCTCGGTAAAAAGGAACCGTTCTCATGTCGAAATTGAAGAATTTAATCAGCCATATCATGATCTGACCACTAAATTTCACCACTTTTATGCACATGTGTCATAACTGAGCAGCTTATGATCAAAGTGTGAACTGAAACAGTCGCGATCGTGTCGATCTTTACGAACTCTGTGCACACGTAAATGCGAAGTCAACTTCCAAGTTGAAACTAGGTGATCGGTCACACTCCATCACTCCATAAGTTGGAACTCAGTGAATCAGAATGGTTTCACTTTACAAAACCAAAGTTGAAAAGCAGCTCCTTTCCACTATCAGACTGATAAATTAGTGTGTGCACTACAACTCTCGCTGAATGCAAACAACTCACAAAATCCGATAAATGAAAGCAGCTGGCGCATTAGCGCTTGCCGTGATTTCGTATCTGCGGTGTATGCGGCGCCATTTTGTCAGCTGAGTTGTATGCGCGGTAAAAGTTCTGTGTGTGCAAACTGTGACTAAAAATTAACTGCCAGAGCGTTACTTTGTCATGTTTTGTGTTGTGTTGTGTCGTTGTGCATAATCCAGTATTTAGTAGGTCCGTTATGGCGAAGATTAGGTCTGTACTGTTATGTGTAGTTTGTGTGTGAGTGCAACATGGGCCATCGAAGTTGCCATCGGACCCGTTGCCATGACTTTCGATCACGAGTTCGTCTGCTTTTCATCGAGAGATCGATTTGCACGAACTTGACTGCAAAAAGATAAGATTGTGGTCGCATCTCAACCCCTGAAATCGGGTCGTAAGTCGGAACTCAGGAAAAGTCGTATTTGCGGCATAGGATATATAGTGGAATGTGTTCGGGAACAAAAAGATCAGTCGTATGTGAGGAGAAGTCGCATTTGCGAGCGTCTTATTAGAGGGGTACAACTGTATATTAAAGAAATGTAACATTGGTTTACTTTTGATTACAGAATGATTTTCCCCCCAAAACAACCAGAATAGAGATCTCTATTAATCAACATAAAATGTTGAAGGTTACTATTAGCCATGAACACTGAGTCAATTGCAAATTGAGACAATGTCTTGTTTACCCACAATTGAGCTGTAAGCAATATACAGTATCTTTATCATGAGTAGATATGCAAACCAACAAACAAACAAAATCAAAGCAAGCAAATCATGAAACAAACATAACACACAATCAAGAAGAAAACAACGAAGCAAACAGGAAGATAAAAAGAAATAAGGCAAAATTGTCTGTGGCTAAAAATCACACATCAGCTTCTCTTTTTTTTCTATTGTAAAAAAAAAGAGAGAAATAAACAGGATGTTACTGCAACAACAACAACAACAACAAAAAAGCAGTTTAACTACAGACTAACAATTTTCCTTTCTTCTTCTTTTAAAGCTGTCTTAATTTCTTTCATACAGCAATATATTTCTTTTAAAGAAATTGTTCCAGATTCTGCTAGTTTCACCAGCATCATCTTTCAACATCTGTGACCTTTTTTCTTTATCCACATAATACTTTTTCTCTCTCTCTCTATCTCTTTCTCTTCTTTGTCTCTTGCTTTTAAACACACACTGATTTTTTTTTTTTGGGGGGGAAGGAGCATGGGGGGTGTCAACATTTCAAACAATGGTGGGTAACAAAGGAACATCTATGGCAAGGTTGAAGAATCTACGTTGTAGCACAAAGTCCATCAGGAATAAAATATCAGAGAAGGTGCAGTCTGTTCTCCTGCCATTTGGACCCCCTCCTGTCCACAAACCATGCCACTACGCTGACTCTTCCCAAGATTCATGCCAACTACTTCAAAGGTACGATTCACACTTTGCAACACACATTGACATCACAGTGGCTTCAATCACAAAGCTTTCACAGGCATCCGCACCTTCATACTTCTTCACTTCACTCGTCCTTTAACCTCTGATGAGGTCATCGGGTCACAGACTGAGCACGCCGTCCCACTAAACACAGATCAGATCTGTCCAAGTCATCAAGAACAAGGGAACGACACACATTGGTTGCACACACGAAGCAGTGCCATTTCGGTGGTACACAGCCAACTCTGAAAGCGATGCAAAAAGTGACAAATAAACAGCGACTTACATAAATGTAAACCAGTTCATTTTGGAACACAAATGAAAACAAGACTGGCCCAACAGCTGGTTTGTCTGTTCATACCATGAAAGGTTAGAGAAGCACCACTTTGAGCACACGCTAATGCAAATAATGATGATCCAAATAAGCAAGGTGGGGAAATAATTCAGTCTCACTTTGTCCATGACTAGTTTGGTTTTGAGTAAAGCTCTCCCTGCAGCAAAGTCTTTTCGGTATATTAGTGACAATAATACTGCAACTATCAGTATCATAAACAAAGACTTACAAACAAGTCACCAGTAAAGCTCCAATTCTGATCATCCAAATGGTGAGATGCTGATCCTTGACAACAAAAACAATGCAAGTTTATCACAAACAGTGGCTTGTCTTCTTCTTCTTCTTCTTTTACTACACAACCTCCATCATCATTTTGTTGGTTCTGTCAACAAACTAAGTAGAATCCCAACGCCAACAAAAGTGCAATGGCCTGTCAGAAGAATAGCCTTGCACTGCTGGCAGCAATCGACGATTCATGATGTCAGTACACACACACACACACTCTCCTTCAGCTTTCAGTAATGCTCAAGTATACATGTCAAAGGACATAAACTTTCAACCACTACAGGATCAAGGAAAACGCTACCCACAAAAACAATGTGCATGTATGCTCAGTACACATACACACACCTTCAGCTTCCAGTAACGCTGAACTGCACACGTCAAAGGACGAGCTTTCAACCGCCGCTGCAGGATCAAGGAAAATGGTACCCACAATCGACGTCAGCAGCATCATCTTTCGCACCCTCTACAGAGGGCGGACTGCTGGGGAATGTAGTTCCTGCAGGGACAGAGGCGGCGCACGTTGTCTCTGCCCCCGACACAGCTGAAGAGCATTTCGTTGTCCTGCAGCACGCACTCCTCCCGCTCCACCAGCACCGCAGGGTAGTAGATGTTGGCCGAGTGGCCCACCTTATGACAGAGGGCGCTGCTGTTCCTCAGGGTGCCTTCCGTATTCAGCTCCAGGAAGTGGCTCGGCTCACAGATCAAATCTGGCCATTGCAAAAACAGAAAAAAGACCTTCAGTGTGCAAGCACTGAGGAAGCCAGGCGGACACTTGGCGAAAGCTACGAGTGAGTAGAAACTGTATGAGTTGAGAGAATAAGTTTAAATTTTCTTCATTCAGAAAAAAAGACAGCTAACTTGTAGGTTAGACATTCCCTGTCAAATCTTTGCATTGTAGATTTCAATGAGAATGGCGTTCTCGGGAAAGGGATAAGGGTTAGGTTCAGCCTAGGGTTATTATCATGAAACTGAACAAACATTGAGATTTAGAGTCTTAAACATGAGGGGGGTGTCTGTGGGGCAGTGGGTGGATGCCTCATGCCTTCATACGGATGACACCGTCCCCTCCACGAGTCTCTCCCTGTGGGGATACCTTGGGGTCTTTTGCACAAATAGTTCTGGAAGTTCTGTGCTGGTACCTTCCTCTAACCTGTCACTCTTTTTGACTCTGTCTGTTTCCTTTGCTTTCTGCCATCTTTTTTTTTCTGACTTACTGGCCCATTCTCCTGCCTTAAAAAAAAAAATCTTCCAAATAATTCTTCTTTGAGCTTCTCTGAAATCAGAATGTGTCGGCTCAATGCATCATACATTGAGCAGCAAACACACTTCGATTTCGGAGGAGCTCAAAGAGGAGAAATCAATGAAAACTGAAGACCGGACACATAGTACCTCACCCATCATGGCCTTATGGCCAGGCCTTATGAACGCAGAAGAGTGGGGTGACTAAACTAGAACTTTGCCAAAAAGACACACAGCGGAGACCACCTAACTAAAAAATTAGTAGCAAACAAAACATTGGATAAATCACACTTTTTTTGGTCCTGATTTAATCCTTCTTATGGCAATTTTTTTTCTTCTTCTAAAAATATCGTTTATCTCCAATTATAGTCTCAGACTTTTCAATTTTGACTAACTAGATTTTCACAGTATTCATGGCTCTGTTAACTATTGCAGATTGGGATTACCCTCACTGCTCAACTAACCTTAGTTTCTATTCTATTTTCTTTTTCAAGATTTATTTGAGTAGGTGATTCTTCATTTTTGTGCCTTTGGAAGCAGAGATAAACAACACTCAAATGCTCTGAACATTTTTTAGCAATAAATTTTTTTTTTCAAAATAAACACTGTCATTGCAAGAAACTACTCTGTATTCCATATACCTCTTGTCCAGCAGGCCCGACACTACATGTTTTGTTTCAAAATAAACACTGTCATTGCAAGAAACTACACTGTATTCCATATACCTCTTGTCCAGCAGGCCCGACACTACATGTTTTGTTTCAAAATAAACACTGTCATTGCAAGAAACTACACTGTATTCCATATACCTCTTGTCCAGCAGGCCCGACACTACATGTTTTGTTTCAAAATAAAAACCGTCATTGTAAGAAACTACACTGTATTCCATATAAATGGGTGCTCCTGGGAAATTTCAAAAATCCTGCAAGGCAGGGGTCCAGGGGCCGCCCAGACCCCAGCGGAGTGCAGGGACAGCGTCCCCTCCTGGGGGTTCCGGGGGGCAATGCCTCCTGGAAGCTGAGGGGAAACAACAGTTTCCAATTAAATTGACAGGCTCTCAATGGACTTTCATTTCTGGTTAAACTTCATGACCTCTATAACCAGCAAAATGCATCTTCTCAAATTCTCATAATCCGGCGACGTCAGCTCCAGGCAATAAACAAAATCCTGAATGCAGAAGCATCCATGCATATACCTCTTATCCAGCAGGCCTGACACTACATTTTGTGTTTCAAAATAAACACTGTCATTGCAAGAAACTATTCCACATACCTCTTATCCAGCAGGCCTGACACTACATTTTGTGTTTCAAAATAAACACTGTCATTGCAAGAAACTATTCCACATACCTCTTATCCAGCAGGCCTGACACTACATTTTGTGTTTCAAAATAAACACTGTCATTGCAAGAAACTATTCCACATACCTCTTATCCAGCAGGCCTGACACTACATTTTGTGTTTCAAAATAAACACTGTCATTGCAAGAAACTATTCCACATACCTCTTATCCAGCAGGCCCGACACTACATTTTGTGTTTCAAAATAAACACTGTCATTGCAAGAAACTATTCCACATACCTCTTATCCAGCAGGCCCGACACTACATTTTGTGTTTCAAAATAAACACTGTCATTGCAAGAAACTATTCCACATACCTCTTATCCAGCAGGCCCGACACTACATTTTGTGTTTCAAAATAAACACTGTCATTGCAAGAAACTATTCCACATACCTCTTATCCAGCAGGCCCGACACTACATTTTGTGTTTCAAAATAAACACTGTCATTGCAAGAAACTATTCCACATACCTCTTATCCAGCAGGCCCGACACTACATTTTGTGTTTCAAAATAAACACTGTCATTGCAAGAAACTATTCCACATACCTCTTATCCAGCAGGCCCGACACTACATTTTGTGTTTCAAAATAAACACTGTCATTGCAAGAAACTATTCCACATACCTCTTGTCCAGCAGGCCCGACACTACATTTTGTGTTTCAAAATAAACACTGTCATTGCAAGAAACTATTCCACATACCTCTTGTCCAGCAGGCCCGACACTACATTTTGTGTTTCAAAATAAACACTGTCATTGCAAGAAACTATTCCACATACCTCTTATCCAGCAGGCCCGACACTACATTTTGTGTTTCAAAATAAACACTGTCATTGCAAGAAACTATTCCACATACCTCTTGTCCAGCAGGCCCGACACTACATTTTGTGTTTCAAAATAAACACTGTCATTGCAAGAAACTATTCCACATACCTCTTATCCAGCAGGCCCGACACTACATTTTGTGTTTCAAAATAAACACTGTCATTGCAAGAAACTATTCCACATACCTCTTGTCCAGCAGGCCCGACACTACATTTTGTGTTTCAAAATAAACACTGTCATTGCAAGAAACTATTCCACATACCTCTTATCCAGCAGGCCTGACACTACATTTTGTGTTTCAAAATAAACACTGTCATTGCAAGAAACTATTCCACATACCTCTTATCCAGCAGGCCTGACACTACATTTTGTGTTTCAAAATAAACACTGTCATTGCAAGAAACTATTCCACATACCTCTTGTCCAGCAGGCCCGACACTACATTTTGTGTTTCAAAATAAACACTGTCATTGCAAGAAACTATTCCACATACCTCTTGTCCAGCAGGCCCGACACTACATTTTGTGTTTCAAAATAAACACTGTCATTGCAAGAAACTATTCCACATACCTCTTGTCCAGCAGGCCCGACACTACATTTTGTGTTTCAAAATAAACACTGTCGTTGTAAGAAACTATTCCACATACCTCTTGTCCAGCAGGCCCGACACTACATTTTGTGTTTCAAAATAAACACTGTCATTGTAAGAAACTATTCCACATACCTCTTGTCCAGCAGGCCTGAGCACAGGACTGTCCGGTGTGGCCCATGAGGAAGGAAACAGCGGAGGGCGGAGGCCACTTGGACACTGTGCGCTGGAAGTTGCAGAACTGCTGGTGCTGGATGTAGGCGCTCATCCTCTGCAGCATGCCCTCCTCCGTGAACTCGTAGGGCGTGAAAGCAGTGAACTGCACAGATAACGCAAAAAAGACCAGTGTTAATTCTTACCTACAGATGTGCATCTATGACATTCTTCTTCTTCTGCGTTCCCAGGCCATATGGCCATAATGGGTAAGGTACGCATGTGTCCGGTTTTCAACTGCATACAGCTGACACATTCCGATTTCGGAGGAGCTCAAAGGAAAAAAAAATAGTTGGAAGATTTTTTTGGAAAAAAGGCAGGAGAATGGGCCAATAAGTCAGAAAGATAGTAGATGATAGAAAGCAAAGGGAAAAGGCAGAGTCAAATAGTGGCAGATTAGAGGAAGTTACAAGCACAGAACTTCCAGAAGGTGGGGGAAATATTTTTTACGAAAGACCCCCCCGGTATCCCTACGGGGAGACTCGTGGAGGGGGCGGGGTCGTCCTGCTCCCCGTATGGAGGCATGAGGCATCCACCCACTGCCCCGCTATGACATTCAAATCTCCCATCTGTTGTTGTCCCTCCCTCTCTCTCTCCCTCTCTCTCAC
Organism: Phymorhynchus buccinoides; assembly: GCA_017654935.2. Taxonomy (NCBI): domain Eukaryota; kingdom Metazoa; phylum Mollusca; class Gastropoda; order Neogastropoda; family Raphitomidae; genus Phymorhynchus; species Phymorhynchus buccinoides. Next base: position 33,492,324 of record CM065680.1, on the reverse strand, counting down.
TACCCCCAACTAAGAATATCACGCGCTAAGCCCCTACTGGTTTGATTGCCCCCTGGTGGTCAAATCATCGTCCTACGTTGCTTATTCTTGATATCAGATGGGATTTGAGATCTAGAAAAAAAATGATTTTGTGTTTGCCTGGCTATTTATTACACAAGCTCACAGAAACGATTAGTGTGATGGGTCAAGTAATATCATTGCCACATAAACGGGACAAATAGATTACAGGATCGTTTGCCATCTGTTCCACAAGAAACCAAACCACCAACTAAGATACTGCAAATACCTGCAGTGACACATTCACGCATTCATTCATTTGGTATTTGGTACTTTATAGTCACAGAGGCATCTCTGTGAAATTCAGGTTGCTCCCACCTGGAGAGCACGTCGCAACCAGAGGCGTGTCAACCCTTTTTTCCCCCATGTATATGCGTGCACACACACACACACACACACACTCTCGAGATGGATGCATGCAGTGACCTAAACTTTTGACTGAACTTTCTTGCCAAAAACCTTATACACAAAAACCTTATATATATGTTTCACATAAAAGAGCCATGTCTTCGTGCAGTCAGCTGCCTGAAACTATCCATCTGCCTGAATTCAGGATTCAGGCACAACAACAACAACAACATACAGTATTTATACGGCACCAACTCTTGATAGAAATCAAATCAAAGTGCACACACACACGTTGAACATTCACAACGCATTCAAACAGAGACGCTACACAAAGACAGACAAGAAGATACCAGATACACATGTATGAGAAATAGACCTAAAGGAAAGAAAGAGGTGCCAGACCTGCCTACTTGGAATTTTCCCAATCAGTAGCCCAGCCATCAATTCAGTAGCATGGCAAATTTTTTCGTAGCATCCACAAACGACGGCAATCGATTTGTTCTCTTCCTGAGCCGAAACGCACTGCTTATGTTTCGCCGATTGAACGTGTTGACGGCAATCATATCTACCACAGAGAAGTCCGCATGGCAGAGGTTGCACTGCAGTGACTGAGTGAGCATGGTTCGCACTGAGTCAACTTCTGACGATGCAAGGGCACTCCTCCGTGTAAGCTATTTTGAAAACTTTGTTTTTTCTCAGAACAAGATGGTGTGCCAGATGATTTTCGTTTTCTGGTTTGGGTTTGTTTTTCTTCGTTTGAAACATCTCCCGAATCGCTACTGCTGCTGGAGTCCGCCATTTTTTTTCTCCAGAGAAAGTAATAAGAACGCATGCGCAGTCACTTTGATAAAAACGGAAGTGACTAGGTTATCGCGCGTGATACGGCGTCTGCTCTTAGAAACAGACAAAACCGGGAACGGCATAAGCAAAAATAAAGTGCGGCGGCATTTGGTTTTCTCCATAGCAATGTTAAGGTTGCCGTAGCTCCATAGCAAAGCTTTATTTTTCGTAGCTGCTACGGCCAAATCGTAGCAGTAGGCAGGTCTGAGGTGCACACTGTACCTCATTCATCCTGAGAGCCTCCTGCACAGACAGGTGGACCTCGGTCAGGTTGTTGATGTCGATGGTGTACACGTGGGGCTTGTCGATGAACATCTCAGCATACGGGTGCTGGGAAGTCACCTGTTGTAAATCATCACCATCATCATAAACATCATTCATCATTATTATCATGATGTAAATAATGACACAACAACTGCTACGACTACATTTTGTTTGTTTGTTTGTTTTTTAGGTGTCCCATCTTCTGGGCCATACGCTCCCACGCTTCCTTTCATAATATCCCGGCATTAACCAGGCCTGAGAACTACAGACACCTGCAGTGTTGGTCTTGAAATTAGAGCAACACACTCAGAATCGCATCCGTTAAGCGGATGAAGCTTGACTGCGTGGTTTCAGTCTTCCCATTGAGCCCATAGCCACTCACTCTGGGTAGGAGTCGGTCCAGGACCGAAAACTTCCTAGCCTCTGATGGGATTCGAACCCGAGACCTCCCAGCCAGTAGTCCGCGACGCTAACCACTACACCACGGCGGCTGGTACAACTAACTATTATCATCATGGTTACTTATCAGGCATGGGAATGAGGAATCATTAAAAAAAAAAGCAGCTGAAAAGCATATGTCAGAGGACAAAGCCCCTGAAGCTGAAACTTTTATTTTGTAATGTAAGCCTTAAAATCAGCATTAGATGTAGAACAGATATATTTAGTTCATTTGGCATTCACTCATAAGGCCGGGTTCACATTAGACGCGCAAGTTCCGTACGGAAAACCCTAAATAAGTAGAACAAAGAACGATAAAAGTTTACGCATATGGGGGAAATTCGGACAAGTGCGCAAATCTTTCCCCTTCTTTGTTTCATTTATGGATTGCGCACGGGTTTCTGCATGGAATATCCGCTTATGTGTGTACACAGCCTTAGAAGTAATTCTTACTCAGTTGCTCTTTTTTTTAAAATCTAAAAACATATCCACTTGGGCCATTGAAAAAGCTGAAATTTGCTGAAAAGCTGAAAGTTCACATGCCTGCTTATACAGCACAATTTCTACACACACAAAAAAGCCCCCCAAAACCTACTCATGATGCTACTGTCATCATCACCACAGCACAGCATCTTATCTGTACTGCGAGACAAGGCCATAGCTCTTGGAAGGACATTTCCTTGAGGGGCTAAGGAGGTCAATCATAGTGTTGGTCTCTTTTTGTTTTCTCTATTGTTTTATTTGCTTTGTTTTGATTTTTTTTTCCTTTCTTCTTCAAGAAATGTGTTTCTTACATTGTCTGAGAGTGTAGGAAGATGGTGTTTTGGTAACAGCTCCCCTTGTGAATAATGAATGAAGATCTCATAATTCCTACATCAGAAGTAACCCCAGGACCTAGTTCAGAACAACCAACCAGGGCCTGTATTCACATTGAGATAGTTTGAGGCTTATCATCATATCTTAGAAGCCCTTCTAAAGTAGTAAAGGATTTAATAGGACTTTAGAAGGGCTTCTAAGATATCATGATGATTAGTCTCATACTATCTCAATGTGAATACAGGCCCCGATTAATAGGACATTAGAATGACTTCAAAGATATCATGATGATTAGTCTCATACTATCTCAATGTGAATACAGGCCCAGATTAATAGGACATTAGGACTTCAAAGATATCATGATGATTAGTCTCGAAATATCTCAATGTGAATACAGGCCCAGATTAACTTTTAAGCGGCAACTGCCCCTTCCCGTGCTGTGCCAATATCTTGCAATAGTACCTTCCACTGAAAAATCACAATCAACACGAAACAAACACGTGTAAAATTGGGAGTTTGCGACTTATACTGTAAATGCTTGTACCATATTTTACGTGGACTAGAAGGCACATTTTTATTCTAGACTGAGACCTCTGCATCCTATAATATGTATGACAAATAATATTGTCAACAAACAACAAAATCATAATTTTGTGTAAAATTTAGGGGGGGGGTGCCTTATAATAAGGTGCGCCTTATAGTCTGAAAATGACGGTAGTCTGTAAAACACGGTACCTCTCTCTGGGTGGGCTTCCCCTTGAAGAACTTGGTGTTCCTGCTGCTGTGAGGGGGAGAGAAGCGAGGGTTGAGGAACACCGCTCCGTTGGCGATGGCCTCCAGAGGAGCCGGACCTTCGTAGGGGAACCCCAGACCCACAAAAATCTGAAACAAAGGAACCCCAGACCCACAAAAATCTGAAACAAAGGAACCCCAGACCCACAAAACTCTGACACAAAGGAACCCCAGACCCACAAAACTCTGACACAAAGGAACCCCAGACCCACACAAATCTGAAACAAAGGAACCTCAGACCCACAAAACTCTGACACAAAGGAATCCCAGACCCACAAAAATCTGAAACAAAGGAACCCCAGACCCACAAAACTCTGACACAAAGGAACCCCAGACCCACACAAATCTGAAACAAAGGAACCTCAGACCCACACAAATCTGAAACAAAGGAATCTCAGACCCACAAATCTGAAACAAAGGAACCCCAGACCCACAAAAATCTGAAACAAAGGAACCCCAGACCCACACAAATCTGAAACAAAGGAACCCCAGACCCACAAAACTCTGACACAAAGGAACCCCAGACCCACACAAATCTGAAACAAAGGAACCCCAGACCCACACAAATCTGAAACAAAGGAACCTCAGACCCACACAAATCTGAAACAAAGGAACCTCAGACCCACACAAATCTGAAACAAAGGAACCTCAGACCCACACAAATCTGAAACAAAGGAACCTCAGACCCACACAAATCTGAAACAAAGGAACCTCAGACCCACACAAATCTGAAACAATAGCAGCCATAGTTATAAAACCGTTCTTTAGATAAATGATCTGACACTTTTTCTTTTAATATCAATCGTCTTCATTATATACACAGCAGAACCTCCCTTATAAGACCTCCCATTATAAGACTCCCTCCCACATAAGACCTATTTCTCTGAGACATTGCTCTTCTTTGTAAGTATCAAAATTACCTCCCTCATAAGACCACTCTCTTATAAGACCTCATTATGGATTATTTTTGAAGGTCTTATAAGGGAGGTAGGTTCCACTGTATAAGGTTATTATTATCAATTCTATATATAAATGCAAGCACATCTAATTTTGAACATTATTTTGAACACATCCACACTTCAAACACAGATCCACAATCCTGGAGTCACGCACAAGGCACAGCCCTATCTAAGTAGAGTCCCATTCACAGCACATTGTCATTAAACGAACAATGTTCTACGCTCTTTTCTTGTGACTGAATGTTGCTTGGTCTCTGTGACACCGTGCAGCAGTCTCTTTGAGGTTTTCTTTTTCCCAACTACACACTATTCGTACCTTGGCCTGTCTCAACAACTTGTGCAGGTCGGGCCCTGAGAGAATGCCGTGGTTGACGACGTAGGGAGGCAGCTTGGACCTCCCTTCCTGGCTGAACACCGTCCCATGGATCTCCAGGTAGTTCCGGACCACACCCAGGTAAGCTTCCTTGCCCTGCGAGGGAGAAAGGGGGCAGAGTGGGTTAAGACGTTCGCCTTGCCAAATGTAATGCGTGACTGCAGCGTGAGTGACCCGGGTTCGAATCCCAGCCTCGCCCTTTCTTTCTAGTTTGACAGGAAAATCGAACTGAACGCCCAGTCCTTCGGATGGGGACTTAAAGCTAGTCTGACCCGTGTGCTTTATGCACGTAAAAATCCCACGGCAGTTGAAAGTCGGTAAGAGCAGGGAGAAATCCTGCTGCCTGGCATGGCCAAATTGATAGCTAGGTTTTCCAAGTGTGCCCACACCCCTTCCTCACCCTGTGACCCCCCCCCCCCCCCAAAAAAAAGGAAAAAGAATTGGGTAGGCGCTGCACTTGCGGCGACGCACTCTCCAGGGGAGAGCAGCCCGAATTTCACAGAGAAAAGTCTCTGTGACTAGAATATACCAAATACCAAAATTACACTCCCATCTATGGACACAACAGCAACAACCATCCAACCAAATGCGATAGTGCATGGGAAATGATGGATTTGGGTCATAAAGTGATATTGTGTTTTTAATAGATGGAGCAAAGATTTGTAGTCGATACGCAGAAAACAGAATTGAGATATCATGTCAAGCTTTGTTTTTATAGCCATTCGAAGTTTGACATTTCAGATAGATCATTTGCAGAAAAGATATTGAAGACAAAATTGTGCCTCTTTGTTTGTATTGACTTGGGTTTTTTTTTTTAAACAATCAAATAAACAATGAAATAATTCAAAATTGTCCTTCGCATTGTGAATACTGGTAGAAGACAATAGAAATGTACATAAATATCCCCTAAATAGAAAATTGGTATTTGGGAGGTTGTTGACTATTTTTGGCTTTTGCTCAAAAACATTCTGAGCGACTTATGTGTTTTCCCCATGCACTACCACAAATGATTTATTCTGTTTTATGGATTATAAGGTGATACTTTTGTTCACATTCAGGTAAGTTTCCTTGCTTTATAGCGAATACATATGAAAACAACAACAGCCAGCCAACTAAACAAACTGTTTATTGCAGTTTATGGATTATAAGATGATACTTTTGTTCACATTCAGGTAAGTTTCCTTGCTTTATAGCGAATACATATGAAAACAACAACAGCCAGCCAACTAAACAAACTGTTTATTGCAGTTTATGGATTATAAGATGATACTTTTGTTCACATTCAGGTAAGTTTCCTTGCTTTATAGCGAATACATATGAAAACAACAACAGCCAGCCAACTAAACAAACTGTTTATTGCAGTTTATGGATTATAAGATGATACTTTTGTTCACATTCAGGTAAGTTTCCTTGCTTTATAGCGAATACATATGAAAACAACAACAGCCAGCCAACTAAACAAACTGTTTATTGCAGTTTATGGATTATAAGGCGTTACTTTTTTCACATCCAAATAAGCTCCATTGCCCTGTAAAACCAATCCATGTCCTCTCAATAAAACAACCACAAGCCAACCACACAAATTATTCATTGTGTTTTATGGATTATAAGGCGATAATATTTTTCACATCCAGGTAAGCTCCCTTCCCCTGTAAAACCAACCTGTGTCCTCTCAACAAAACAACAGCCAGCCAACCAAATTATTTATTTATTGTTAGTTGGATTATAAGGCGATACTTTTTTCACGTCCAGGTAAGCTCCTTTCACCTGTAAAACCAACCAGTGTCCTCTCAATAAAACAACAGCCAGCCAACCAAATTATTTATTGTTAGTTGGATTATAAGGCGATACTTTTTCACGTCCAGGTAAGCTCCTTTCACCTGTAAAACCAACCTGTGTCCTCTCAATAAAACAACAACCACAAGCCAACCACACAAATTATTTATTGTGTTTTAAGGATTATAAGGCGATATTTTTTCACGTCCAAATAATCTCCCTTGCCCTGTAAAACCAACCCGTGTCCTCTCAATAAAACAACAGCCAGCCAACCACACAAATCACCTATTGTATTTTATGGATTACAAGGCGATACCTTTTCCCCCCAGACTGAGTGAGACCCCTGCACCTTATAATATGACTAATAATAATGCAGCAAGAAAGTATGAAAACAAAACTGGAATACTGTGCAAAATTTAGGGCACGTGCCTTATGGTCAGGTGCGCCTTATAGTCCGACATACGGTACGTATCTTCTAGGTGCACGGAAAACCAATAAAAACACAACTGTTTTGCCCTTCCCATTCTGTTAAACATACCTTTATTTTGTTGTACCCAATTTGTTTTTTTAGCCACTAATTGGAGGATAATGCGTTTTAAGTAAACAACTAAGTAAGAGTATCATAGCAATAAAAGCAGAGAAACGAACAAACAAAAACAAAAGCAGTGCCACACACACGCAGGCACTGACCTCCCACATGTATTCGTTTTTTCCGTAGACAACGGCAATGTCTCTGCGCTCCTGTTCCTCTGCCCCCGTGTCGTTCAGGTGATGCTCCACCACAAAGCCCATGAAGGAGTTGTCCGGGGAGTGAGCTGAAAGTCACAAACAGCATGCAGCAGCCAGGTCAATCCACAGCTTTTAGGTTTTAAGCATATGCAGTCATAAACTGGCAAGAGGTGGCAAGGAAGGAAGGTGGCAGGATAGTTACGGCGTTCGCCTGCCAATTCCATGCGTGAGTGTCTCTGGTTCGAACCCCTTTCTTTCCAGTTCGGTGGGGAAAATTTAACTGAGCGTCGAGTCCTTTGGATGGGGATTTAAAGCAAGTCTGATTTATGCACTTTACACACATAAAAAAACACCCAAGGCAGTGAAAAGTGGACTACACTAACAAAAGGGAGAGTCCCGTTGCCTGGTACGTATCAAAGTGATAGCTAGGTTTCCAGAGTCCATCCTGCTGACCCCCCCCAGGAGGGGTTGTCACCTTGAAATGTTCAAACTGTATATTAAACTCTTTGATTACTCTTCTTTGCTCTGTTTCAATTATTTTCTCAAGTTTAATCCCCCAAAGATCATCATTTCATTCATGACGATAATCAACTCCATTTGTAACACCGACTGTCCTGAGAACTGCTAAAATATCTTTCTTTCTCAAATCGAATCGGTCAATCTTCACCTAGTTTGGCTTCTTCCTAAGTGTAATTCCTCCCAAAAATTAATCAATACTGCCATCGACTATCATTAACTGTACGTGTAATGTGTCAGCACTGTCCATAAAAAAAATCTGGAATAATTATGTTTTTTGTTGTCTCAATCGACAAGAAGGGAATGGCCATCTTCAATTCAAAAGCGCATGTACAATACAAACGGAAACACATTGATAAGCTCTAAGAAAAGGCAAGCACATGGCAGGAGTTCACTGATGGTAGATACCAACTTTGAATGAGTCTATAGGCAATATCATTGGCGGTATCTACTGCTGGTGGTGTGCAAATGCACTGCAAATGATGATTTGCTTTTCCTTCCATCTACAACAGAACTCTAACACATACTAAAGAGCTGGCAAATAACAAGGATTTTAACAAAATATCAAGTGAAAGACTAGAAGTCTTACGAAACATGGTGAAGAACTGGCGGGGGTTGAGGTCCTGCCCTCCCCACGATGTCAGGATCTTGTTCTGCTTGGCAAACGACCGATGGTTGAACGCCGGCTCTGTGCCAAAGGAATCCACAATGCGGAACATGCACCTGGAAACCCAGGAACAAGATGAAAACCCATAGAACGAGAGCGTAAAAACTGTAGTTCAAGCATTTTCAGCTCCAGTGACCTTGACCTTTAACCAATGACCTTCATCTTTGAACTTGGCCTAGATATCCTAAGTACCTAACGGCATGCAAAATGTCAGCCTCCTACGTGCTTCCTTCCAAACGTTATTATGGTAACATAGATAGTCAGCCAGCCACATAGTCAAAAACTGACAGGCAAATTCCTTTGAAAACAGTAAGCAGCTCTACCTTCACGGCTACTTAAACCTTTCACCGCCAACGTCGCATTTTTGCACCACAATAATTTAAAACCCATGTTACTAAAAGGCATCACATCAGGGTCTGTTATCCAAAGACCATATTCTCTTAATATTGGGAGGCAAGGATAGGCCTTACTTTAAATATGTCACAGAAGAATCCCCAATATTACAAACAGATGTTTTTCTCTACCCAGGTAAGTTTAATGGAATTTTTTTGCTGAAAAATGGCTGGCGGTGAAAGGGTTAAAGAGAAATAGAGACACAGCGAAGGAAATAGTACAACTATTATCACAGTCGCTAGTGAAAATCATGGTGAGGACGAAGGTGATCAGGATATCAGTGTTGCATTGATCCACTATTATTGTCACTGGTATTATTTATGGCATTATGCTATTGCTGCTACAGTTGTTGCTCTTGCCGTTGCAGCTGTCATGGCTGTTGCCTCCACGGCCATCACTATGCTTTATGTGTGAGAATGTGTGAGGGGGTGGGGAGAGAAATAGAGAGGAAGGGACTGAGCATTGGAAAGGAAATAATTGATTTGAGACACTTCACATTCCACCTTTCCAACTGATCGTTCTGGACTGGAAAGCTGACTTCCTTAAATTAAACATTTCTGTCCCTGTAAGTCAGATCATTGGTTAAACCGAGATTGCATCAGCAAAGAAGATCGTTTCAATGCGTGAAAAAGCATTTCTTAAAATCAAGAAAACAAGATGTGTATTGGAGACACTTCCATGTACCCCCAAAAAACACTGCTTAGCAACAAACAAACAAAAAATTCTTACTGACCCAAACTTGGAGAAGCCGGAAGTGGTGCGCTTTTTAAACTGGATGAGACCCATGATGTCGGTGTAGATGATGGTGACTGGGAGATCTTTCCGCGTCTGACAGGGCGACTTGGCCTCGGGCACTTCAGACAGTATTCTGAGGGAGAGAGAGAAAAATAATAATGATCATGCATACATGGTGTCACATATAACAAACGTCTTGGCATAAAAAGTAGATTACTAAAGATTTTTTTTCACCTTCACTGATTTAATTAAATCCATTAGCATTTTGGAATACTATAATTTTCCATCTTTGGAAATCATAAAGACACGTGTTAAGTTATGCCTCTATACATCTATAGCTTCCTCAAATTCATTTTATTCTTGTCATAGATGTGCTAAACATCAAAGAAACCTAATCAAGATTGCCCCAGAACATGCTTTTGCTTCTACACGCATCTCTTTCTTTCTCATAGTTCTAAGAACCACAGGAGCACAATGTAATCAAAATTAATTACATACCACACGAAAAAGGGTTTTCGTTTCTACTTCAATTACCTTGTTTCCGTCAAAACTGTACTGTGTTACTTTTAAAAATAAAGCCACATCACAAAAACCAGATGATGCATGTTAAGGTCTTGGCCAATTTTGACAAATGTAGCATCGTTGGACAATTGCTAGCATTGCACAAAATATACAGAAGCGGGCAAAGCACTTCCAATCAGACACTCTTTTTGTAACAACAGAATAGAGTGGCACAGTGGTAGCGCGTTCGCTTCGTGTCAAGTAAACCCGAGTTCGAACCTGGGTACAGGGGATTTTTCCTCTCACTTTGCACTAGGCCTTGCGGTCTGAACATGGAGTCTTTTGGATGAGATGATAAACTGAAGTCCTGTGTGCACATGCACTTAGCACACATTAAACCCAGTGGCAACGGAAAAGTTGTCATTTGGTCAAAATGTACCCCCCTCCCTCCCTTCCTCATCAGTCACACAAAAATTGCATGCAAATTTATTATTTTTAAACCCTAAAAAAAAATTAAAAATTGGGTGGCGTGCCTCTGGCTGCGACGCTCTCTCCAGGTAGGAGCAACCCGAATTTCACAGACTCTTCTGTGACTATAATGCACCTAACCTAACCTAACAACATTTAACAAGTGCATTAAGTCCAATTTCAATCATCACATAGATAATATGTCCAACTGAGCAATCTTGGGTTCAGAAGACAAGGGTGGCAAGGTACTTCATGATGGGCTCGCTATTGATTATTTCCTGTCTCCTCCGAAATCGGAATGTGTCGACTGTACGCAGCGGAGAGACCAGTGAAAACTGAAAACGGACACACACATACTTTACCCATTGTGGCCTTATGGCCTGGGAATGCAGAAGAATAAGAATATTATTATTTCCTGTCAACGGCACTGCACAAGCAGAAACTGAACTATATGGAGTACAGCTGGATTTAAAGAAGCTTGGATTGGATTTAAATCATACACTAGAAAGCTCTGACACAGTGCAAACCTCCACCAACAGGCAACTTGGTTTCAATTTGCTTAACCCTCTTGCATTCAAGCACGTTACAGAAAAATCTCTTCTAGCGTTTAGATACTATCCCACAATTTCGAAACAAATCTGTCTTTTAAAGCACACAGAGCATCATAGAGTTAACATTGCACCATTACAACTGAGAAGTTTCTTCATACTGTCACTGTGTGTTTAACAAGCTATAACTTTGTGCGTAATGGAAATGCCATCAGAAGGGGGCTAAGAGTGGTAGCAAGCTACTGCCTGTTTGGGCTGGATTGAATACAAGGCAGCTTCTTTCTAGCCAACCAGTCTTAGCCAACTTTAACGCAAGAGGGTTAAAAAATACCAACTGACCATTCCACCTCTAAATAAATAAATTAACTAATTCCTGAAACTGATTTTTTGATGAGCAAAAAATGGACCGATTTCTTTCATGCACATAAAATATAGCAATGTTGCATCATCAAACATTGTCTACAATACTAATGCTTTTAACACCAAATCAGATGCAAAAGTAGCTATTCATGCAGTTAGCACCATCAGTTATCTTCGTTGGCATTAACTTGATAATCAAGAACACTTTTATTATATAATCAATGACTGGTATGTACCAAAAAAAAAGAAAAAAAGAAACACAATAGCAATAGCTTTTAGGCTGTGAGCACATTTACGAAAACTTCCGTACGGAAACCCATCCGCAAATAAAGTAAAAGAACGGGTTTCTGCATGTAATGTGCACACTCCTTCATGTTTCTTACTTCCTTTTTTATTTTTTTTATTTAGATGGGTTTCCATCTGAAAGTTTTTGTAAATGTGCACACAACC
>CM065680.1:33430294-33477794 GCA_017654935.2 Phymorhynchus buccinoides | reverse complement strand
TGTCCGTTTTGACTCAAGCCATCGAAATATGCACTTTTTTTTCTTCTTTTTTTTCTCCAATTTAGTCAATGGTATGTTTTATATAGCAGGTGGTGGATCTTTTATTAGTCTGACCAAAGGACGGTTTCCTATTCCTAGAACAGGTTGAAAGAAGGGGGTAGAATACTAGACATTGGCTAATTCCAATGTCAAGGCTCTGCCAGAACGAGCAAGCATGCACAGGGGGCAAATTAACCATTTGTGGGTAATGCAAACTTCAAGGCAACAAGCCACGCTTTAACTTAAGAAACAAACAAACAAACTAACTAGATTACAGCAAATTATTTCCTTGACAGTCACACCCCTAATTTTTACTAGGATGATAACTTCACTAATGATGTTACCATTTCAAGGAAACTAAATATGGAATGCAGTTAGGATATATATCCAGATCAATTTGCCATGATTACCATGACTACAGTTCTCTTTTCCATTTCTTGTTCTCAAATTTCCTCTGGCAGTCAAAGTGTTATAATGTACCAAGCTTCGTCAGTTCTTAAACAAATCAATGCTTCCTAAAGGAAACTTCAGAAATGTCATGCACAATGGAATGGCGAACTTTGAAATTGAAATGTAACAGGAAATCTCACTGTGCTCACAAATTCTGAAATCAAAACAGAGATTCACACAAAATATAAAACAGAAACAGACAAACACACACACACAGATTGCAAAAGAATTAGGGAAAAAAGATATGCCAGATTAAACAATCCAGGCTGGTGCAAATTATTGAGGCACTGATTTAATGAGCAACTTAGGACGCAGATTTGACCGCCAGAGGGCAAGAAAATCATGCGATAAGCCCCTACCGGTTTGACTGCCCCCTGGCGGTCAAACCCGCATCATAAGTTGACCATTGGTCATCATATATGGAGACGTATTTGATCAAGATAAAAATGTAAGCTGAGGATTGAGGTAAGGCAGAAAGTTGACAAACAGCAAACAGCATAGATCTATCCATGACAAAGAGCATAATATACTGTATTTTTCAGACTATAACTATAAGGCATATCTTATTATACAGTGCACCCCAAACAATTCTACACAAAATTCAGATTTCATTATTATGCTTTCTTACTATATTGTTAGTCACATTATGTGACTAAGTCCATGCGGCTCAGTTGCTGTAGCTTACCGAATGGGGTATGAACGAGTTGGAGTCAATAATTGTGTGTTTATGTGTGTGTGTGTGTTTGTGTGTGTGTGTGTGTGTGTGTGCGTGTGTGTGTGTGTGTGCGTGTGTGTGTGTGCGTGTGTGTGTTAGAGAGAGAGAGAGAGTTGCTTTGCATATGCGCTGTTGGTGGTTGGTGTCACTCTTGAATGTTGTTTTTTGTTATCTGTTGATGAATAATTGATTGTAAAGCGCTTTGGGCTCATCTGAGGTAAAGCGCTATATAAATGTACTGTTATTATTATTATTATTATAAGGTGCAGGGGTCTCAGTCTGTGAAAAAAAGTATCGCCTTACAGTCAACAAAATACAGTTTTGATATGTGACCCGGCACCACGAAAGGGACATTAAGTGTCAAACTGACCATTCTGAGAAAATGGTACAGTCAGAAACTTCAAACAATTCCCTTTCTAATGGTACAAGAACCATTCTTGTATCTTTTTCTGTTCCAGAGTTATGGGCAGTTAGTAGGCTGAGCGTCGGCCATTTTGAGAAAACACTGTCTAAATTCTAGCCTAGCTGAAGAAAATGCATTGACCTACTGTTTGTAAAACACTTATAAGACCATTTAGAGATCATGTTAAATATTATCCTTTATAAATACAAAAAATGTAAGAGAACACAAAAATACCCATAACTCAAAATTGACAATAAATGAGATTTTTGACTTTGCAAGCTTGTGAGAAACTAACCCAGCGACTTAATGTCCCTTTCGTGGTGCTAAGTCACATATGATATAGCATTAGTCTATCTTTAGTCTTTCTTCTCAACTGATATGCATTGTAGCCTTCAAAATGATAAGAATTTTTTTTCTGATGAAACAGATTTTCCTAAAATAACAGGAATGATCAACGGGTGTTAACCCTTTCACTGCCCCAGGCCAAGGCTATCCGACATACGTCTTTGCAGAAATTGTCTAGTGAAAACTTTGAGCAGGAATGTACCACTGAATTTGCATCTATAATCTTGTTGAATGGATAATGTGTTGATTTCTCTTTAAATACAATACGGGTTATGTTTATTCTAACTCGATGTTTTTTCTTGCTACAATTGTTTTAAATTCTCTGCCCCCTCTAAAATCAAAATGGCCACAGCAGTGAATAATTCAATAACTGCTCAACAACAATTCCAAGGGTGCAACTACACAAAATGAAAAAAAATGAAAGGCCGGGGTCCAGGGGTAATGTCCCCCTGCAGCTGAAGAAAAAATTGATTTATGAAGGTATTTTAGTTTGCTTTTTCCACAATTTATGCAAATGCTTATATTAAAGTGTTTGAAAACTACAGTGGACACACAAAGATCTTGTTTGACAAATCTAAACAAAGGAAATTCCTTTTCTGGTAAAAAATAAAAAACAGGAAATCCTTGTATACCAGGAAAAGTTGCACCCATGCAATTCAGGAAATAACCATGCAGAGGCTGTAAAAATAAATGTATGAACGCATACTTATACTTTGAAAAGAAAACTAAAAACTACAGCTATGGCTAGTTTTTTTTGTTTTTTTTTGTTTTTTTTGTTTTTTGTATTTTTCAGCTGAAATTCATTTAATTCCTTTGAAAATACTGTCAAAGTCAATGTCAAAGTAAGCCCTCACCTTATGTAAACTGAATAAGAATCGGAATCCTGGATCGCGTGAGCTGTGTACTGTCTCGTACTTCAAGAATACTGGGTATTTGTTGTAATGAAGAAAGAAAGGCTTCATGCACGAAAAAGGGTATGCTCTATTCTGATACGTGATGGTCAAGTGAGCATGTGTCGTCGGCTTGCAATAAATGAAACTGCTCATCATGATGTAACCGGCAGGGATAAGTAACTCGAGCTCGCTGCTAATACTGCCAGAAAACTGGGGCTGAGTCACACTGGCTTGAGAATTCCATCCCGTTGACTGTACCAAGCCTGAAAATAAGTCATTTGGGTGATGAAATTCATGTCAATTTGTGCATGCAACATTCGTTTAAATGAATGTGAGTCGTCAGCCACACTTGTCACCTTTCTTAATCTATATAAATACATTACTGAACAGTCCAGGATTAAGTGGGTTATGGAACCAACAGCCTCATTCCAATACATCGCAAAATTGGTTTAAAGCCAAAGTTTCGCATGCTTTAACCTTTACCGGATCATGCTTTTGACTACACGGACACGATGGCTGGGGTCTTCCACGACCCCCTACTCAGCAAAGAGCAAATTTCGAGGTGTTTATCCCTGTCCGGATGGCGGGGGTCTCCCATGACCCCTACTTGTCAAAGAGGCACCATGTGTTTATCCCTGTCCGGATGGCGGGGGTCTCCCACGACCCCTACTCAATGCACTGCAGTGCTCTTTAAAGTAGGGGCCGTGGGAGACCCCCACCATCCGGACAGGTATATCAAAATTACGCGTCATATTACGTCATTTATATTTTATGCACATTAATGAAATTTAACACACTTAAAGCCATTTACGTTTTTGACAAAGTCATGAAATTTCATGAAGATTGCTTAAATAGTTTTAGAGATATAACATGTTTTGTGTGTCAAGGGGTCGTGGGCGACCCCAGAAGTCCGGCAAAGGTTAAAAGACCAGTTTATTCAACAATGGTAGAAAAGCAAATGCTTAATAATTACAGATTATACAAAGATGTTTTTGTCATTGAAAATTACTTAAACATTTTACCCGAAAACTTAGCATTAATATTTATAAAATTCCGAACATTCAATCATAAACTTCCCATTCGAACAGGTAGAATCCAAAACATCCCACATAACGAAAGATTTTGTCCCAAATGTGACCACCGAGTGGTGGGGGATGAATTCCATTATATTTTTTAATGCAGTCATTTCAGGATGCTAGAAGATTGTATTTATCAAAATATTACCAGAAAAGACCAAACACATTAAAATTCCATTCCCTATTTCAGACGAAGAACAAACGAATGCTAAACAAACATGTTTATTTTATCAAAATTATTCTGAAGGAATTTTAAATTTCACACAGCTTCCATAGGTTGATCAGTACAGCAACAGTCCTGAATGGCTATTCTTGTTGACGGGGCTGTATTTGTAACCTTTTTATTTTTTGTATAGTATCCTGATTGGTTGTGTATGTTAACCTCATTGGATGATTTTTTGCGTGTGTGTGTATATGTATGCGTCTGTAGGAGACATTCTATAGCGCTGTATTTCTCCACAATTGTTGTATGTAATGTGTTTTTGCATAATGTTGCCTGTTGTAACAATTTTATGTACCTCCTGTGGGAGGTTTTGAAATAAAATGACTTTGACTTTGGCTAATACTGCCAGAAAACTGGGGCTGAGTCACACCAGCTTGAGGATTCGATCCCGCTGACTGTACCAAGCCTGAAAATAAGTCATTTGGGTGATGAAATTCATGTCAATGTGCATGAATATAAGTCGTCAGCCATGACTCTCGCGTGAGGTGAAAGGTTTTGAATCCACCTGAACAACTCGAGTGAGAGTCAGTCTTGGCAATGTGTAGTAGACAGGAACAGGTGCTAATGGTTCAGCTTGCAGAATTTGGACCTATCTTGTATACCTAGTCCCTTTACTATATAATCCATCAATACGCTCTCGGCAAGTGCAAGGTCGTTCCTTCTTTTTCTGGCCATACTGACTACCAGTAGCCCTTAAATGCAATCAAAAAATTAATCTAGACCTGAATGCAAGCAATGTAAATTAATTCTATTTTCAGCGGAAAGAAAGATTCTGGTCATCTTTATACTTATAGGAAATAGAGCGAACGAAGATGTGCAACAAAAGTAAGAAAAGGTGATATTCCTAACAGAAATGGGTTACTGAAACTTCAGTATTACGCTCCATCTATTTTGAATCCAAGCAAATCAATGGATTTACGAGAAAGTTCATGACCTCTTACTAATAAAAACATTATAAGAAAAGCTTAATTGTTGTCATGTGAGGTTTTTTTGTGTTTTTTTTGTTTGTTTTTTTCTTTTTTCTTTATTTCACTCTTTTCGTTTCCATGTTTCTTCTTTTCCTCCTCTCTCTCTCTCTCTCTCTCTCTCTCTCTCTCTCTTATAGGCGGGCCTCTGTTTGTTTCTCCATTTTAGTCATACCATGTTTTTCTCTCTTTCTCTCATTCACTCTTACATGGAAGTGAATTTGAGTTCCTGAAAAAATGGACAATTACCTTATTCCATTTTCCCTTCACCACTTTCACTCTTACATGAAAATGTGTTTGACTTTTAAAAATAATAAATAAATCCCTTTCATTGCCACTGTCGCCTCCCGGCACCACAATGATTTAACACCCACGCCACCGAAAGGCATCAGACGAGAGTCCGGTATACCATGACAACATCCTCCCAATCCTGGGAGGCAAGGATCGGCCCCACCTCATGCACGCCACAGAGGAATCCCCGACACTGGAGACATAATCTCCCCCTCTATCCAGGCAAGTTCAACCCCTTCACCGCCAGCCATATTTCAGCCAAAAATGTCCATTAAACTTACCCGGGTAGAGAACAAAAACCCATCTGCAGCACCGGGGACTCCCCAGTGGCACATACAACACTTAGGTCCATCCCCACCTCCCAAAACCAAGACAATGGGGTATCCGGACAACAGACCCAGATCTGACACCCCCCAGTGACATAGGCGTCAAAACCACCGCGGTGCCAAAATGCGACTTTGGCGGCGAAAGGTTTTTTTTTTTTTTTGTTTTTTTTTTTTAGGCGGCTCATCTTTTTTTCTTTTTTTTTCTTCAACATATTTTCTCTCTGTGTCCCCCTCCCCCTCTCTCTCTCCCTCTCTCTCACATTTTTATGTGTGTGAACTATTACAATGGACATTATTTTGTGGCGAACGTTTAGTGTCATTTTTGATACAAAAATGTCAGGGTTTCTGTCTGACCTAGTGTGTGGTGTATTGACTCATTCATTCCGTTTGGTGTGCTGTTTATGAATGTGAGTGCGTGTGTCGACGTGTTCCGAGTAAGTATGACAATGTGTACCGACAAAGACCAAAAAATTGTATACTTTAAATAAATGCTGCTCATCCTTCCATTTTTACACCCCCCCCTTGTCCCGAAAATCGAAAATTACATGGACAAGTCCAAGTAGAGAAGGAAATAAAACAAACAATGGGGAAAAAACCACTCATAACAACAACTATACAAAGTATGGCTAGTGTTTGCAGTACATACAGAGAGAGAGGGGGGGGGGGGGGGGGGGGGGGGGGGGGGGGGGGGGGGGGGGGGGGGGGGGGGGGGGGGGGGGGGGAGAGAGAGAGAGAGAGAGAGAGAGAGAGAGAGAGAGAGAGAGAGAGAGAGAGAGAGAAAATTATAATTCAATGTAAAGAAAAACTAGAATATGCAGAACATGTTACACAATTCAACATGGTTATTGTTATTCTAATTCAGAGGACAGAAGAAATTAATATGCAATGCTTCAACTTAGGTTCAAGTCACAGAAAATAAGTAAAGTGTAATGGGCAAAAATGAGAAACAAAAATAATAATAAAAATAATAAAAAGAGAAGTGCTGAAGATTAGCATTTTGAGGGTGCTAAATCACACATAAAAAGGGAAGGCCACACAACACTTACCACACCAGAGGCATGCTCACTGACACAACCAAACACAATATTGAAAACATCTCAACAACTGAATTAGCGTCACGGTGATTCCATGCAAGGCATACGTTTAATTTGTTTGTATATACAGACAGAATAGAAGCAGCATAAATTCATAAAATGATTGCTTCTTGGCTATTTACATTACCTCAGGGAAAAAGAGAGTTCTTGAAAATCTACTTGTACGTTTTGTAAAGTGCGTTAACGCTTCTCAGTCTGTTCCTTGTGTTTGTTCACACTTCTTCAAATGCCAAGTAGGAAATCAAGATGTTTTTCTTAAAACATAAACACAAAAGAGAGTGAGAGAGACAATGAAAATGTGAATGATTTATTGCAGTAAAGCTTTACAGCTCCATGATTGAGAGGGAAAGGGGCAGAAATAGAGAAAGGCGGACACATATTGACAAGAATGGGACTGCAGGCCTATCAATAGCTAAAGGCATAAATCATGAAAACCATTTATACTATGCTGTGTAAACGACAATCAGTCACTGACAACAGGTATCAAGATACACACACACACATACACACACACACACACAATACCCATTCCCGGGGAAAAACAACAACAACAAAACCTATCGGCATGCAATAACAATAAGTCAAACAAACATGATGTGACCAGAACTGCCAAATTCTAACTGAATCAAAATTCTTCATGTTTTATTGTGTTTTTGTGTGTCTGCATGCTATGAGCAACACTGTATATATATATATATATATTGATGTAGGTGAGCAAGTTTGAAAGTGAATCCATGCAGGCAAAGAATGAGAGGGTGGTGAGTGGTCACTCACTGGACGAGCTGTTCAACCTCGCTGGTGATGGTCAGCTGGTGGCCCAGGATGTAGAGCACAGAGATGAGGTCACTCCACTGCACCAGCTCCCCCAGGGGACCCCCTGCAGCAACACGAGTTCAATCGTGTTTGTTAGCAAATCACACAACACGGACCTACCGCACAGTACAGACTATAAAACAGAATCTTATTGAATAAGATACAAATTTTAACAAAGCCATTTGAATCGCCTTATGCCCCAAAAGACCATTTCAAACCCCAGATGTACCCCACCCTGTTTTGTTGTCACTTTTGTTTTAAAAATTTAGATGACTCAAGTCAAATCAAGTCAAGAATACTTTATTATCTCTCGTGGAGAAATTTGTTTGCAGGTGCAATACACATTCACAAACACAACAAGACAATGAAATATTAAGCATCACAAACATGGGGGAAGAGCATACAATTTAGACATTATTAGAACATATGCTATTAATTAAATACCAAGATAAAATTAATCAGATGAAATACCAAGATCACACACAAAAAAGAATACGTTATAAGACGTTATCATCAAATCATCTCAACAAATAACATAATGCATCATGTTAATTTCTCTTTTAATGCATTTCACACTCTTTTTTTGCCCCTTCCTCCTCTTCAGACCACAGATAAAAATCATGATTAAAGCATCAACCGCGCAGAGCCCCCCCCCCCCGAGTTTCCCATGTCTATCATGCCAAAGAATATGCCGATCCAGGATCGGCATCCAGGATCGGACTGTTTAGCCACCAGAGGGCATGCCACCAGAGACTTCCCCTATGATCCTCGGTGCACAGGAACCTGCCATCATCATTGTCAATCGAAATTCAGGCTCATCTTTTATGGGGTTAAATCAAATGCACTTCACTATGACCAGCCGCCATGGTGTAGTGGTAAAATCGCGGACTACTGGCTGGGAGGTCACGGGTTCGAATCCCATCAGAGGCGAGAGTTTGTTTTTTTGTCCTAGACCGACTCCTCAATGGGAAGACTGAAACCACGTAGTCGAGCTTCATTTGCTTAACGGATGCGATTCAGAGAGTGTTGCTCTAATTTCATGGCCAACACTGCAGGTGTCTGAAGTTCTCGGGCCTGGTTAATGCTGGGATATCATTATGAAAGGAAGCGTACAATACAGCCCTGTCACGTAGTCTGAGACTGATACAGACCTCCATAGCATCATCATCATCATCGTCATCCGCTCCTTTCCATCAATCATCAAAAAGAAAAATTGTCCTAAATTCTGTGGCCTTGCATGCCCTGCTCCCAAGGTGACCTCAATTTCGATTACCAATCCAGTCTATGCCCTTGGTGCGTTCGGGTCAACTTCATGGGGATCAGTGTGTTCTGGGGAGCTGTCGATGGACGGACGTAGTGGTGCCCTTGAAGGAGGACCTCACTCACGCTGGCTCCGCGACTAAGACATTATTGTCGTCAGTAGGGGGCTTAGTAGGTGGTGTCCTGCGTACAGGCTCCACTGAACTCCACCGAAGTGACTCAGCAGCAGTGCAGTGTCTCCTCGGTTGGTTGCCTCCTGACGGCCTAACATAGATTAGCTCCCCTTGGACTGCTGGTTTCGGATTCTGCGACTTGGACAAGCCAGGGTGTGGCTGCGTGTTGGGGCTCAAAATGAGCGGCGTGGGAGCAACGCCATTGTACGGCCCAGACGATGAGACAGCAAAAAAAAAAAAAAAAAGTACTTCACTATAAAAGTATAATTTAAAAAGACACACCAATGCCTCCTACCTTTGAACTGGTTTTCAGCAAACTTCCAGCCACTTTGCTTTGACAGCAAGCCCAGGTGAACCAGGATCTGTAATGATACATGTACATTCACTTGTAAAAACAGGACATTTCCTCATAGCTTGCAAACCATTACACTTATTGTCATGTGTGTACAAAGTATATTAATTCCATCTGACCCATTGGTTTTTGATGTGTAGCGTTACTACAGCCATTGCAGTAACCACAGACAGAACAATATGCAAGCAAATACACAAATGTATACACAAACTCACATATAAATGTGTCAATGTACACAGGTACATGCATGTAAGAATGTACAAGCACTTGTGCAGGTTCACACACACATACATGGCGTCTAAAGCCCACTATTCGGTTCCTGTCAAACTCAGGCAAACCAGGTTTCCTCATTTCTCTCACACACACACACGTACATGGCATCTAAAGCTCACTACTCAGTTCCTGTCAAACTCAGGCAAACCAGGTTTCCTCATTTCTCTCTCTCTCTCTGTCTCTCTCTCTCTCACACACACACACACACACACGCACACACACACACTGTGACACACACACACACACAAGGCAACACACACACATACAGTGCACACAGGGCGCAGACACTACCTTCTGCTTGGAGCGCTTGGTGAGGTCCTGCTTGGCGGACACACACACATACACTTAACACAAGGCAACACACACACATACAGTGCACACAGGGCGCAGACACTACCTTCTGCTTGGAGCGCTTGGTGAGGTCCTGCTTGGCGGACAGACTGTGGGCGGCCTGCACCCACTTGGGCCACAGGCGGGCCACCCTCAGCCGTATCCAGGCGTAGCCCTGGCGCTCGTTGGGGTCCTTGAGCAGGTCCAGCAGTCCTTGGAGGCTGGTGGTCACATTGGCCTGCAGAGGGGGCAAGGCATAGAATACACACACCACTCCATTAATTTGATGTCCTTTTCAAGTCCAGACACTGACACTTCTGATGATAGTGGCAAAGGGATTAGGAGAAAGGAGAAAGACCTACTGCTTGCACTAAGTTAAGACCATCAGATCTGTTTACCCCCTACACAAGTCTTGAGTATTCTGGGTAGCTGAAATGAGTAGTTTGGACTCAAAATGTGTAGTTTTATCCATTAAATCATCAAACAATGTTGACCAAAAATGAGTAATCAGAGCATTATTTTCAATTATGAAGAGTAGAAGAGGTCCAAATTAAGTAGAATACTACTCGAAAAGAGTAGAGTAAACAAGGTCTGCATTAATTTGATGTCCTTTTCAAGTCCAGTCATGTTGTTCACAGACACTGCTGCTTCTGATCATAGTGGCGAAGGGATTAGGAGAAAGGAGAAAGACTAATGCTTGCACTAAGTTAAGACCATTAACCCTTTCATCGCCAGCCATTTTTCAGCCAAAAAAACCATCCATTGAACTTACCTGGGTAGAGAAAAAAAAATCTGCAATACTGCGAATTCCTCTGTGACATGTATAACATTAGGCCTATCCTTACCTCCAAACTCACGAAAATAGGGTCTTCACATAACAGGCCCTGATTTGATGCTTTTAGTGGCACGGGTGTCAAACCATCGTGGTGAAAAAATGCGACATTGGCGGTGAAAGGGTTAAACCCCCTGGTTCAGCCGGGAAAGCCAAGGCCCAACTTCTAGTCCAAGACTCCAAGCGTTAAAAAAATATCCTAGTCACAACTCTACCAGGAATGCTATTTGTTTGTGTGAAAGGAACAAAACAAAATTGGGACATGCGCCTGGTGTTGGCTACAAATAGATCTGAAGCCACAGAAAATGAAGTCTGGAGCGACACTAAAGTAAAACGAAACATGGAAAATTTGTATGGTGCGTACATGAAGAGAAAAAAGGAACACGGAGACCAAAAGTGGCTGGGTCGAGAGGCAGTCTCTCCACAGCGAGTAAAACATTTGAGAAGACCCAGAAGTCCTTGGAGGTTGGCGATCATGTTGATTTGCAAAGGGGGCAGATGTAGAATAAAAGAACAAGAACATAGGAAAAGGGTGTCAAAGACTACAGGGAGTTGGGTGGGCTGCCTCTACAAGGCGAGAAAAGGCTTTTTAGAGCAGGGCCAGTATTCCTTATGAAGTTAGCGGTACATTGGCCTGCAATAGGAAGTGAGGGAAGAATACATGAACGAAAGAGAGAGTTTTACAGTGAGAGGGTTCAATTCAATTCAAATTCAATTTCAAATGTCTTTATTGTCTTCAAATTCAATGAAGAAAATCTGTTTTGAGAGGCAGCTTACATGGACAGCCTCTTAAAAGCCAGGGAATCTCCACATTCTTATAGAAAAAAATCACCTCAGAATGATTGCAACATGAATGTGCATGCCCACACACACACACACATACACTCTCACCAACAAATGGAAGTGAGCCAACAGAATTGGTTACTGACACAAACTAATACTGGTACTAGTGGGATGTGATAAAGGGGAACTCCAAAACGAGGACTTACATGTACTTCTGGCATTATGACCTTGTTTTGCGAGGATTTGGTCCAGCTTTTTCTGGGGCACCATCCTTCCACCTGCGATCAACACATCACAAATACAATGTACAACAAAAAACATTCTTTACGAAAGGACAAAAACAGACAATTCAAACTTCACCCAGAAAGTAACATAAAATAAATACAACTTTATGGCTAACATTAAATTGGTGTCATCTGTGTTTTTAAAGTACTTTTTACAGTTCTTTTTCCTTTTTTTTTTCAAGCAAAAGGTTGGCTTTGAAGAGTCAGATAACACTAAAAAAAACATAATTTAGTTAGTATACAAACAAATTAAATTAAAGAAAATAAATTGATTTAGATAAGCACACTCTAATCAAATAAATCTGTCATATCAAACACTTTACAGAAAATGTGAATACATTCATCAACTAAGAAAAACACTTCACTGGACCATCAAAGGCATTAATATTAAACATCATTGCATACTGATCAAGGTCATAAGCATAAGCATAATCTTTGTGACTTAGGAAACCATTAAGCTGAACTTCAAAAATTAAAGCTATGTGACTTAAACACATTTTCATTAACTCGTGACAGACAGAGAAATTATTATACACAAGCAAACATTCTGATTCTAAAGTGTCCGCTTCTTCATAAACTTGATTCATTAAAATATCAAAACAAGGTACTCAAAAAACTAAATAGAGAACATCACATTCTCTTTGTGGGTATACTTTCAATAGTTTATAGTAGATGAAGCAATTCAGAAAAAAAAATTTAAATAGAAAATTCAGCAAGTCTGAACATTGTTTTTTTTACTGTAATTCGTGAACTATAAGCTGCAACTTTAAAAAAAAAAAATTCCCCCACCTGCAGCTAGTACAGTGCCGTGGCCTAAACGTTACCGAAAGTGAAAGTAAACTCAACTCAGTGGCATCCTTGATTCAGACCTTTGATCTGCAGCCTTGTTCGCGGTTGATGACAAAAAAATCATCTTGATTTCGGTATATTTTTCACAAAATGACGATCTGTTTCGTGGTCCGACACTTTCGTTTTGGCAGTCAACACACCCGCGATCAACTCTAGACTCAACCGAAAGCGGACATTGTGCATCGCCATGCGTCTGCGGCTTATGCTTCGATGTGGCTTATATTACGAAGCGGCTTGTAATCTGTGAATTACGGTACAAAAAAATTAAGAAATAAAATTGCTGTTCAAGAAAGTCCTGGCTAAGAGCTACGTCTGGAAACGTCGGTATTTGTCATTGCGTTTTTGTTTTTATCTGGAATTCTTGAACAACAATTTATTTCTCAGTTTTTATGTTACTTTGAAATCCTGCAGCGATTTTTTTTTTTTAATCGCATTTATGGTATTTTTATTATAGCCATTTTTCTCTCAAAAGTGATATGTTCCAACAATGGCTCAAACCCAGTGATGCCAAGATCCAAGTCATAGGACATAATCCTATTAAAACTGAAAATCTCCTCCCCTTGACTGCTGATTTTGGATTCCACGAGCTGACAAAAAAGGGTGTGGCTGCGAGTTGGGATTAGGAATGAGTGGCATGGGAGAAACGAAGTTTGCCCTATCACTTTTCCATCCTAGGTGCATCACTGCTGTTCAGGGAGGGACGTTTACTTTTTATATATTGTCAGAAGATTTTTCAAGCCAACTGAAAATTTACCATAAGTAACCTTTCACAAATAACAGTCAAGAATGTTATAGTATGGTTGGAAATAAGTAAATATTAGTTTGGCATTGCTAGATTTTCACTCATGGGCAGTTTTAATTATGTTTGTGATATTAAGCGTACATTTTCTACTAAGTATGTTGCATGACACTGCTCAACAAAAACCCCAGATCTTACCATCAATCTGATGGAAGAAATACATCACAAATACTATAAAGAACATGCAGCCCAAATGTAATTTTATATGGACATGCTTGGTGCAGTTTTTATCTAAGATTTCTTGATTCAACATTAACTAAATAGCTTGATTTTGTGTGTTTTGAACGGCTGTGCAAGCCTATGAAAAGCGAATGAATTTTCCTTAGGAAACTTCTTCAACATCTTTTGTTTGTTTTCTTTTTTGAAGTATTTTCTCACCTCACTGAGGTACATGATGAAGGAGCAGTCTGAGCCATCCACACCATGCGCCTCGTAACACGGGTCTGACTTCCACATCTTATGCATCCACTGTACAACAACAACAACATACAGTATTTATACGGCACTGAATCTTGATAGAAATCAAATCAAAGCGCACACACACGTTAGCATTCATAACGCATTCAAACAAAAACATTCAACAATTTTACAAAAATAAGTGCCTTACTCAACAATATCTCAATACAACAGAAAATGTTGATAAATAAGGTGAGATAACTTTCAATTGCGCGCACACACAAACGCACGCAAGCATGCACGCGCACACACACACACACGCACGCATGCACACACACGCGCATGCACCTACGCACGCACACACACACACACCACACACACATATTTGAGAAACAGGATTCACTTTCTCTCAAACAATTAAATAATTAATAGTTAATACTAATGATATTTGAAACATTTTGATTATCCTAATGACCTTGACCTTGACATTTGAACTTCTCTTTTTTACCTGTGGCTGTAGTTTGGACACCATTGGGTTTACACCCACGGAACCATATATATTCTTGATCACCATGATCTAAGGAATAGAGTTGGAGACATTTAAAAGCCGCTTGTCCTTGACCTTTACATTTGACCTTGAAGGGATAAAAGTGCCCATAATTTCAAAACTGTTGGCGTTAGATTCATGATCATCATCATCATCATAGCGAAAACCCAGTGGAAGACATTTTGAAGGGGCCAATAGCACAGAGAGAGTGAGAGCTGAGGGGGCTCCGAAAACAAGTGCTCATAGTTTCAAAACCGTTTGACCACTACAACCATATATATTTGTGATCAGCATTAACAAGGGAATGCAGTGGAAGACATTTTGAAGGGCCAATAACACAGTGAGAGTGAGAGCTGAGGGGGCTCCGTAAACATGGTCTACAGTGAGTGGGAGACATTTTGAAGTGCTATCCTGGTAACTGCTATTCTAAAGACTTGTGCTAGGGAAAAGCTGATGCCAATCGAAGTGAGCGCAGGGCGTATCAACCGCGGGGCGTTGCTGCTAGTATTTTATATTCAACAATCAACAGAATTCATGCATGCAAAGTTACAGAACAATTTCCCAAGAAACCAACCCACTCAATCTTAAGTTCAATCGCTAGTTGTAAAAACAACAGAATGAATAAAGTATGGATGGAAAAAATGGAATAGTAAATACAAAAAACATACATTCTTTTTAAAACAAACAGTCAAGCACATGACTGTGCAAAGACTCAAGTTTCATACCCCAATCTTATTGCGACAGTTTGGAAAGACCTGCTCATCTTCCTCAGTCAGCTGACACTGCTCTGTCTTCCCCCCAATCAAATCTGTTGGCACACATAAATGGAAAGAAACATTCAGAACTATTACAGGGTCGAGGGGAGAATGAAAACCTGCAGCTATTTCTGTCACCCACAAAGTCAAGAATATTGCATGTGAACACATAACTACTTTCACAAAAAGGAATCAATCTGCAATCAAGTCTGAATTACAAAAGCAAAACCGACTTTAACAAAAAGTAAGCATTGTGCATTCAAGAGTATTAGTACTATTACAATCAAGCAAAACGGAATTATTGAATCCAACAAAAAGGGTAGCAGTTTACATTTGAGTGCAATTGTCTATATTTGATTCTAGTAAGTAGTACTGTTATTTCTTGGTAATTGTTAATATGAAAACTGATACATTGTATGCATGTATGTGAGTGTGAATAAAGGAACTGTGAAGTGGGGGGATGTCAGAGTGGGAAATAAAAGGATGTTACAAGTGCAAAAACTGGCCTACTTTGATCCGTTTCTTGCAGTATAACGAAACACCTTCATGCACATCTAACATTCTAAAACACACACACACACACACACACACACACACACACACACACACACACACAAACATTATTGCTTATTCAATGTACCATCTGAAAATAAAAATGTTTTTTGATTTGACTTTCATACACACACACACACACACACACACACACCGCGATTGTCTTCTTCAGGTCTACACACATGCATACACAGGGCAGGATGAAAAAAAGCTTTGTTACACTATTCTTTAACCCTCAATAAAGATGATTTTGACTTGACTTGACTTGACTTGACACACACACATAAATGTGGTATCCAAATGAAGGAAAAATAAATGTCTGATCGATAGCTTTTTAAAGAATGCAAAACTGAATTAAACAAAACAATGATAGCTGCAAGCAGTGATTAATAGCTGCCATAATGATCAACATAGCCATGGCCATTCAACGAAGAGCTAAGCGTGTTGTGTGTTACTTCGTCTAACCTCTAGCGGTGAGGACCATCGAGTCACCGGCGGCGACGGCAGGGGAGGCGTGGAGCAGAGAGCCGTTGGTGATGTTGTTCATGTAGCTCTCCAGCCGGTCCAAGCGGCCCAGAATGCTGTCCAGCAGCACCGCGATTGTCTTCTTCAGGTCTACACACATGCATACACAAGAAGCCGTATGTGTGTGCACACATGATACACATGCACACATACACACACACATTTTACATTCACGCATAGGCAGGCACAGATACAAAAAACTTCGCACACACACACACACAAAGATGATTTTGACTTGACTTGACTTGACACTCATGCACACACACACACACACACACACACACACGCACACTCACACACACACACACACACTCACACACACACACACTCACACACACACACACACACACACACACAGGCAGGCACAGATACAAAAAAATTCACACCAGACCTGTTTACCCTGAAATCGGGCTTCATGTATTCAAAATCCAAAATAAGAGTATTTTTCACAAACGAATACAGACAAACCTCTATTTTTAAGACTTCCAAAATGTCCGGAAAAATCGGTCGTAAATTGGAGGGGTCGTATGACGGAGGTTTTCACTGGCAGCCGTAAAAAGAAAAAGTTCAGCACAGTTCATACTCTCTTCTGGCCAGTTTAGACTCCCATGGTTACTGCAGGTTTTGACGCTGTTGAACGAACTTGGATTGTCTTATTTGTGGAGAAACCCCATGTTTTCTTTAAATCATTTTAAATGTGTCGTCAAACAAAGATTAAAGGATCAATTCCTACAGACATGGAGAAGTGATGTGTATGGTAGTAGTGCGTGTCATAACTATACTATACTATACTATACTATACTATACTATACTAATTTTTACTATACAATACTATACTATACTATACTATACTATACTATACTATACTATACTATACAATACTATACAATACTATACTATACTATACTATACTATAACAAGCACCAACCAAAAGCTGTGAATCGCCCGGCGTAGGGTCCATCCACCACCCCAGCGTTCTCTTTGGCCAGTGCTCGGACGTACTCCTGGCTGAGCTGGACAATCTCCTCCTGTCACGGGCAAACATCACACATGCTTGGGTGCAACTCCCCAAAATGAAAAAAAAAAGAAAGGCAGGGATCCAGGGACCCAGGGTAGAGGCAGGGGAGAGGGGCAGAACCCTGTGGGATGATTCAGGTGCGGGGGGGGAGGGGGGGGGGAGGAATTAAGAGAGAGATAACGAGACAGACGGACAGTTAAATTGAAAGACAGACAGTTTGAGTCAGAAAAGCCTTGTAAAATTATTACATTTCCTTTGTAAACTTCCAAGATACAAAAACAAAGTTCAAAACGCCCCAAATCGCTTGTGGTCAATTTTTTTTTTTGGATGAATTAAAAAAAAAGAGTTAAGTTTCTGGTCAAATTAAAAATACTGAAATCAGTGTAAAACTGAAAGAGTAGCATCCATGCACATGTATTAACACACCGCAGTAAAGTTATCAGTACGTCAGCAGTTCTGAACTGTGTGAAGACTTGTTTTTTGTGTGTTCTTACTCATCAGTCATAAAAATATTCCCAGTTACACGAAAATAAAAAGATGAAAACAAAAACAAAATACCTTGGGGACATTTTTGGCCAAGACTAAAAATCAAGATTGTATGAAGACTGTCTTCATCAGTTTACATATTGTCGGTGAAATTCAAAAACCTCGTATCTCGATTTTTATTAATCTCTCATTTTTCCTGCCACCTTCCACCAAAAGCTCATATCTCTAACGACTTTCTATCTGGGGTAAATGAGGTTGTGAAAATAGAAGAAAAACTCGTAAGTCCCAAATTCAGACCTAGTTAAGGACAAACACCTCGTATCTTCGTTCTGTTCAAGTCTAAAAAATTTTAAGTAATTTTAACGAAATGCAGGACTAAGCTTGCAATGCCTTGAACAACATATTCATCAGAGTTAATCAACAGTTTTTATTTCTCATTTACCTCAAAACTACCAAAATTGTGATACAAGGTTTTTGAATTTCACCAACGATATGTAGGCTTGTCAACAGTTTAGCAGGCTTTTCAGCAGTATATAATGGCTTATCTAGTTGTTGACAAATTAGTCATGTTTTTTGTTTGTTTGTTTTTGTTGACGCACCCTGGCTAAAAGATTCCAGGGATCACCCCAACAGCCAAAGCACTTGCACACTATGGAATAAATGCATCAGCTAGGGATGAGAACAAAATGTGTGTGACCGTTTTTGATTATCCCATGTGGGCAGCCACACTCTGACTTCGGGGGATAAATCAGTCATGAATGCTTCAGTTTCATTTAAAACAAACATGCAAACATAGAAATTATTAAAAATAATATTACACAAACACACACACACACACACACACACACACACACACACACACACACATATATACACACACACACTAACATCCTAAACCAGAATAGCACTTAGCAGACAAAGACCAAGAAAAAACACACACACACACACACACACACACACACACACACACACACACGCTAACATACTAAACCAGAATAGCACTTAGCAGACAAAGACCAAGAAAACACACACACACACACATACACACACACACACACACACACACACACACACACACACACACACACACACACTAACATCCTAAACCAGAATAGCACTTAGCAGACAAAGACCAAGAAAACACACACACACACACACACACACACACACAGTGACACACACACACACACACACACACTAACATCCTACACCAGAATAGCACTTAGCAGACAAAGACCAAGAAAACACACACACACACACACACACACACACACACACACACACACACACACACACACACACACTAACATCCTAAACCAGAATAGCACTTAGCAGACAAAGACCAAGAAAACACACACACACACACACACACACACACACACACACACACACACACACACACACACTAACATCCTAAACCAGAATAGCACTTAGCAGACAAAGACCAAGAAAACACACACACACACACACACACACACACACACACACACTAACATCCTACACCAGAATAGCACTTAGCAGACAAAGACCAAGAACACACACACACACACACACACACACACACACACACACACACACACACACACACACACACACACACACAGACACACACACACACACACACACACACACACACACACACACACACACTAACATCCTACACCAGAATAGCACTTAGCAGACAAAGACCAAGAACACACACACGAACACACACACACACATACACACACACAGTGACACACACACACACACACACCCATGCAACATCTGACTCGTGGCCCACCAGCACATAAAACCTGCTAAAGACACTCCCAACTCCTCCCTAGCTTACACATAACCCTTTCATGCTTAAACATCAAAAAGAGAGACAAAACGAAGAGTAGCCCAAGCTATTATTAGAAGAAGTCACACCTCCCAGCAATGCATTATGTAATGCATCATTGTGGTCACAACTTAAGTCCCTTGGGAACGGGGCCTGTCAATGTGCCCCCATATCTATCTGCCCCTACAGTCTCTATGTGTCACCCTCACAGAACTGTACCCCCATCTTTATGTGCCACCCTCATTGTGCCCCCATCTCTATATGCCCCTACAGTCTCCATGTGTCACCCTCACAGAACTGTACCCCCATCTCTATGTGCCACCCTCATTGTGCCCCCATCTCTATATGCTCCTACAGTCTCTATGTGTCACCCTCACAGAACTGTACCCCCATCTCTATGTGCCACCCTCATTGTGCCCCCATCTCTATGTGCCACCCTCATTGTGCCCCCATCTCTATGTGCCACCCTCATTGTGCCCCCATCTCTATGTGCCACCCTCATTGTGCCCCCATCTCTATGTGCCACCCTCATTGTGCCCCCATCTCTATGTGCCACCCTCATTGTGCCCCCATCTCTATGTGCCACCCTCATTGTGCCCCCATCTCTATGTGCCACCCTCATTGTGCCCCCATCTCTATATGCCCCTACAGTCTCTATGTGTCACCCTCACAGAACTGTATGTCTCTATGTGCCACCCTCATTGTGCCCCCATCTCTATATGCCCCCGTCTCTAAGTGTCCCCATCTGTGTGTGTCCCCATATCTAGATCTTGGATATCTTGGAATAGGGATAGGTTTTTGGGGTTAAAAACAGGATTTGGGTTTTGGGTTAGGGTTAGTGATAAGGATAGGGTTTGAAATTAGGCTTAGGGTTTATTGCAGAAGGTTCAAAACAACGCTGCACGCCTTGTTCTACGACAGTCTAAATCTTCTCATGCCACTCCCATGCTTCAGTCTCTGCATTGGCTCCCTGTTGAAAAACGGATCGTTTACAATTCTCTCTGCTGTGCTTTAACCCTTTCACCGCCAGCCATATTTCAGGCAAGAATTCCCATTCAATTTACCTGGGTAGAGAACAAAATCCATCTGCAGTATTGGGGATTCTTCTGTAGAACATAAAATAAGGTCTATCCTTACCTCCCAAAACTAAGACAATAGGGTCTTTGGATAACAGACCCCAATTTGATGCCTTTTAGTGACATGGGTATTAAATCACTGGTGCTAAAATGTGACTTTGGCAGTGAAAGGGTTAAATCCCTGAACAGTCTTGCTCCTTCCTATCTGGCTGGTCTTCTAAATGTCTATTCTCCATATAGACAGCTACGCTCCTCCTCTGACTCTCACACCCTTTCTATCTGGCTGGTCTTCTAAATGTCTATACTCCATATAGACAGCTTAGTCAACGCTCCTCCTCTGACTCTCACACCCTTTCTATCTGGCTGGTCTTCTAATGTCTATGCTCCATATAGACAGCTACGCTCCTCCTCTGACTCTCACACCCTTTCTATCTGGCTGGTCTTCTAAATGTCTATACTCCATATAGACAGCTACACTCCTCCTCTGACTCTCACACCCTTTCTATCTGGCTGGTCTTCTAATGTCTATGCTCCATATAGACAGCTACACTCCTCCGCTGACTCTCACACCCTTTCTATCTGGCTGGTCTTCTAAATGTCTATGCTCCATATAGACAGCTACGCTCCTCCTCTGACTCTCACACCCTTTCTATCTGGCTGGTCTTCTAAATGTCTATACTCCATATAGACAGCTACACTCCTCCTCTGACTCTCACACCCTTTCTATCTGGCTGGTCTTCTAATGTCTATGCTCCATATAGACAGCTACACTCCTCCGCTGACTCTCACACCCTTTCTATCTGGCTGGTCTTCTAATGTCTATGCTCCATATAGACAGCTACACTCCTCCGCTGACTCTCACACCCTTTCTATCTGGCTGGTCTTCTAATGTCTATGCTCCATATAGACAGCTACGCTCCTCCTCTGACTCTCACACCCTTTCTATCTGGCTGGTCTTCTAAATGTCTATACTCCATATAGACAGCTACACTCCTCCTCTGACTCTCACACCCTTTCTATCTGGCTGGTCTTCTAATGTCTATGCTCCATATAGACAGCTACACTCCTCCGCTGACTCTCACACCCTTTCTATCTGGCTGGTCTTCTAATGTCTATGCTCCATATAGACAGCTACGCTCCTCCTCTGACTCTCACACCCTTTCTATCTGGCTGGTCTTCTAAATGTCTATACTCCATATAGACAGCTACACTCCTCCTCTGACTCTCACACCCTTTCTATCTGGCTGGTCTTCTAATGTCTATGCTCCATATAGACAGCTACACTCCTCCGCTGACTCTCACACCCTTTCTATCTGGCTGGTCTTCTAATGTCTATGCTCCATATAGACAGCTACACTCCTCCTCTGACTCTCACACCCTTTCTATCTGGCTGGTCTTCTAATGTCTATGCTCCATATAGACAGCTACGCTCCAGAAAAGTCCTCTGACTCTCACACCCTTTCTATCTGGCTGGTCTTCTAATGTCTATGCTCCATATAGACAGCTTAACGCTCCTCCTCTGACTCTCACACCCTTTCTATCTGGCTGGTCTTCTAATGTCTATACTCCATATAGACAGCTACGCTCCTCCTCTGACTCTCGTATCCTTCAGATCCCTCGTTACCGTTTCAGGACTCTTGGTGAGCGTTCTTTCTCTTTCCAGGCTCCTACCTCTTCGAACAAACTGCCTCTTTCTCTCCGCAACTCAAACTCCTTGCCTTCTTTCAAGTTTTCTCTCAAAACCACTTTATTTCGATCCTAATCTGTGTCCTCCTTCCATTTCTACCGACCTTCCTCCTGTGTGCGTGTGTGTGTGTGCGTGCACGTGTGTGTGTGTGTGTGTGTGTGTGTGTGTGTGTGTGTGTGTGTGTGTGTGTGTGTGTGTGTGTGTGTGTGTGTGTGCGTGCGTGCGTGTGTGGTGTTCTTGCTAGTGATCTATATTTCGTCAATTATTTATACTTTTTGATTTGCAATATTTGCAAAATTTGTTTATCAGATTCAGAGACAACAGACTTATGAATAATGCAAATCTAATACATGACCTGTCTTATCAATGACATCCATGGCATTAAAACATAAATTACACACACAACACACAGAGCCTGAGACCCCCCCCCCCCCCCCATCCCTATCACTAACCACTCCTAATACCTTGAGCAGGTCACTGTGCCTGTGGTCGGGCTGGCTGCTGCTGTTGTTGTAGATGAAGGTGACGTTCACCACCGTGATCGTCCAGATAAAGATGCCCAGCACCAGCACCGCCAGCAGCCGCCGCCCCACCGACCGCCCGATCAGCTGCCCACACCGCGGGGGACCCAGCCCCCTCATCGTCCACACAGTCTTCAACCCCCTCACAGCAGCTGATCCAGTGGATTGCCTGAACATGCACGCCCGGTGGTAAAGGGAGAGAAGAAGAAGAAACTTGCTGTGCACGTCCTCTCGGAGAAATCATCCATCGAAGCCGGTTTGTGTCGGTTTATGTACGCTCCCAGTTGTGGCTCACACCCATGATTCTATTTCAATTTTGTTTCCTTTTTAACGTCAGATTGGATAGGCTTGTCAATACAACAAACAAAATTTCACTGCATGCGGAATAGATTTATCAAACCTGTTCTCATACGCTGTTGTCAGATCGTACTTGGGAGCTGTAGTTGCACTGAAAATAAACAGACTTGTCAAAAATTTCTCATTACGTTTTTGGTCAGATAATACTTGGAGTTTTATTGATTCCTAAAAGTTAAATATAGGGCAACTCGTTTTTTGAAGGCGTTTCTCAGCAAACCTCAGTGGACCGAAGGTGATGAGGAAAATAAAATGCACAGGGTTATCTCTGTCCATCTATCATCTGCTCATGATGGCTAGGGTGGGTGTGCAGCTCTTTGTGCATAGCAGGGATGCCAACTTCAATTCGCTTCCTCCTGTACCCAGAAAAAGCAGAAACAACAAGGGGGTTAGGTAACCATCTTATTTAACTTCAGACACACATTGCTATACAGTAACACACAAAGAAAGAAAGAAAGAGAGAGAGAGAGAGAGAGAGAGAGAGACGAGAGAGAGAGAGAGAGAGAGAGAGAGAGAGAGAGAGAGGAGAGAGAGAGAGAGAGAGAGAGAGAGAGAGAGAGAGAGAGAGAGAGAGAGAGAGAGAGAGAGAGAGAGAGAGAGAGAGAGAGAGAGAGAGAGAGAGAGAGAGAGAGAGAGAGAGAGAGAGAGAGAGAGAGAGAGAGAGAGAGAGAGAGAGAGAGAGAGAGAGAGAGAGAGAGATTCAAGAATTCAATTCAACAATTGTATTGCCATTAGCTAGCTTACAAAGCCCTTGTGGCTCAATGAGAGAGAGAGAGAGAGAGAGAGAGAGAGAGAGAGAGAGAGAGAGAGAGAGAGAGAGAGAGAGAGAGAGAGAGAGAGAGAGAGAGAGAGAGAGAGAGAGAGAGAGAGAGAGAGAGAGAGAGAGAGAGAGAGAGACAGACAGAGACAGAGAGAACTCTGACTCGGAAAGTTTAATTGTACATTGGCCAGGTTGGGCCACAATACAATATTTGGGTGGGGAGACAAGGGGAGAGAGAAAGAGAAAGAGAGAGAGAGAGAGAGAGAGAGAGAGAGAGAGAGAGAGAGAGAGAGAGAGAGAGAGAGAGAGATACACACATTTACATACATTTACATACAACACACATACACACGCAGAGGCCTCGGCCTACGCAAGAAGGTGAGATTAGCGTCCAATCGGTCAGAGACCCTTATGGACGGTGACCTCGACCTACAATATATTACTACATAAATTAGGAGGACTAACTCATACTTGCATTCATGCATAGAAAGATTAGGAGCTTCCACTCGTGCACTGCACATTCATATAGCACACAATTAAGTTTCCATAAAAGATAGGCTAACGTCTACTGCATTTATACATAGTGACAAAATAAAATTGAGCTGAAATGAGAAAAAGAAAAGAGTCTGAGTGAGACAGACCCACAGACTGGCACAGATACTGACACTGTGACGGACAGACAGACAGACAGACAGACAGACAGACAGACAGAGAGAAACAGAGACAAAAATAAACAACAGATATGGAAAGAACAAACTTTATTTACATACAATGAGGGCAGAAGGAACAAACACTTTCTTTTAAAATTTCTTACAAAGTTACATCCACGCCTCAGGATAATAACACAGAACAGCAAGAAGAAAAGGTGGCATCAGGGGGTGGAACATATGCAAAGCATAAACAAACAACCAGTCTAATCCATTATTCATGAAATGTATCAAAACAACGCACAAATCTCATCCATAACGACCTCCATAATCATACCCTCCGTTCAGTCCCTAAATTACCCCCTCC
Source organism: Phymorhynchus buccinoides (assembly GCA_017654935.2). Classification (NCBI taxonomy): domain Eukaryota; kingdom Metazoa; phylum Mollusca; class Gastropoda; order Neogastropoda; family Raphitomidae; genus Phymorhynchus; species Phymorhynchus buccinoides. The sequence continues at coordinate 33,452,713 of CM065680.1, read as the reverse complement.
CCATCACAGTGCTCTCTCTCTCTCTCTCTCTCTCTCTGTCTGTCTGTCTGTCTGTCCTGGTCTGTCCTGTCCTGTCCTGTCCTGTCCTGTCCTGTGTTGTGTTGTGTTGCGTTTGCACGCACACACACAAGTTTGCGCGCACACACACAAGTGTGCGCATAAATTGTGTGTGTGTGTTGCGCGCATGTATATATGCATGCTCTGTGTGTGTGTGTGTGTGTGTGTGTGTGTGTGTGTGTGTGTGTTGCATGCAAGAACCACCTAAACCTGTCCAACTGTGACATAATAATGTGCACCCTCTGAGTCACTCACAGTCCGTCTGTCTCTGTCACTGTTCCCCTCTCTCCTTCACTGTCAGAGCAAACAAGACAGAGGCCCCCGGGGATGGCAAAGGGGAGTGGGCTACGTGGGTGGAAGAGGGGTACAACAAGAACAAGAACAAGATTTTAATGAACCGGGCCATCTGCCCATGTCAAAGGGAACAGTGGGAAGGGGACATTGTTAAATCAAACCAAAAAAAAGGGGAAAATCCATAGTACAAAATATTAAGCAAGATATATTCATACATAATTACACTAAAACCTCGCTTATCTGCGCAGATCATAAAGCGTGTGTGTGTGTGAGAGAGAGAGAGAGAGAGAGAGAGAGAGAGAGAGAGAGAGAGAGAGAGAGAGAGAGAGAGAGAGAGAGAGAGAGAGAGAGAGAGAGAGAGAGAGAGAGAGGGAGAGAGAGAGGGAGGGAGGGAGAGAGAGAGAGAGAGAGAGAGAGAGAGAGAGAGAGAGAGAGAGAGAGAGAGAGAGAGAGAGAGAGAGATGGCAAGAAGCACTTAGGTGGAAGAGGGGTAGGGATTGGGAAGAGGTAGAGGGCAGGTTTGGAAAAGACCTTTCTTATGTCAACTGAACAGAAAAGCTCTATGTATGACATGTTTTTTGGCATCACATACGTCATGGTTGTTTTCGTCATAGTTTTTGTCATTGTTGTTTAACAATCATCAACCCGTAAACCATCAAGCGCACTCAACCATTCAAATGGGAGAAAGGTAGCAGAGTGGTTAAGATGTTCGCCTGCCAAATGTAATGCGTGACTGCAGCGTGAGTGACCCGGGTTCGAATCCCGGCCTCGCCCTTTCTTTCTAGTTTGACAGGAAAATCTAACTGAACGTCAAGTCCTTCGGATGGGGACTTAAGATAGTCTGACCCGTGCGCTTTACGCACATAAAAATCCCACAGTAGTTGAAAGTTGGTAAGAGCAGGGAGAAATCCTGCTGCCTGCTATGGCCAACTTGATAGCTAGGTTTTCCAAGTCCCCCCCCCCCCCTCCTCATCCTGTGCCCACCCCCACCCCACCCCCCAAAAAAGGGTAAGCACTGCAATTACAAATACAAATATTTTATATGAGAATCCACCCACTCCCAGACATAAAGTAACCCTGCCTCTCTTTTCACACAAGCCTGTAGCCCTTAAAGTCACTCCACCAGACAATGGGTTTTGACGAGTGGTTCGCCAGTCTATTAATTATTGATTGTATGTCACCGCACAAAAAAGCCACCCACACCCACGCATCTACTGATTTCTTTGGTCAGCTATTGATCACACAGCAAAAAGCAAAAACAAGCGTCGCAATGCAACCTACTGAAGACACTTAAGAGCTTCCTATCTCACTCCATTCCAGACGGGTGGTCATCAATCTTTCACGGAGGAAGACCTTTTGTCTGGCAGGACCATCATCACCCTCTACGCACCACTGGCTTCATTGGCACTCATTTTGGACTCGCCCACTGACTTATATATCTAGTTTAACCAGTAATAATGACTTCTAATGAGAAGGAAATCGGTTGCTTTCAAAAAAGGTTCCATTATAATTACCGTATTTTACGGACTATAAGGCGATACTTTTTCCCCCAGATACCTTTTCCCCCAGATACCTTTTCCCCCAGATACCTTTTCCCCCAGATACCTTTTCCCCCAGATACCTTCCCCCCAGATACCTTTTCCCCCAGATACCTTTTCCCCCAGATACCTTTTCCCCCAGATACCTTTTCCCCCTTATAATGTGACTGACAACATAGTATGAAAATAGGGTAACAAAATCTGAATTTTGTGTTAATTTTTCGGGGTGCGCCTTATAATCAGGTGCGCCTTATGGTCTGTAAAATACGGTATGTTGTAGACATGAGGGAGGTGATCAGTTTGTCAGTAGATTTGGAGCTTAAAATTATGTCCACAAAATTAAAAGAAACAAAATAATTAAGGGCTAACTTTCTGTAACATGCAGTCATACGTCATCATACATTGTACGTGTGTCAATCTTCAGACTCTTCAATTTACAGGGAATTTGGTTTTGTTCTTGTTTTATCATATCAAACTACATGTAGCTGCTGCCACCATACTGTTGCCAAAAACAGAAAACAAGAAACATCTGTGAACTGAACCACTTAGTTCTCATACCAATACAATAAAGAAACTTATGACTTATGACTTATGAAGCAGCAAGTCAACACACTGAATACAGCACTTGAACAGAACCACTTAGCTAACACACCAAATACAGTGCACTGAACCACTTAGCTAACACACCAAATACAATGCACAGAACCACTTAGCTAACACACCAAATACAGTGCATTGAACCACTTAGCTAACACACCAAATACAGTGAACCACTTAGCTAACACACCAAATACAGTGCACTGAACCACTTAGCTAACACACCAAATACAGTGAACTGAACCACTTAGCTAACACACCAAATACAATGAACTGAACCACTTAGCTAACACACCAAATACAGTGCACTGAACCACTTAGCTAACACACCAAATACAATGAACTGAACCACTTAGCTAACACACCAAATACAATGAACTGAACCACTTAGCTAACACACCAAATACAGTGCACTGAACCACTTAGCTAACACACCAAATACAGTGAACTGAACCACTTAGCTAACACACCAAATACAGTGAACTGAACCACTTAGCTAACACACCAAATACAGTGAACTGAACCACTTAGCTAACACACCAAATACAGTGAACCACTTAGCTAACACACCAAATACAATGGACCACTTAGCTAACACACCAAATACAATGAACCACTAAGCTAACACACCAAATACAGTGAACCACTTAGCTAACACACCAAATACAGTGAACTGAACCACTTAGCTAACACACCAAATACAGTGAACTGAACCACTTAGCTAACACACCAAATACAGTGCACTGAACCACTTAGCTAACACACCAAATACAGTGCACTGAACCACTTAGCTAACACACCAAATACAGTGCACTGAACCACTTAGCTAACACACCAAATACAGTGCACTGAACCACTTAGCTAACACACCAAATACAATGAACTGAACCACTTAGCTAACACACCAAATACAGTGATCTGAACCAGTCAGCTAGCAACTAAAGTGAACCAATTTAAAAAAAAATTAAATCAAATGACACAAATGTTGGGGACCACAAACCAGAAATAAGACCCCAAATAATTATAGTGAACCAGTTAGTCTATATATCTGTGGTGGAACAGGCCTAAGTAAACAACTAACACTCTAAATGTAGTGGAGTGAACCAGTTAGCCTACAAAAGTGACCCAACGACCAAACAGACCAGTTGTGGCGATGCAAGCCACTCATCTAGATCACACTAACTGCAGTGAAGCAAGCTGCCCTCCTTATACAACAAAGTTAATGACACGCCACACTGTAGCAAACTAGTTAACCTTAGGCCGGGTTCACATTAGACGCGTAAGTTCCGTACGGAAAACCCTAAATAAGTGGAAGAAAGAAGGATAAAAGTTTACGCATACAGGGGAAATTCGGACACGTGCGCAAATCTTTTCCCTTTTTGTTTCACTTATTTATGGATTGCGCACGGGTTTCCGCATGGAATATCCGCTTATGTGTGTACACGGCCTACTGCATTGAATGCAAAGTAGTGGGAACAATAGACACAGCGACCTGTCTGCTTCCTCAACAAACAATAGCGGCCCAAACAATCGATAGCTTGCTCACTCTGGCAAGAAAGACAGGGCACATTAACAGGATCACTAATGCCTGTGCATCAAAATGCCACGACCTCTGCACATTATGCCTGTTTTACAGCCTCCTCCCAGGGGAAGAAAAATGCTGGAACAAATGGATTCATGAGGAGAGGCGCAAAACACTCAGTCAGATTAAATATTCAACACGCTTGTCATCAGGAATCACTCTCTACGAGTCAATGATTTCATGGATCCTAAAGGAGACAAGACATGTACAATGATGCAAAGTCATGAGAGCATATAGGAGACTCTTTATAGGTGCTTTATAAGATAGGTTGACTGCCTCAAGATGTTGAACACAAATTTAATATTGAGCAAGTTTTACCAATTTGTGAGTTTAAGCGAGAAAAATATGTTACTTTTCCCCCTCTTTTTATTATTTAGCAAACATGTAATGCATGTGCACTTGAATCCAGATTGTAAAATTGTTTTACAGGCTAAAACGCAGTCATGAGAGTTATGCTGTGTGCACATTTAGAAAACCTTCCGTACCAAAACCTATCCACAATCCGCAAACAAATCTGAAAGTAAGGTATGTAATATACAGATGTAAACCCATCTGCATATTCCATCCGCTTATTTCTTACTTTCTTTTACTTTATTGTCCTTTGCCCCAGTTTTACACTGGGCAAAGGATTTTGAGTTTGTCGCATTTTCCCCCCTTTTTCTGTCTGTCCAGAAATGTTTGTCCCAAGGATATCTCCCGAACCGTTTGATAGAATCGCTTCAAATTTTGTGTGGTGGTGTGTCACCAAGAGAGGAAGGCATCGGCACATAAATTATCGGTGTTGTGACATTGACCTTGATGCATGACCTTGAAAACCTCAAATCTTTAAGGGGTCATAACTTCTACATAACTTCTTCAAACCTGGCATGTAGTTGCATTGGCTTGTGCCCATTCTGATGATGGGGTACTAATCAAGGTCAAGGTCAAGAACATCGGTAGGCCTTGAAAGTGGTTGGGGTCTAAAAAACTAGGGTTTTAGCCATATTCTCTACATTTTGTTTTCTTGACAGAGGCGCTTTAGGCTTTGTGTGGTGGTGTATCACCTAGAGTAGAACGTATCCGAGCATGAATTATTGGCGTGCTGACCTTGACCTTGAAAACTGCAATTTGCTTCTTTGCGCTATATATTTCTTGTCTGAGCTGTATCTCGTTTGCGGATTGCGAATGGGTTTCTGTATGGAAGTCTTGATAAATGTGCACACAGCATTAATCTCGAGCCTCATGCATTTGAGAACGTCTATCCGTATGCAGTCAATATTATACAGTCAGTCTTTTGTTACAGCTTACTTCACAACCATTTCATCGGAAGCATACTTTTGTTACCACATACCGCTGGTCCCACACACTGTTGTTTGTGCGTGTGTGCAACGCACATGTAGTTATATTCTGAATGGCCTTGTGCGTGTGAGTGCACATGTATGTGTGTGTGTGTGCGCGGGCACATGCGCTCATGTGGGTTTGACAGACACAAGCAGAGATAGAGCATTTTGTGGGAATAGCGGTATGTGTGACTTGTATCATGGATGTAAAATTACAGTGTGGGACTAGCGGTATGTGGTAACAAAAGTATGCTTCCATCTCATCCATGCATATAAACTAAAGAGGATGCCCATGATGACATCAGTGCTAATTATATAACTAGCAAGTTTTCTTAGTATAAGGGATAGCCATAAAAGTCAAACCTTCATCAATGCTTGCACACTGCAGTCATTAGTCTACTAACATCCTGTTTGTTATCAAATCTAGGAAACTGTGTCTTGTGTTATGGGTAGTGTGGATGGGTAGTGTGGATGGGTGGATGAGTGTGTATTTTGTGTGTGTGTGTGTGTGTGTGTGTGTGCGTGTGTGTGCATGCGTGCGTGCGTGCGTGCATGTGTGTGTGAGCGCGCACGTAATAGAATATGTGTGTGAATGTGTTTCTGTGAATGAGTGTGTGTGCACAGTGTGTGTGTCACTGTGTGTGTGTGTGTGTGTGTGTGTGTGTGTGTGTGTGTGTGTGTGTGTGTGTGTGTGTGTGTGTGTGTGTGTGTGTGTGTGTGTGTGTGTGTGTGTGTGTGTGTGTGTGTGTGTGTGTGGTGTGTGTGTGTGTGTGTGTGTGTTTCCCTCGTTTTCTTTGTCTTTAATTAGGATCCTTCACTTCAGCAACAAACGGTGAACCATGAGATTGAGAGAAAATATTGTCCTCCTTCCCACTATGTGGGGCAGAGAACAATCAGACGGTTTACAGCCTTGCTGACCATTTGCTACAGGACACCTCAAGGCTGTCACCACAGAAAAACTAAACCAAGAAGTTAACATATTATGAAAGGTGTCAAAATGTCATTTCCAAATATGTGAAAATACATTATAAAAAGTAAAACCTTCAAACAACAGCAAAACACACAAAGATTAACTAAAATCCGTCCTCAATGTATTTAAAAGTCAAAATCTACAGATCCAAGGCAAACATTTTCAAAGTTACCTTTTGAAACAAATAAAAATTGCATCGGGTGGAGCATCAGGAGGAACATCCTAAACACAAATCACTATTACACAGGCTTTTGTTCATTAGGCAAGGTGAAAATGGGTAATTTAACCTTCACTGCCAATGTCGCATTTTAGCACCACATTGGTTTAACCCTTTCACCGCCAAAGTCGCATTTTAGCACCACAATGATGTAACACCTATGTCACTGAACGGCATCAAATTGGGGTCTATTATCCAAAGACCCTATTGTCTTAGTTTGGGGAAGTAAGGATAGACCTTATTTTACATATGACGACAGAAGAATCCCCAATACTGCAGATGGTTTTTGTTCTCTACCCAGGTAAACTGAATGGGAATTCTTGCCTGAAATATGGCTGGCGGTGAAAGGGTTAAGACCCATGTCACTAAAACTAGTAAAAGGCATCAAATCAGGACCTGTTATCCAAATACCCTATTTTCTTAATTTTGGGCGGTAAGGGTAGGCCTAACCTTATAATATATATGTCACAGAGGAATTCGCAATATTGCACATATTTTAGTTTCTCTACCCAGTTAAGTTTAATGGTATTTTTTGGGCTGAAAAATGGCTGGCGGTGAAAGGGTTAATGGTGCCCGTCTGACTCCAATCCTGTTTGTCTCCACTGACGTCTACAGTCTATCTTCACTTTCAATATTGTCACCAGCTGTGTCAATCAATTATTTATTGTCCCCATTTAAAAAACAAGAAAATTTGTCTCGCAGTCAATATAAAAGAATACAAAACACAATGCAATACAATATATACATTCACTATATTTCCTGGCCTACCTTGTCATGTCATTGTCAATCACACTTTCAATCTCTCATCTATCATTTGCCAGTCCCCCCCCCCTCCATACCCCTATTCCAACTCCATTCCTCGACATCATCCTTTCAATTTGCCTTTTCCCGTTTTGCCTTACAACAGCAAACCCCCATTTCATGATATGTGCATTTCTTTCTGACAAATGTGCATGCTCAAACAAACATGCACGCACACACACACACTGAGCTAGGAGAAGAAAGGGGGTGGGGTTTGGCTAAATGCATGCGCAAAGAAGAACGATTGATTGTTAATTTTATGATCTTTAAAAAAATATAGAAAGTAACGGATAAACAGAAAATATGAAATTGAGAATTAGAAATGAGAGAAGAGAGAGAGAGAGAGGGGGGGGGAGAGAGAGAGAGAGAGAGGGAGAGAGAGGGAGAGGAGAGAGAGAGAGAGAGAGAGAGAGAGAGAGAGAGAGAGAGAGAGAGAGAGAATAGAGAGAGAGAGAGAGAAAGAGAGAGAGACTGAGATCATAAGAGAGAGAGAAGAGAGAGAGAGAGAGAGAGAGAGAGAGAGAGAGAGAGAGAGAGAGAGAGAGAGAGAGAGAGAGAGAGAGAGGTCCCTGTATATTTTAAATTATCCTGCATTGTACACACACACACACATTCTCTCTCAAGTTAAGTGCAGAACATTTTTTGTAATCAATTTTCCCCCATGGTTTGATCTATAGGCATTTTAGAGATTGATTTGTTCTCAAGGGCCATGAAAAGGAGATGACATAACTCAGCAGCTTCTGCTTTTACTAATCCGCATTCCATCTTTTCTGTGTTTGTGTGTGGATGATGCAAAGGGACAGCATTAGAATATGAAGAATATGAAGAATGCAGACATCGGATTGGGACAGGATGTCTATCTGTCTGCCTGTCTCTTTCTGTGTCTGCCTGTCTTCTCTCAATCTCTGAACTGTTTGACTCGTCCCCCTCCCTCCCTCTCTCTCTCTCTGATGTCTGCCTGTCTCTGTGTGTGTGTTTATGTGTGTGTGTGTGTGTGTGTGTGTGTGTTGTGTGAGAGTTGTGTGCATGCCTCTATCTGTGTGCATGCCTCTCTCTGTACGTGTGTGTGTGTGTGTGTGTGTGTGTGTGTGTGTGTGTGTGTGTGTGTGTGTGTGTGTGTGTGTGTGTGTGTGTGTGTGTGTGTGTGTCTGTCTGTCTGTGTGTGTCTGTGTTGAGTTGTGTGCATGTGTGTTTGTGTGTGTACGTTTCCACACATGTGTCTGTGCCCCCAAACGAACATAATTATCAACTACAACTCTCTCTCTCTCTTTCTGGTTGGTTTAACGTCTAGTTAGGCGTAGTAGCTTCTCATAGACAGTGTTCATCAAACTACAACAAATTACTGTTCTATATGCAAGAAGGGACAAAGAACTATATAAAACCAAAAAACCCACCACCACCACCACCACCCCTCACCGATACTGTACTGTGTGTATTATATGCTGCACAAATTATTCATCAGCATCAGAAGGGTTAGTAGACTGACTCTGCATTAAATGAATGGAGCAACATAGATCTTTTTCATTTGCTCAGATGAGAAGCTGCTTGCTGCTCCTGCTTCCAATGCACAGCAGCTGCTGTGCTCCCAAGCTTAAAACTACAGGTTCCAACTTCTGCTTTATCACTGTCTGCACAGTCCCATCAATAATTCTCACAGTGTGTGTGTGTGTGTGTGTGTGTGTGTGTGTGTGTGTGTGTGTGTGTGTGTGTGTGTGTGTCTGTGTGCGTGTGCGTGTGCGTGTGTGCGTGCATGTGTGTGTGACCAAAATGTGTTCCACTTCCAGTCCATACCATGTGTGTGTGTGTGTGTGTGTGTGTGTGTGTGTGTGTGTATGAGTGTGTGTGTGCGTGTGTGTGTGTGCGTGTGTACGCACATGTATTATGTGTGTGTGTATGTGCACGTGTGTGTGACTCTGTGAGTGTGTGTCAAAATACACGAGAGAGTGAGAGAGAGAAAGAGAGTGAGAGAAAGAAAGAGAGTGAGAGAGAGAGAGAGAGAGAGAGAGAGAGAGAGAGAGAGAGAGAGAGAGAGAGAGAGAGAGAGAGAGAGAGAGAGAGGGGATATAAATGGCATCAAAAGAAGTATAACTATAAGAAACAAAAAATCTAAAATTTTAAAAAAAACCTGCAGCAATGACCATGATTTAACATATATTATGCTCTATAATAGCGCTAGAGTTCCTAATACATGCATACACACTTACTAACACAGTATGTGCATATATGGGGATGTGACGTAACTGTAGTTATCATTAATTCGTTTCGCATTGTTCCTTTATAAGTGTGGTGGGTTTTTGTTTTTGTTTTTTTGCTCAGATATTTAACTTCACTGTGAAGCGTTTAGTGTGTAAGGAGAATAAGCACAATAAAAATGGTCATTATTATGATTATTATATAAAGTCCATGTCATGCTAGTCACCTCAGGGATCTCAAAAGAGGATCAAAACAGCATGATTTTTTTCTTAGTTTGTTATTATATCACAATAAAGTTATAAACACATACAGTGGAATCCGCTTTATCGGCCTTCGGATAATCGACCAAAGCTGCTTAATCGGCCAATGTCCTAATATACGGATTTTTTTCTTCTTAAGCATGTGTTATTTTGTTCGTTTTTACGGCCAAAGCTGAAATCTTCAATTTCGCTTTATTGGCCACTTTTTCTCTCTAATTTTTTTTCCTCTTTACCCCCCCCCCCCCTTTTTTTGAGAGGGAGAACAACAGACAAACTGACAACACGCTTTTGACGTTTACATGGTTGAGTGTGAAGTTGGAAGGTGAGCTGTTGTCAATTGAAAGACCCTGCATGGCGTTAAAATCACTCAAGAAAACAAAATCATTGTCTTTTTCTCGTGCTTCTGTCAAGTTGTGTTCACATACAGTACACATACACTGTACCAAGGATATTCTAAAAAGGGTCAGATGGATTACTTAAAAGCTCGGCGAACCGGGCTGATAGAGTTATCGTTAGTGCGGACGTGTACACTATTCACAGTGGAGGCTATCCAAAAACTCGGACTGGAACTTGAACGGAGAATTCAACTGGCCTATCGATGTGTAAAATGTGTCACGTTTCAAAGGGACATAACCAGTGTTTCTGTCCTCACTACTCATTATAGGGAAAAGAGACCGGATGTTTATCTGCACTTTTAAACAGGACACATTTTACACGTCGATAGGCCAGTTGAATTATCCGTTCAAGTTCCAGTCTGAGTTTTTGGATAGCCTCCACTGTGAATAGTGTACTGTCGCCACTAACGATAACTCTTATCAGCCCGGTTCGCCGAGCTCTTAAGTAGTCCATCTTACCCTTTTAGAATATCTTTGGTAGGGAGACCCCTGATGACATTTTGAGTGGCACGACATTATATAACCATATATATGACTACTAATATAGTAAGAAAATACAATAACATTTTGGGGGTGCGCCTTATAGTCCGATAATCAATGTCTAACATTATAAATTGCAATGCAGATAAAATAGACAAGGTTTGTTTTTCTGACATTTTCTCACCATATTGAGAATTCCTCTGACAATGTTTTAAACCACCATTGCAGCAGCAACAAAAACAAGGAGAACAAGTGCAACACCGAGCGGCTGCAAAGTCCCCTCACAGCATCACCGAGCTACTCCGAAATCGGAATGTGTCGGCTGTACACATACATAAAAAAAGTAAAGTTACTTAAAAACGCATCAAAACAGTACGTAACTGAATAGTTTTTTTATATATAGCCTTGGGGTTCGGACCCGTGATTTGAGCTCGCGCGATCATGCGCACACGCACGCACATAAAAATTCATGACAACTGTGTTATAGACATTGCCTCAAGAAATGTGAAAAAAACTGCATTGAAATACATGCAAAACTTTGCGAGATATTAGCGATTGTGTTTTGGGGTTTGAACCCCGTAACTGGCGCGACCTTGACCTTAATGTAAAACTAAATACATCAGTGGATAGCTTGCATCTTGGCAAACTAGTATACCAAATTTGATGATGATAGACTGAATAGTTTTTGAGAAAAATGGACGAATAGCCGGATGGACGGACGGACGGAGGCACGCCGGACGGACCAGACAGAAACAATAGTTCCCGAACCTTCGGCTCGGGGACTAATAAGACTAAAGGATCAGCCACACGTCCACTAAAATCGCACGACTGTACAATACGATTTGATCACGTGGTCTCAAAGCGTAAATCACATTTGTTCTTGGAAACCACGTGATCGAATCGTATCGTAAAGTCGTGTGATTTTAACAGACGTGTGGCTGGCCCGATCAAGCCTAAATACAAAAACATAGACCGCATGCATAAACGGCTGAGGTAATCCCACAACCACCACCCTGACTCCCGCCCAGACAAACAATATATTCAGCGGCAGAATACTCTGCATACAGATCTACAAACAAAATCAAAATAGTAGCGGGCTCAGGCCCCTTAACAAAATAACAAAATCTCTAGAGGCAATTGCTGCATGATGCCATTGTGTTTACAACACTTTTCCCCACATTACAAGTCAAAATGGGAATTAATTTCATTCCGAAATCATCTTTTTTAAATAATATAAAACAATGTCATTCGCAAGGACATCTAAGAACAGAACTTCTTGTGGCGGAGACAGCTCGCGAAAGAGAAAGAAAAAAAATAGAATGATCAATCAGCATTTAAGTACAAGCTTGCAGTTAGCAGTCTTAACTATGCTCATAAATCACAGGTTCAGGCTTCTCCAAATTCAGAGATAAATTACCCTCACCTTTACCTGTGCCAAAATGTCTGGATCATAGAAGCCTGGGTATAATCAGAACCATAATTATGCTATTATTGTGCTAGGATTATTGCTATATACTCACACCGACTCTAACTCAAATGACGGCTGTCGGGCTGACCTGGGAAAGAATGATAATGTAGGGTTTTTCAAGGAAGATTGGCCAAGACCCATGAATCAAGTTTCCTCTGTATCTCAGGAGTGCACAGCTCAATTTCTTTTAAAAACTATTAAAGCCAGGACAAGGAAAGGCAAACAGAAACAGCAACGCATACAAGAAAACGCACACAGGTGCGCGATCGCACGCGCACACACACACACAAGCATGCATGCACACACACATGCATGCACACGCAGGCTAACACACACACACACATGCACGCACGCACACACACATACATACAGAGGGAAAGAGAAAGAGAGAGTGAGAGCAATGCACACGCATATGTATTTAACCTCCTGAAATAAAAAAAATTGAAGAATTTTTTCCCCATTTGTTGAGGGAAAGAATCGAAACAAAAGTTAGATAGGAAAGGTAGAGAGGAAACAAGATGCAAATTTTGCAACTGATTGAATATTTGAGAGCAGATGAAAACACTGTTCGATAGAAATGACAATAAATAAAGGCACCAGACAAAAAAAATATATAAACTATAATAAAGACTGAATATATCTCAAACTCAAAGGATTAAAGACAAACAGACAAGCAGAAAGAGAGAGAGAGAGAGAGAGAGAGAGAGAGAGAGAGAGAGAGAGAGAGAGAGAGAGAGAGAGAGAGAGAGAGAGAGAGAGAGAGAGAGAGAGAGAGAGAGAGAGAGAGAGAGAGAGAGAGAGAGAGAGAGAGAGAGACAGAGAGAGACAGAGAGAGATATTAAATTATACACATGATGAGCGCTGAGAGCTTTAAGATTAAGCACTGTAAAAGTTTTCCTTATAAATAAATAAAAAATGAGTTCAACTTCAAGCGAGAAGAGACAATGAAAAGAAAGAGGAGGAGGAAAAGGGAAAGAGAGAAAGACAAGAACATGGAAAAACAGGTAACTCCTTATGTAATTTTTAAAAAAACCACTTAGACGAAGTTAGAGCTTTTGTAAGCACTAAGTGTCTTTACTATAATTCAGACAGATATTTTGCAGCCTTACACCCTTTTACCTCAAGATATTATAAACTAATTACAGAGATGAAAGGATGTTGGGGGTGGGGGGTGGGTGGGGGGGGGGGGGGGTATGATATCAAACTTACATTTGGCATCCAAGACCCCCTGCAATATCAGTTACAAACAACAAACTGAGCACCTGGCGTGTGCGAACTGATCAAATGTACTCTATTATAATCTTGAGGGGAGAGCATACACAGCTGCCAAATGTATACTACGACTTAGCCAATAGTGTAACTCTACAACTAAGTGTACATCCCACAACATTCCTGTGAATGTTGTTAGAATTCTTAATTTTTTTTAATACTGTTTTATTTTCATTTCTAAATCGAAATGTTGTACACACACACGACACATGCAAACAAGCACACGCACACACACGCGTGTGCACACACACACACACACACACGCAAGCACATACACACACATAACACATGCAGGCACGCACACACGCACGCACACTCACACCAAGCACATGTATACACTGGCACACACACATGCAACATATAATATTTTCAGTGTGTGTGTATGTGTGTGTGTGTGTGTGTGTGTGTGTGTGTGTGCGTGCTTGTGTGTATGTGTGTGTCCGTGCATACATTCATGTGTGTGTGCAAGTGTGTATGTTACATACATGTGTGTGTGTGCAAGTCTATGTGTGTGCATGCATGTGCAAAAGCATGTGTGTGTGTGTGTGTGTGTGTGTGTTAGTGTGTGTATGTGTGTGTGTGTGTGTGAGTATTTGTGTGTGTGTGTGTGTGTGTGTGTGTGTGTGTGTGTGTGTGTGTGTGCGTGTGCGTGCGAGTATTAGTGTGTGTGTGTGTGTGTGTGCGTGTGCATGTGCGTGCGTGTGCGAGTATTAGTGTGTGTGTGTGTGTGTGTGTGTGTCTTGGGTTTTTGTGTACATCATTTATACTTACATACATGGGTACACCCACCTTTTCCATTTAACACACCCTTAACGAAACTACTTCTCAACAACAACACAAAAGATCTGCAGCTCAGCAAAACTCACTGTCACACCTTCCCTATAGATAGAACACTGTGACGCAAACACAACTTTTAAAGACATCCTACGATCCCTCCCACCGCTGTGTTGTCTCCACACACATAAACTAACCTGCCGGCAAGCAAAATGCAAGGCAAAGACAAATCCCCCAACACAGACCAACATGACAGCTCCTTTGACAGGGCCCTTGTAGCCACTGTCTGAACCAAGTCTCACGAAGAAAATGAAGCAAACTATTAAGGAAAACTGGGTAAGGGAGAGAGGGAAGTCACACAAGAAAGTGTGTGTGTGTGGGGAGGGATATGGTAGGATGAAAAGGAGAGAGGAAGTGATGGGAGGGAGGGGGTGAGAGAAAGAGTAGAGCATTTTATTTCTTAGTTGGCCATTATTTTGTCTTATTAACTATTACTATGTGAGCGAGTGCATCACAGCGTAAATCAGGACTTCTGAAGAAAGTGTTGTTGACACTGTATAATAATAATAATAATAATAATAATAATCAAATATGAGATAAAATTTTGTTGTTTTCTTTCTCTAATTCAGCTTTGATCACAACTTAAATATGTTGTGTTTGTGTCTTTTTTTTTAATAAATTGTGTGTGTGTGTGTGTGTGTAACAGTGCGTGTGTTGTTGAACATGTCTTTCACTCACACAACATACTGGTACACACATAAGACTCTAGTAAAAGTGACAATAGACAAGAAAGATGTGTGTGTGACTCTGTGTGTGTGTGTGTGTGTGTGTGTGTGTGTGTGTGACTGTGTGTGTGTGTGTGTGTGTGTGTGTGTGTGTGTGTGTGTGTGTGTGTGTGTGTGTGTGTGTGTGTGTGTGTGTGTGTGTGTGTGTGTCTGTGTGTGTGTGTGTGTGTGTGTGTGTGTGTGTGTGTGTGTGTGTGTGTCTGTGAGTGTGTGTGTGTGTGTGTGCGAGTGTGTGTGTGTATGTGTGTGTGTGTCTGCGAGTGTGTGTCTGCGAGTGTGTGTGTGTGTGTGTGTGTGTGTGTGTGTGTGTGTGTGTGTGTGTGTGTGTGTGTGTGTGTGTGTGTGTGCGAGTGTGTGTGTGTGCGAGTGTGTGTGTCTGCGAGTGTGTGTGTGTATGTGTGTAACAATTAGGGGGGGGGAGAGGGCTATAAGAACTAAATTATAAGAAGGGAACATTTATAAAACAAAAAATGTACAAACTTAAAATGCAAAAGTTCTTAAGAAACAATAAATTACAGAAACAAGCCAAATCGGCAACTGGAATTAATATCAAACTAGAAAGCACTGATACAGCGCTACCTGGTGCCGAAAGCACCTGGGCTTGGTCTACAGTACAGTACTCCAACTTCCCCTCTCTTGTCAAAGGGGCAATACACTGGATTGCTTTTTTGTCAAATACCTGGAGTTGCTTCCCTTGTACCATTTTGGCAACATTTGAATGTTAGTACTTGAACACAGACAAAAGAATTCAATATCAAGATCAGCACAGGTGGGTGGTTTTTTTTTACAGAACCCTCCCTGCATGACACACCACCACACAAAATTTGAAGCGATTCTGTTCACTGGTTCATGAAATACACTACAGCTCAGAAATGGAATATACATCCCAAAGAAGGAAATTTCACTTCTTAAGGTCAAACTTCAAGGTCAAGGTCAGCACAGTCATGAATATCGAAAGGAGCCTTCCTTTCACGATGTCTACCCCTCTGCCAAATTTGATCAAAATCCGTCTAGTAGTCTTTGCTAAAATCGACTCAGTTACACACACACACACACACACACACACACACACACACACACACACACACTGACACAAACACACAACCATACAGACATTGAGAAACATACTGTTGCCGTTTCGGCACCAGAATTATGTGCAAAATTTAAAAATATGAGGCACTTTGGAATATATACACTTGGATTCATCTTTTCTAAATTCTGATAGGGCCGAGTCGAAATAAGGGCAATAAATATAGAATGTATGTTGTTATACATTTATCAACAGCACCGTATATATTATTATAGTGAATACACATTGATTATTTTTTCCAATTTAGTTTTTGTTTTAAAAACATTTAGCTTAAGCCTTTAGTCTGTAGACAGTGTAAACTGTAATGAAACTTTTTTTTTGGTGGCACCGTGCGTGTATGTTTACATTTCTCTCAAAAAATACATAATTTACTAAGGAATCCCTTTTCAAAAAATTAGATAATCGGGACTATTCGGGTTTATGAAAAAATTATCCAAATATTCAACAGCTCTCTTTTATAAATATGCAAATCAATATAAGTTATATTATAACGTGTGACTATTGGGAAAACAAGACTGATGCCAGGATACAGTTTGATAATTTCCCTCAGAATTTCTTGTATTACAATTAATAGTTCTTGAGTCAGCATATGGACCATGGGCTGGCATTATCCATACACCATGATGAGAACTTGACCAATCAATGAAACTTAAACTAAAAGATCCCCAATAAATAGGTAAATGGATTAATACAGAATGTACAAAGTCTACAAAGGTACACTTTAGTAGCCCAGGGCCGGATCTAGGGAGGAGGCTTCCTGGGTTCCAGATCCCCCGGCCCTCCCCCCTCAGCCCCAAGCATGTACATTATACAAGGTAGAAAAGTAACAAATGTGGATCGATCAGGTCAGAATTTGGCTCCATTTTTGCCTTAAAAATCGCTAAATTGCAAAACTTTCCAGAGGTTCACTACCTGCATCCCCACAGGGTCTCTGCCCCTTGACTTCTGAACCTGTGCAGTGCCCTAGACCAAAAGCGGAAACACACACATACACACACATGAATCACTCAGTGGTCCAGCCCTGTAGCCCCTCCAACCTCACCTAACAACCCCTTTCAGTTTCAGTTCTATGCCACCTCATCCCCTCCAACACCAAAATATATTCCTATTGAAACAGTCAATAGAATAGGAAGCAACATTTATTCTTCTTCTTCGCTAGGTGCATGGCTACTCTGATTATTTTGCAACAGAAGGACTGTAAGTCCAGAAGCACAGGAAGTGTAACCAAGATGCTGGAAGACTTAAACCTCCCAACACTCGAAGAACGCCGTATACAACAGCGTCTCAATCTGCTGCACAAGATCGCTGAAAGCCTGATCCCAGCCTTACCACCCGAGGACTTTCTAACAGTAACACCTCTTGATCCCAACCGCAGAAGGATCAGGCCAACGCAGTATCAACATTTCTTAAGTACCAACATCATCCAGAGACAGGCAATTTGTAATTCCTGAGGATTTAAGGATCATACAAGCCATACAGAACAGTTACAAAATTCCTTCTTCGTAAGAACTGTAGTACTAGTCTAGTAGAATGGAATCAGCTAACCAATGGCAACGCCTCCATCGCAGCAGGCCCCGCCAGCGCAGCAGCAGCAGCGCCAAGTGGTACACCTTTGGGGCCAGTCAAATTCAGAGACTAAACTAGGGAATTAGGGGCCATAGGTCAAAGTAGTAGTAAATGATGGGCAGGAGCTGTGCCGGTCGGGGTTCGTCCCCAGTGAGCGCTTCGCTAGCCGGAGTGATCCAGCCTGGATACTGCGAAAAAAGGCCTTGAGATGGTCAACTTGATACATGTAGACTGTCATTTCCACCAGACAGTTCAAAAGGATCATATTAAAAATTTAGTAATCCCAACTCAGCGTTGTAATACTAACAGGCGTAAACATTGTTTTAGTAATCGAGTTGCTAACCTCTGGAATTTACTAACACCTAACCTAAAAAGAGCACCAACACTAAATACCTTCAAAAATCTCCTTGACAAAGATGAAAATTTTAGTCAACTATTTTGTAAACATGATGATTGAATTACAATCATAATTTTAAAAGGCATGCTTATGCAAACAAAACAGTGTCAATGAAGGGACGTTTTTAAGCCGCGAGGCTTAGGCTTGAGCCAGTCCCACACTATACTATACTATACTATACTAACTCTCCCAGTTACTACAAACCAGAACCAGAAACCAGATGGACTTCTGCGTTGCCGCTCTGACCATATGATGCAACACATAAAGAACAACTGGGTCAGACTAAAACTAGACTCCTTTGCCTAGACATGATTTGGTAGGCCTAGGCCTTCTACTGGTTCTAGGCCTCTTCTTGAGACTTCTTCTTCTCTTTGGGGCCCACGATCATTAAATTGATCATTCTGGCACCCTCTTTTTTTTTTGCCATTCAAAAGCATGTATGATAGTGACTGACTGACTGTGTGAATGAGATTATCCTGATCTCAGTGATCTGGGATCATCTGATCTGATCACCGATTCATGAGTGAAAAAATGAGCGAGCTTGTCCACTAATTGACTAAACTTCACTCATTGATTGATTCACTGTCTGCACACATGTATGTATCGTAGTGATCGTACAAAAGGATGATAAAAATAGGAAACAGTACAAACCATTTTCATGACCGATTATCACAGACAAAACACAACATAAAATGCATACAAACCAAGAAGATAATTCGCGTTCTCAGCATTAAAAAAATGCAAACTCCCTCATCATTTTTGCGAATTGTCTGCCCTCTTCATTGCCTTGACTTTACAAGGGAAGCTACTCTCTTAACTCCTCTGCAGAAGAACTTACAGACTTCTTCCCCCTAGAAGCAATAACCACAGCGCAGTTGTTTGCTTCAAAAGTAAACATACTTCATGATATTCCAATACTA
Source organism: Phymorhynchus buccinoides (assembly GCA_017654935.2). Lineage (NCBI taxonomy): Eukaryota > Metazoa > Mollusca > Gastropoda > Neogastropoda > Raphitomidae > Phymorhynchus > Phymorhynchus buccinoides. The sequence goes on along the minus strand of CM065680.1, from coordinate 33,433,741 downwards.
GACCTATATAATACATCGTTTATTGTACAGCTCTCAATTACTATTGGCCCTTTCTACACCTTAGTCTTTCGTGGAAGACTATGATTTTCTAACTATGGGGCATTTGCACTGGCTCTAGTGCTGCAGCCAACGGGATTGGTTGGCCTTTGTGGACTTTCCCCAACGCCAACTCTCGTCCTCAAATCCCTTTGGCCGAGAGAGTGGGGATGTACTTAGGCAAGGCTTCTCTACAACAAACAAATCTTAGCCCAGCCCACTGGAATAGCAGCTGCCCCCTCTGCTATCTGGCACTAGTTGATCACTGCCAGGCAACACCAACAAGCATACTTCATCTCGACAAATGCTTTAAAAAAAAACACAACTTTTTTGACCACCTATGATAACTTTATCTACAAACACATCACTGAAAGAAAATAACAGAAACAGGCACCTACTGTGGTTTGAAGCAGGCGTATCATGCATGGAGCCACATGACACGATGACACTCGCCCATTCCTGACCCTACCCCCCTTCAGAGAGAGAGAGAGAGAGAGAGAGAGAGAGAGAGAGAGAGAGAGAGAGAGAGAGAGAGAGAGAGAGAGAGAGAGAGAGAGAGAGAGAGAGAGAGAGAGAGAGAGAGAGAGAGAGAGAGAGAGAGAGAGAGAGAGAGAGAGAGAGAGAGAGAGAGAGAGAGAGAGAGAGAGAGAGAGACGCAAGACGCAAGATGGTTTAATCACTTAAAGGCCATAGTCCATCTTGATCGGGCGTGCGAACATAAACACATACATATGCACATGTGGAAGAGGAAATAATGAGCATGACATAAAGCCACAAATCAACATTCCATATAAAAAGTTTTTCATGAAGTGGCAGCTTCTCTTATCTTGAATGACTTATACACAAATATAGAGAAATTACGCATATAACTTCATCTCTGGTGGATGAACAGTAGCTAGACATAGTTTAAAAAGTGAAGGACGTCTATAATATTTAGGCTTTATAAAACGTTCACGTTCAAAGTATTGGGCAACAGAGAACAAAATGCACTTCATCTTCTTATTATTGCATACATAAAGGACAAATCAAATCATGCATTATCTCTATAATTTTTGTACCTGAAATGATGTAATGTTAACTCAGAAAGTCCTAATCTAAATCTAGTTGTAATGTACCTTAATTGCCTATCCAAGTCAAGCTGTACATAAGATTTTAAATTATACTCACTACAAAAAGCTCTGTAAAGACTGAACCTATATCACTAGTTTCCATATTATGTTCATACCATGTTTGCCACCTGCAGTCAATTAATCGTTGTCTTAATACACGCAAAAATGGTTTAACATGTCTAACTGATTGGTTCATCCAAACAAAGGCAAATCCATAATTACATAAACATTCGCGATCATTTGTTACCCAGTTTTTCTTTCCACGTTCATCCAAATTGTATATACCGTATGATCTTCGGGGAATTCTTTGATTTTCCATTTTTAATAACTTGAACCAATAAATAACACATCTAATAGTAGAATTCACATGCAATGGATACCAGCTAGTCTCACCATAATACTAAATCATTAGGGGTACGTCTGTCCACACCCAAAAACTTTTTTAAAGCAAACAAATGTACAGACTCACAATGGGAAACAGCATATATAATCCCCATATTTCAGATCCGTAGAGAACAATGGGCTGAATTTGTGAATCAAACAGTTTTATGAACAATCGAAAAAGTTATTATTTAGAGCATTTAACCTTCTTAAAGCATTTTTTCTCTGCTCGCAAGGTCGGTCTTACATGCAGAAGTGACTTGAGAAGAGGATTCACAGGCATTGACTACAGGCCCGGTATACAAAGATGTGGCGGTACCATAGCCGATGAGGTTTAACCGAGGCGTGGTTACTGCTACACATATCTGCATTGTTAAAATATCGGGACTTTACTGGTGTTGCACTGCCTCCGGACATTGCCTCCATTATTGTTCCCACTATCTTTGTATTTAAAAATGCCCCACATGGTCGAAAGACCGCAGAGGGCATAAAATTCTATTTTCACGGTATTGGAACACCATTATATACCCATTTTTCTTTAGCACTTAAGTGCCCACCCTTCCGAAATACTATGATAATTATCTCTCTCTCTCTCTCTCTCTCTCTCTCTCTCTCTCTCTCTCTCTCTCTCTCTCTCTCTCTCTCTCTCTCTCTCTCTCTCTCTGTGTCTCTCTCTCTCTCTCTCTCTCTCTCTCTCTCTCTCTCTCTCTCTCTCTCTCTCTCTCTCTCTCTCTCTCTCTCTCTCTCTCTCTCTCTCTCTCTCTCTCTCTCGTGTGAATTTCCGAGTCACTTTTTGTGGAAGGGTAATGAGAGTCATTATATCATCGAGTACCGTGACATCGTGTCAGTTTAGCCTTATTATCATGATTATGAAGGTTCACTACCAGAGATAAATGTGTCCTACGGACTACGTATGTGATGCTGTTAGTCTATTCAGGAATTTGCCCTCTGAAACATGGAGTTAGTTCGGTGTGGTTTGGTGCAAATTATTTTGTTTTGTTTGTTTGTTAGGTTAGCAGAAAGTAATGTATAATATTGTGGCGGTACCATAGCCGATGAGGTTTAACCGAGGCATGGTTACTGCTACACCTATATGTATTGTAAAAAAAAATCGGGACATTACTGGTGTTGCACTGCCTCCGGGCATTGCCTCCAGTATTGTTCCCACCATCTTTGTATTTGCAAATGTCCCATATGTGTCTGTTCCAGACAGAGAGGACGTAAAACACCATTTTTCATTCATTGTTTGTTAGGTTGTTTCTTTCTTTCTGTTTTTCTTTCTATTTTTTGTTTGTTTGTCACGAACTGCCTTTTTACATTACTTAGATGAGTATGAATAGTGGCTTGGTAGGAATAAACTAAAAAATTAACCAAACCACGAACTTGCATTCACTTGTTCTTTATTGTTCTAATTAGAGAACGCAGGCCGTGTAGTCATGAGTTCAAATTAGACATTCAAAACGCGGATCCGTATGTAAATTAGGTTCACAGCCAATCGTTTTGGGAGTTTAACCTAATTTAGATACTGAGAAGCGTTTTGAATGTCTAATTCGTACTCATGACTACGGGACCTTGCGTAAGCCCAAATTAACCGTAACTTAGGCATCCGAGTGTCCAGTTTCTGGGGATGACATTATCCAGAAAAGTAAAACAGAGTCATACTCATTAAACGTGTTCTACTCGCAATAAATTCGATGTTCTAGTTAATAGATTAAAAGGTAGTTCTACGTACCAATCACCGTGTAGCATTGTTTCTTATTAAACTCGTCTGTAGGGTAAGGAGAAGAAGGAACAGACAGACGGAGAGACAGGAGGCAGGGACAACTACACAGAAAGAAAGAGACAGAGACAAGACAGTGTAGAAGTAGAGACTGAGAACTAATAGTGATGCTGAAAAAAAAGGTTATTACCAGTATTGTCA
>CM065680.1:33407794-33425294 GCA_017654935.2 Phymorhynchus buccinoides | reverse complement strand
AGAATTGAATTACTCAACAAATGACCTCCAAGGATCCTTCTTCCTCACACCCAGGTCAGTGTTTACCAATAGGATCCAGCAGTCACCACCTTGTTTCTTCCTTCTTCCTCCCACCCAGGTCAGTGTTTACCAATAGGATCCAGCAGTCACCACCTTGTTTCTTCCTTCTTCCTCCCACCCAGGTCAGTGTTTACCAATAGGATCCAGCAGTCACCACCTTGTTTCTTCCTTCTTCCTCACACCCAGGTCAGTGTTTACCAATAGGATCCAGCAGTCACCACCTTGTTTCTTCCTTCTTCCTCACACCCAGGTCAGTGTTTACCAATAGGATCCAGCAGTCACCACCTTGTTTCTTCCTTCTTCCTCACACCCAGGTCAGTGTTTACCAATAGGATCCAGCAGTCACCACCTTGTTTCTTCCTTCTTCCTCACACCCAGGTCAGTGTTTACCAATAGGATCCAGCAGTCACCACCTTGTTTCTTCCTTCTTCCTCACACCCAGGTCAGTGTTTACCAATAGGATCCAGCAGTCACCACCTTGTTTCTTCCTTCTTCCTCACACCCAGGTCAGTGTTTACCAATAGGATCCAGCAGTCACCACCTTGTTTCTTCCTTCTTCCTCACACCCAGGTCAGTGTTTACCAGTAGGATCCAGCAGTCACCACCTTGTTTCTTCCTTCTTCCTCCCACCCAGGTCAGTGTTTACCAATAGGATCCAGCAGTCACCACCTTGTTTCTTCCTTCTTCCTCCCACCCAGGTCAGTGTTTACCAATAGGATCCAGCAGTCACCACCTTGTTTCTTCCTTCTTCCTCCCACCCAGGTCAGTGTTTACCAATAGGATCCAGCAGTCACCACCTTGTTTCTTCCTTCTTCCTCCCACCCAGGTCAGTGTTTACCAATAGGATCCAGCAGTCACCACTTTGTTTCTTCATTGTGGTTTTTTTTAAAAACATTCTGCCTTAAGGGGCCGATTCACACGTCCAACTGCAGTCGGTAGGACTGTTCAACTATGACAACATCTGTTAGACATACGTCTGATGAAATGGTTGTGTCTGAATGAAATTAATAAATTATTACCAGATTCGTTGAACATAATTATTCATGTAAATTACAATGCACGGATCTTACTAAGCATTACACACACACACGTGCGCGCACACGCGCGCACGCACGCACGCACACGCACACGCACACGCACACGCACACGCACACACACACACACACACACACACACACACACACACACACACACACACACACAAGGGGCGCACACGCGCGCTGCAGCGCGCGCGCGCGCGCTATGCGACATCACACACACATACGTCACATGAAACGCATGCACACACAACACACGCACGCACACAATTATACACACACAACATAATTATTCATGTAAATTACCCCCCCCCCCTAAGCATTACACACACACACACACACGCACACGCGCGCACATACACACACACACACGCGTGCACGCACACGCGCACACACACACACACACACACACACACACACACACACACACACACACACACACACACACACACACACACACACACATTTAAATGACAGTTTTAGAACCACAGGGTAAGATATAGATTACATTTTGAACACTTTCTTTATTTTCATTGTACTGAACTGCAGCACTTTGGCATTGTAACACCAACTAGGGAGTACAACATAGGTTACAATCTTCTCTTCTCTCTGAATCATTTATCCCTTTTCTTTTTGTGTTTTACCCCTATAATCGTGTTCAGGAAAGAGAAGAAAGCTACCCCGATGAAAGAAAAAGTCTTTTAAAGGGGCACCCTGACGGATTAGTTTTTTTTGCAAGAAACACGTCGAGATCACCAGGGAAACATCCTTTACAGATATCACAACGCTTACTTTGCTGTGGTTTCCTAGAAATCAAACCGTCAAATCGTCGATTCCTCCTTGGAGGAGGTGCTGGAAGTGAGATTCTTTCAGTGAAAGAGAAGTCATATGTCTTCTCTTTTCTAATGGCCGCCTGAGTCGTTGAGACCAAATCACGAAATTTCCACAACACACGCCTTTGTATGTACAGTTTACCAAATGGAGTTACGCTCACAACGAAGGAAATAGCTCCACTTTTTTGTTACTGCACTACAAAGAAAAAAAAGCTTCAACCACTCTGAGTGTCCTCCACCCACCCGTACCCCGTCCAAAATGGATTATCTCTCCGGCAACTCCGCCAAGGAAGAATCGCCGTTTTGACGATTTGATTTATAGGAAACCAGAGCAAAGTGAGAGTTCCGAACCTTGAAAAGGCTGTCTTTCTGGTGATCTCGACGTGTTTCTTGCACACTCATCCGTCAGGGTGCCCCTTTAAAGAAACATATAGGGCTATGTCTGCGATTTGTCGCACATTGTGAAACATCACGCATGTTTTCCATATTTTACATAGCAACCGCCGCGATATGTCGCACAGTGAGACATATTGCGATAGTGCGACATATTGCGGCCTAGCAGGGCCTACTACTACAAGACTAGTAGTTTGGAATCACGTCATTCGATAGAAAATTATCTCTAATTGTTTCCTGACATTTACACGGGTAAACTATTCCGCCCCACCGCAACTCCCATTTTAGTTGTTGCTTGTGCAATAGGCATGTAATGCATCTCAGAAATGAAAGACTAACGGATCTTTGATCTTATGTCTAAGACGAAATTTAAAACAAACAATAGAAAAATAATATTGTTGTGGCAAATAAAATGACCAAACCCAAAATATGAGCCGTTTAAAGGGGCACCCTGACGAATGAGTTTTTCCAAGAAACACGTCGAGATCACCAGGAAAACACTCTTTACAGAGATCGCAACACTCACTTTGTTCTGGTTTCTTAAAAATCAAACCGTCACATCGGCGATTCCTCCTTCGCGGAGGTGCTGGAATTCAAATTCTTTCAGTGAAAGAGAAGACATGTGCCTTCTCTTTTCTAATAGCCGCCTGAGTTTAGACCAAATCGTTTGCACGAAATTTCCGCAATACAAGCCTTTTTCCAATTTTTATTGTTTTTTATTTGATACAGTTTACCTAAAGGGGTTTCGCTCATAGCAAAGGAAATAGCTCCAATTTTTGTTTCGGTAAAGGTCAAGATGTGCCACCCCCCCTACCTATCTCGCTTAATTGTATTTTTCCGTTATTGCCTTTCTTACCATACATAAAGCTGTATTTTAGGAACATTTTTAGCTAATAACCTTTTTGGAATACTAACCCTAACCCTAACCCTAGCCCTAACCCTAACCCTACCCCCCACCGTATAAGACGGAAAAACGCAACGAACCACAACTGTGACAAATCGCGGTGTACAAAATACAATTAACCGAGAAATGCATGGGGGGTGGCACATCTTTACCTTTACCTTTGTTTCTTGCACTACAAAGACGAAAAAGCTTCAAGCACTCTCCACCCACCCCATCTAAAAATGGCTTCTCTCCCCGGCATCTCCGCCAAGGAGGAATCGCCGTTTTGACGGTTTGATTTCTAGGAAACCAGAGCAAAGTGAGTGTTCCGATCCTTGAAGAAAAAGCTGTCTTTCTGGTCATCTCGACGTGTTTCTTGCAAAAAAACCTCATCCGTCAGGGTCCACCTTTAACGCGACATCGTCCAATGCTTGATGGATGAATGAATGGCCTCAGTTCAATTATACATACTAGCAATCGCCCCGTGGCAGTTAATTCCCGTGGCAGTTTTAACCCCATGGCAGTATTGAACAATACTGGAGGCAATGCCCGGAGGCAGTGCTGAAGCAGTAAAGTCCTGATTTTTTAATAATACAGATACGTGTAGTGTCATCCCCTTGTAATCTCCACTGCCCCCCTCCCCCACCATCCCTCCGCCGACGGACAGTTGGCTTTTTACTATATGATGATAACTATTGCAACAGGTCCGTACCCGTGTACATCTCCATTATATCCAGACAGTTTCGCTTTGGTCTTTGGCATCCATCCAACACCTCCTACTGTTTTAACGGTTCCCGCAAGTGCCGTTGATAGCGTGACAATGCTAGGCGACAGTCGTTTAAGGACTAGAGCGTGGAGACGCTATATCACCAGCCGCGCGGCACATTTTCTGTTCCAGTTATCCTTGACCTATGACCTTCATTTTCAAACTTGGCCTCGATATCCTAACTACCTAGACGCATGCAAAATTTGAGCCTCCTGTATTTATCCGTTCAAAATCCATCATGATAACATACAAACAGACATACTAGTCGCACACATGCATAGTCACATACATACATACACACACACACACACACACACACATACATAGCCTACATACATAATACATACATACATACATACATACATACATACACACACACACACACACACACACACACACACACACACACACACACACACACACATAGCCTACCTACATACATACATACATAACATACACACATACATACATACATGCATGCATACATACATACATACATACATACATACATACACACACACACACACACACACACACACACACACACACACACACACACACACACACACACACACACACACACACACACACACACACACACACACACACACATACATACATACATACATACATACATACATACATGCATGCATACATACATACATATATATACACACACACACACACACACACACACACACACACACACACACACACACACACATACATACATACATACATGCACACATACATACATACATACATACATGCAAACATACATACATACATATATATATATACACACACACACACACACATGCATACATACATACATGCATACGTACATACATACATACATACATACATACATACATACATACACATACATACATACATACATACATACATACATACATACATACATACATACACACATACATAGCCTACATACATACATACATACATGCATACATACATACATACATACGTACATACATACATACATACATACATACATACATACATACATGCATGCATACATACATACATACATACATATACACACACACACACACACATACATACATACATACATACATACATACATACATACATACATACATACATACATACATACATACATACATACATACACACACACACACACACACACATACATACAGTAAGTTGTTGTCAATGGTTCTCCATCTCTTCCAAAAGGTCTTCAGTTCGGTGTGCCCCAAGGTTCAGTCTTAGGCCCTATCCTTTTTGTTCTTTATACCCAACCTCTCTCCGCCATCATCAACCAGCATTCTATTCTACATCATAGCTTTTCTGATGACAATCAACTGTACATTTCTGCCCACCTGAGTCAATTAGATCAAATGATTTCTTCTTCTAAGTTGTGCATCTCTGCTGTTAAAACATGGATGTTTTACAACAAACTGCAACTGAATGCTGATAAGACAGAGATGATTCTTGTAGCCTCTAACCACACAATTAAAACTCAGGTTCTCCCAGGTTCTGTAGACATTGATGGCACTGAGATCAAGCTATCGGCATCCGTCCGCAATCTAGGTGTTACTTTGGACCAAACCCTTTCTTTCAAACAGCATGTTTCCAATGTTTGCAAGGCTTGCTATCTAGAACTTCGAAGAATTAGTTCCATCCGTCGTTTCCTCTCTCAGGATGCCCTGAAGACTCTAGTATGTGCTTTTGTCCTGTCTCGCCTTGACTACTGTAACTCACTTCTTGCTGGCTGTCCATCAATTCTCATCTCTAAGCTCCAACGGGTCCAGCATAATGCTGCTCGTCTCATTTCTCGCTCCCCTAGGTACGATCACATCACTCCGGTTCTTCGTTCCCTACATTGGCTCCCAGTTCAATCACGTATTGACTACAAAATTCTCCTCCTTGCCTTCAAGTCACTGAATGATCAAGCTCCCCAGTATCTCTCTGATCTTCTTCATCTCTATGTCCCAGCTCGCCAACTACGTTCGTCTTCTGATTCTCGTCTCCTTTCCATTCCCTCCATCCGTCTCAAATCTGCTGGCCAACGTTCTTTTTCTTGTCAAGCACCATCTCTGTGGAATTCTCTGCCTTCTCCTCTCCGACACTCCAACTCAGTCTCCTCATTCAAAACCTCTCTTAAAACCCATCTTTTTCCTGCTGCACCCTAAATATTTGATCAGTTGTCTATCGTTGTGTGCACGTGAGGGAAGATTGATTTAAGAGGTTTGTGCTGTGTTTTGTGGTGCGTGTGTGTGTGTGTGTGTGTGTGTGTGTGTGTGTGTGTGTGTGTGTGTGTGTGTGTGTGTGTGAGTGTGTGTGTGTGTTGTGTGTGTGTGTGTGAGCATGAATGTGTGCTTGTGTGTATTTTGGTTTTGTGGGTTGTGTGTGCACGCATGTGTGTGTGTTTGTGTGCGTGTCTGTGTGTGTCTGTCTGCGTGCGTACGTTGTGTGTGAGGGTGTTTGTGTCTGCGTGTTGGTGTATGTGGTCAGTCCATGCGGCTCAGTTGCTGTGACTTACCGAATGGGGTATGAACGAGTTGGCGTCAATAATTGTGTGTTTATGTGTGTGTGTGTGTGTGTGTGTGTGTGTGTGTTTGTGTGTGTTGTGTGTGTTTGTGTGTGCGTGTGTGCGTGTGTGTGTGTGTGTGTGTGTGCGTGTGCGCGCATGTGCGTGTGTGTGTGCGTGTGTGTGTGCGTGTGTGTTAGAGAGAGAGAGAGAGAGAGAGTTGCTTTGCATATGCACTGTTGGTGGTTGGTGTCACTCTTGAATGTTGTTTTTTTGTTATCTGTTGATGAATAATTGATTGTAAAGCGCTTTGGGCTCATCTGAGGTAAAGCGCTATATAAATGTACTGTTATTATTATTATTATACATACATACATACATACATACATACATACATACATACATACATACATACATACATACATACATACATACATACATACATACATACATACATACATACATACATACATACATACATACATACATACATACTGGAACAGACAAACGTCACTGAACACATTACCAGTTTCACTTGTGCTGCTGGTAATAACAGACAGTGAAAATGGCAGGGAAATGGGCTTGTAGTTATATACTGTGGGGTGGGTGGGTAGGAGGGGAGGGGGAGAGAAGCTGACTCAGGGCATGGGATGGAGATGGAAGGGATACGCTACAGCAGTGGGTGATGGGGTGTTAAATGTAGATGGGGCAAATGTGGGGGTTAGTGAAAGACGAGTGTTGGGGTCAACATTGAATGATGGACCGGGACGGGATGGGGCACGCACAGATAGACCGTCTATATAAGTGCTTGTTTGGTTGCTGTCTGCGATGCCGTTGATGTACACACGCCATGGCTTCCACAATCTGGCGGTGGTTTCTGTTCCCGCTGATCTGCAGTGACCATCCTCAGTGGATTTAACGGACTTTTGTTGTTGAGACGAGGTACGTGGTTGTGTTTGTTTCAGTTTGTTTTTCAGGAAGCATATTAATGGTTGTTATTTTTCTTCGCTACCATGTTTAAACCCACATGTTTTCACAAAAACATTGTCTACCATAAAAGCAAACGACAACACAAAAACCGACACACGCACTACAAGTATGCACAATCAGATGCATGCATAATTTACATTAGTTTGCATTGCTTAAAGAGTGCATAATAGGCCTAATCAAACACACATGTACAATCTCTCTCTCTCTCTCTCTCTCTCTCTCTCTCTCTCTCTCTCTCTCTCTCTCTCTCTCTCTCTCTCTCTCTCTCTCTCTCTCTCTCTCTCTCTCTCTCTCTCTCTCTCTCTAATGCAGTGGGCCAGTTGTGACAGGTTTGGGTGTAGCAATGAACGTGCTTAACGAATGGCATGTTGATTGTAATTAATGTAAGTACATTAATTAGTTCCCGAGCGCAGCTTCGGGAAGTATACATAAATTGTGTAGCCAAAGTTGTCTCCTTAAAATCGCGTAGCCTCCAATAGACTGAGGCAGGGCCGAACCTGGGACACATTAGAGTGGTGGTGGTGGTCACAAACAAGGGTGTGTGGGGTATGTGGGCTGGCGTAGGTCCCCGGTGGGGTCCAGGGGCAACGCCTCTGGTGGGGGTCAGGGGGCAACGCCCCCTGAAGCTAAAGCTTTTTCAACAAAATAAAGTGCCAAAACTCCTTTTAAACTGTACCCCAGAACAATAAAACAGTAAGTATGACTCTGTCTTTCATTTTTTCTGTTTCTCTTCTTCTTCTTTTGTGTGTGTGGGGGGGGGGGGGGGGGGGTACGGAACCCAGGTAACACCCCCCCCCTTGGATGCGGCCCTGTGAGGTTTTAACAAATTAGTATTGAGGTATGACACTTGGCCAGATTTGCACTGTGTGAAGACTTTATAGGTTTTATGCTATTCAAAACAACATGCTCAGAGATCATTATTATACTTAATTAGAATTAAAAAAATATTTTATTTACAGATTTTCTGCATTTTTCTGGAATCAACGCTGGGTGAATCCAGGTGTGCAGTGAGGCCATTGGTCATCAGGATGAGACGTCACCTGCACCTCGCCAGTCTCCGTCCACTGCACCTCTTGGGCATCACCACAGCAGTGTTCGTCATGACTAACGTATATCATGGATGGGTTACTCACCGTGATAACTTCGGGGATAGTACAGACAAACTTCAGTTCTATGCTGCTCAGTCCAAACCTTGGGGAGTTCAGCAATATGTTGAGAGGGCCAAAAGAAGCGACGAAAGAATGTTTGACCGGACGCCATCTTTGGAGAGCAGCACTGAAGCCTCTTACACGACCATAACGCGCGTTACTGGTAGCAGTGACATCTCAAATGGAAACAATGTCAGCAGTGCGGGTGACATTTTATGGGAATATAAAAATCTCACAAAAGATGTTACAGATGAGGCTATGTATGTTGAGAATCATGTGTTTGAAATGGACCCTGAAAACAACAGCGAAACGTGGGAGTTCAACCTAACTAACGCTGTTGAGAACGGGGCTGTGGCTCAGTATAAACTCTGTGACAGTTTTTGTGAAAGAAATACCTCTTTTGTCACCCGCCTTCATTTTGAACCTTGCAGTCACACAGATATCTGGTGTTACCCATGTTACTGTGACCAAGCTTGTGTCCACTATGGCGACTGCTGTCCATCTGTGGGGAGCACTGGCACAGTACATGTAGGTGTTCCAGTCAACTTGTGCGTGGAAGTGAATGTTGGACAATGGAAGGGACTGGTGGAAGTCATTGCGTCGTGTCCACATCCATACAACAACACTGAGGGGATACTTGAAAACTGCACAAAATGCGCAGCCAATGATTCAGACGCATGGGAGGAATTCGTGATATCTGACGACACGCACGCTCTATATTGTAATATATATTGTGCTTTGTGTCATGGAGAAAGCAATCTAATCCCCGCACTGCAGCTAGAATGTGAAACCGCTGTCAATGTTCAGAATGTCAGAAGCAAATCTAAGTTTAATAGCTATCACAGATCAGGCTCTTTTCACACTACACCCTCTTCAAACAACCAGAGAAATGACAGTGTTTCCTGGAATATTTCATACATGACCCGAACCACAGGCGTCCAGTTTGACACGGACACAACGCCTTTCCCCCCATTAGTCAATGTAGCCCAATGCAAACTGAGTATACCCAACGAACATACGTTCTTTCTTCGAAGTTTTGCTTGCAGAAACAAGGCAGCATTATCCTCGTTAGTGTCTCACAGAGTAGACAACCATTCAATGATAGCAAACGAAACGGAAGACAAAATCATGGAGAGTTTGTGCTCTGAGTACAGTTACCCTATCCAGATAAGAGACACTTGGCACCGGAATTTGTTCTGCGCGTTGCGAAATGGTTTCATCCCTGGTCGAAAGACATGTTATAGACAACAGCTTGTATACGATATCGTAGGTCCCATCAACGTGCTGACATCTCTGAAGGAACCAGCTATTGTGCACAAGACGGCGTCCTTCCCGTTTCAGCAATGCCAGCAGGATGGTCAGGGCTGGTATGACACAGTAGCGGTGAGTTTATTTTGAAATTTCCCCGCTAGTTGGGGAGGGGGTGGGTGTTGGAGATTAAGTTATTTCACTTGCTTTGCTTTGTCTGCCTGCTTGTGTGTGTTGTATTTTTTTCTGTTTAATAAACGCAAACTAATTTAAGATATCATCTCTATAGGCCTCTGCAACTAGGGTTATTAACGCCATTGACAGTGAGAGTGATGCCATTGCTGGTCAGTACTGACAAGGGCATTCACTCTTGCGAAAGGCAGCCATTTAGTGACATCAAATAGGGTTATTGGCGAGAGTTGTCCCCCTGTTTGGTCAATACTGAACCATCTTCCCCCACCCACTAAGGGCATTCACTCTTGCAAAAGGTGTTCGTTGCAGACCCCATTTCGTATAATTATTAACAAGAGCCAAAGCCTTCAAGGATCACTCGCTTTGCGTTTTTGGAGCTAAATCTAAATACCAGATTGCATAATACTTTCGCATAAATGCCATACCAAAAACAGGAGAAAAACCCCTTCAAATCGAATATTCTGTAAAACATATATAAAAAGGACACTGAACACAAAGAAATTTTTGTTTATAAATGTTCAGACAACTGATCGCTTCTCAGCCTTTTGGCTAAGACAGTGATTCAGGAACATAAATTTTTGTTTATACCTGGTTGGTTTGTTCAGCCCGTCGTACATGGCGAAAGCCGATACGCGACGTTAAACTGAACTTCCATCAAAGAAATTGGTTAGTAGTAGTAATAGTAGGCCTGTGTGTACTCGCTTTATGTTTTGGGAGATAGATCGAAATGCCAGATTGTTTACTTTCAAACACACTCCAAGGTCAAGGTCAAAGGGTACCATTTTATTACTGGACACATCAGCTTGATGTGGTATACTAATGTACAAAATTGTAAGCGATTATGTGCAGCAGTTCATGTAATATTGCGACAGACAAAAATTCAAGGTCAAAGGTGAAAGTCATCATGGTCACTGAGGTCAGCAATACTTAAATTCCATATGATCTTAAGCTAGTCTACCTACTTGCCAATTCGGAAACTTGCCATAATTTGCCATAATGTAATATGAGGCCAAAACAAATGATTGACAGTGCTCAGGGTCAAAGGTCAAGGTTAAGATTAATACGGTAAAAGTCACTCTGCATATACTGGACACATCAGCTTGATGTGATATACGACCGTACAACATTTTATGCAGTTCTGCACAGCAGGTCATGTGATATAGCGACAGACAAATATCCAAGGTCAAGGTCATTGATGTCGCCGAGGTCAACAATACTTAGCATTCCATTGATCTTAAGCTAGTCTATCTACTTGCCAGATTTGGAAAGTATATCTGCCATAATATAAAAGATGTGGCTAAAGAAAATAATTAACGATGTTCAAGGCCAAAGGTCAAGATTAATAGGGTAAAAGTGACCATGTGCTTATGCACAAACATATCAAATTTGGGGACCGCAACTATGCAAATGTAAACGATATGGCCAAGACAAAAATTGCATGTTGAAGGTCAACTGTCAAGGTCATTAGTTAATTTTATTATCAAATCATATTTTTTGAAAGCTTGTATAAACATATATGTGTATGCAATGCACGCCTTCTAGTTTCCGAGAAAAAGCCAACTTTAAAGTTTGTACCACAAAGGCAACACATGCACATACATACATACATACACACATACACACATACACAACAAAAACACTGATGAGAACAAAGACTCACTTCGTTAACACGAGTGAGCCAAAAAGATGATGTATGTTCTTCTTCACATGCCCAGCAAGGCGGTGTAGAAGATGAAAACCCCCCAAGAAAACAACATTGCAATGGAGGGAGGAATTTGAGATAAATCTACCAAGTTTCTTATGTGTTTAAAAAAGACAAGTTGAATAGCTTTTTGACTAAGTGAAAACAAAGGTTATTATTGCCTTTCTTCTTCTTTTTCTTCTTCTTCTTGCAATCATGTCCATGATAATCGTATTGGAGATTTGTGTTAAGGCTACTATGGGTTAATGATTTTCTACTGCAATGGAAAATCATGTTAGAATTTAGTCTTTCGTGGAAGACTATGGCTTTCAGACGAGCGGGCCTTTGCGCTGCTGCAGCCAAAGACCAAACTTACCCAAAGCCAGCTGTCTTCAAGTCTCTGTCATTTTTGACTGACAGAGTGTCGATGGACCCTGGGCAAGGCATCACCATTAGGCCTATAAACAATGTTTAGCCCATCCTGCCGGAATAGCGCATGCCTGACTGCTATATGGCAGCCATGGTCGGAAACAAACAAAAAAATGGTGGAGGGGGATCTGTGGTTATCACGCCAACACCTTGGATTTCATACACTTCAGGCGATTCCATGCCAGAGTTTTTAGCTCAGAACAATATGGATTGTAAATTCACATCCTATTCTCCCAGGAGAAGATTCCATTGCATCTTTATGCTAGTCAAATTATCGTCAGCTTCTGGTGGGGCTTCGCCTCCAAGACCCCCACCCCCCACAACTCATGGGAGCCTTTGCTCCCTAATCTCCCCATTTTATCCTGACCACTTCAAGAAGGCTTGCAACGCCCCTGTAGATCAATAATAACCGCAACGAATATGAAAGGCCATTATCGTCCCTAGTGGCAGAATTAATGTGAATTTTACCGAAAGGAATATCAGATGAGAGAGAGAGAGAGAGAGAGAGAGAGAGAGAGAGAGAGAGAGAGAGAGAGAGAGAGAGAGAGAGAGAGAGAGAGAGAGAGAGAGAGAGAGAGAGAGAGAGAGAGAGAGAGAGAGAGAGAGAGAGAGAGAGAGAGAGAGAGAGAGAGAGAGAGAGAGAGAGAGAGAGAGAGAGAGAGAGAGAGAGAGAGAGAGAGAGAGAGAGAGAGAGATTCTTGATAACGTGGACATTAATTTTTGATGCATGGAATATATTCATAGGAGAGGAGGGGTGGGGTACTGAATATGTGGTAGGAAGAAGTTGGCCTTTAAGAGCTGTTATCCAAATGTTTATTTTACTATGTAACTTTACATATGATAAGCTTACTGTAGACCTATATCGTTTCAAGAAAGTCCGTATATGCTATATAACAATGACGATTGCCTAGTACATCACTTCACCCAAGTATCGAATATCAGTGCAAGTAGGGCCTACCTTTTCAAAGAAGACGATATGAAAACAAATCTTTTCTTAGCATGCAAGCGTGTTTCTTGCGTTGCCAAGAGCCCGTTTCTTTGATCCTCCCAAATTTCTTGGGAGTAGCATACGTTGTGTAATATTATATATCGGGTTTTTTCAGGACACGTGTCGGCCTGTCAGTTGCGAAAATGGGCGACATTGGAGAGCTGGTCAAGCTTACTGTGTCCACGACGTCCCTGATAACAGTTCCATCGTCTACACCTACATGCTGCACCTTGTCTTCCAGCCTAGAACCAACTCCACACCTTTGACATGCAGCCTCTGGAAACACTTTGTAGAAGACAGCGTCCTCAACCGCTTGGTGGAAGTGATGCAGGAGCTGAATATCACCATCTACGGCATCCAAAGAGAATGTTATGATAAACCTACGAAGATCTTCGTGTACATGCAGTTCATAAGGGAATCAGATAGCGGAAAGAATCAAGAGGAGTTTGAAATGAAGCTTGTAGATATTTTTGGTGTTCAAAGATTGGCTGTGAATGTGTCTTATAACGGGATAAGTGTAGACTTGAATATGAATCTGACGTCTGGGTTTTATAACTGGTCAGGAGAGCAAACTATGCTATCATTTCCTAATGGTACATGTTGTAATCATATAAGGTGGTATGATTTGAATCTGACTTCTTTGTATTTGGGAAATCTCTCATCAAATCGCAGTTCATATTACGTTGAAGTACCTTTTGGTAGTTTTACACTTTACGCACAGGTGTTTTTAAATGAGACTGAATACAACCGTGCTGACAACAACTTGTACAATCTCACCTATGCTAATATCTCTTTGGATGTCAGGAAAGTCCAGGAAATGGAATATGGACTCGTGGTGCCTGTCATCTTTCTTGATAACATTTACAGAGAAGCGGGACTGGTATCAGAACTACAACAAGAAATTGAAGTACGTTATGGAATACAAGGAATAGAATACGAGATCCTGTCTTTTTGTTGTCTGCTAGTGTCCATCATCAGCCTTATATTTATGTTGACCACATACACCGTTTTCTCAGAACTCCGCACTCTGCCCGGCATCAACACGATGTTTCTAGCAGCCTGGCTTCTGGTGGCTCAGGTCCTGTTAATGGTTGTTCCCAACAGGACAGAGGTAGCCATGGTCTGCCGAGTGCTGGCGATGGGCCTGCACTACTCCTGGCTGTGCGTGGTCTCCTGGTGTAGCATCTGCTCCTTCCACATGTTCGACGTGTTCGTTCGTCAACAGGATAGGATGCACATGCCTCACCGCCATGGTTGGTACCTCAAGCGGTACACTGCCCTGGCCCACACTATTCCTGCCATAATCGTGGGAGTTGTGGTGCTGTGTAAGGCAGTCACCACCGGTGGAACAAACCTAGGATACGGGGGTTATGTCTGCTACCTCAACTCCGTGCTGCTGGTGGGCCTGGCCTTTGTCTTACCGCTGGCTCTTTCCATCATTCTCAACCTGGTGCTGCTCCTCCTCACAGCGCGGGCCGTGTCCCGGGTGCAGCAGCAGTGCGTTGCCGGAACTGGTGCCGAGCGTGGCAGCATCCACATCTACATCGGGTTGTCGTCCCTGACCGGGCTGTGCTGGATGGTGGCGCTGATTGCGGAGATCCCCGGATGTGAGTGGCTGCACTACGTGTCTGCCGTGCTGAACGGGCTGCAGGGGCTGCACCTGGCTCTCAGCTACTCCTGCAGCCAGCGAGTGCTGAGGATGTGGCGGCGCAAGCTGAGGTGGGGGAAGTCTCGCTCGGAACAGTCCACGTCCTCATCTGCACACTCCAGACGCACTGTCCCGACATCAGTGTAAAGAGTCCTTGAACCCCTTCGTGGAGATTCTTCTTGTAGCCTTTAGGTCTAGGTGTTGTAAGTAAAGAAATTTGATCATTGGCATTCCTTTAGAAAAGAACTGACACTGGGTTTTTGCTTGTCATGAAAGCATCAATTTGTTGTTTCCAGTATGCTACCATTAGCGGCTGTCCTGGGGATGTAAAACAAAGAGGATTCGTGTATGGGGGGTTAGAATTGCAACATTCCAAGATCTTAAGCCAAAGAAAACAGTTTGATGAAATTAAATCAACTGCGTATTAAATCATATCAGTTCTTTATGCTACTCAAGTTGTGCCAATCAGTTAATTTGCTAACAGTCTTGCATGCATCAATGAACAACAGTATGTCTGAGTTGCCAAAGGAGTTCCATGAATTGGAAGACACATAATTTATAAATTCAGGCGTATGTTTATTTATCTTTGCTGAAGGTTGTTGTTGGTTCTCCGAGTTTCATATATCTTGTTGATTTTGGCCCGTTTCTTTACGCATTTGTGAAGGACTGTCGACTCAATTCGTTTCTATTGTATGGCTCTACATTGATTGGTTTTAAGTAAAGCATATTTTGTCGTATCGCAAAGTCCACTTTTAACCTACTGTTAAACTTGTACAAGGGCTGTATGTGTATTGTATATATGCGCAGATGCTTGTGTTTTACTTGAATGTAGGAATATGAATGTGCATTTATGAACGCGTGAGCGTGTGCCAGTATATGGGCGTACTTGTGCTTGTATGTATGTGTGTGTGTATCAGTGTGGGTTTTTGTGTTTGTGTGCGCTCACGCAGGTGTGTGTGTGTGTGTGTGTGTGTGTGTGTGTGTGTGTGTGTGTGTGTGTGTGTGTGTGTGTGTGTGTGTATGTGTGTGTGCGTGCGTAAACATAAACAAATTATATATATATCTCTCTCTCTCTTTCTCTGTGTGTGTGTGTTACATGCATACGTAGGCCTACACTGTTTCTCGTCCAACTGTGTGAACTTGAGCATGTAGTGAGGTATATGTGTCAGTATTACAGTGTTTTGTTTTGCTCGTGCATTATTCCAGTGAAAGGGATTAAATAAAACGGGAAAGTGGGTGATGTTTATAAGGGTGGGCTGGGAGGAGGGGGAGGGGGGTGGGGGGTCAGGGTTTATACTTGTGTAGAGACAGAGGCGGGTTGGTAATTTGATTAAGTGTTCGGCTAGAGATAGCAAATATGAATTGACTGTCCTGGATGAATGATTACTTGATTTGTTTATTTTAAATTACTGTTTTGATATAGCAATCGGCGCGATGTCATTTAAGTCACATCATTTTTCTTTTCGCTTTTTTACCCTCTTGTTTTTATGGCTGTTAATGCTGAAAGCAACAAAAACGTTTTGTTATTGACATTGTCATTGTCTATGTGGTTGTTGTTTTTGCTAACACCCCAGGGCTGCGTCTGGCTTGATCCATCATCCACCCCCTACTCTCCCCATTGAATTGACACAATTATAGCCAAGAGCTGTCGACAACTCATCATCACCCAGTGGTTAAATGTCAGGGACTGGGGTGTCGTGTGCTCATCACTGCACATAGCGCGAAGAACCCATTACCCTGATAGCCTCATATATTGTTGTTGCTGCTTTTGCTGATGTGGTTAATACTGATGATGATGATGATGATTATAAGGAGGAGGAGGTGATGGGGAGAGAGGAGGAGGGGGAGGAGAGGGAGAAGGAGGAGTTTTCTGAACCATCATTGTCATAAAATAATAAACCTAGTTAATTCTTTCAAACTAATTCCTATGAACGTAGGCCTCATGTGTGTGCGTGCGTGCGAGCGAGCGGGCGTGAAAGTGTGAATGCATTGTGTGTGTGTGTGCGTGTCTGTGTGTGTGTGTGTGTGTGTGTGTGTGTGTGTGTGTGTGTGTGTGTGTGTGTGTGCGTGTGTGTGTGTGTGTGTGTGTGTGTGTGTGTGTGTGTGTGTGTGTGTGTGTGTGTGTGTGTGTGTGTGTGTGTGTGTGTGTGTGTGTTAAAAATAATCGAAACTTAAGGGACTTCTAAACTGCATACGAGTCGATCCCAATGCGATCCGACTGTGACATTTGTGAGGCATTATTCTCATGACATTCTACTATCTAAATGAATCTGAGGAAACCCTACTGGCTTTGTTCACTCTATTTGTAGTTCCCCCGTACACGAATCTGATGAAATATCTGTATTTGTGTTCCAGACTTTTTATTTGAATGCTGTTTTGGCGTATACGTGAGCATAGTGAACACAAATAGTAGAATTATTTTTTAGAAGGAAGTATTTTACGTGAATCATAGCTCACATCATCAAAATCGGATCGCATTGGGGTCGAATGGTATGCAGTGTAGCGGCCCCTTTCTTCTTTTTTTCTTTGTTCCCGGCCATATCAGGTGCTCAGTCCGGTTCGGTTGATGAAGGTCGCAGTCACAGCTGCGCCTCAGCAGCACCCCACAGCTCGTCACGGAGTGCCACAGGCCTGGGCCAGATTTGACGTCTCAGGGTGCTGAAAGTAGGGCAGTCCTGCAAGATGT
>CM065680.1:33352794-33402794 GCA_017654935.2 Phymorhynchus buccinoides | reverse complement strand
GAGAGAGAGAGAGAGAGAGAGAGAGAGAGAGAGAGAGAGAGAGAGAGAGAGAGAGAGAGAGAGAGAGAGAGAGAGAGAGAGAGAGAGAGAGAGAGAGAGAGAGAGAGAGAGAGAGAGAGAGAGAGAGAGAGAGAGAGAGAGAGAGAGAGAGAGAGAGAGAGAGAGAGAGAGAGAGAGAGAGAGAGAGAGAGAGAGAGAGAGAGAGAGAGAGAGAGAGAGAGAGAGAGAGAGAGAGAGAGAGAGAGAGAGAGAGAGAGAGAGAGAGAGAGAGAGAGAGAGAGAGAGAGAGAGAGAGAGAGAGAGAGAGAGAGAGAGAGAGAGAGAGAGAGAGAGGAGAGAGAGAGAGAGAGAGAAGAGAGAGAGAGAGAGAGAGAGAGAGAGAGAGAGAGAGAGAGAGAGAGAGAGAGAGGAGAGAGAGAGAGAGAGAGAGAGAGAGAGAGAGACTTGACACTTGACCACTTTATTACGCAAGGATTGAGATTTTAGGCATGACCTATTGTTACAACCAGAGAGAGAGAGAGAGAGAGAGAGAGAGAGAGAGAGAGAGAGAGAGAGAGAGAGAGAGAGAGAGAGTGAGAGAGAGAGAGAGAGAGAGAGAGAGAGAGAGAGAGAGAGAGAGAGAGAGAGAGAGAAACGTGTACGAGCCAGAGACTCTGATGTTCAAATGGCTCTTATCATTGATTAACATCAGCGTTTATAGTTTGGAACAACAGTAAAATGAGAGCGAGAGCTTTATATTAATAATTGATTTCCCTCATCAAATAGAAAGTTAGTTTATAGCGTTGGTAAGTCATTATTCTAGTGCTGCAGCCAAAAGGATTGGTTGGCCTCTGGGGACCTTCCCCAATGCCAGCTGTCCTCAAATCCCTTTGGCCGAGAGAGCGGGGATGTACCCTGGGCAAGGCATCTCCACTAGTATAAACGAATTTTAGCCCAGCTCACCGGTATAGCAGCTTCCCCTTCTGCTTTTTTTGGCAGTCATGTTCGCAAACGACAGACTGGGATACGCCTGCATACATTTTGTGAATAAAGGATTCTCAGCCACGGATTCGATTCCTGCTCAGTTCGGTGCTATGTCCACGGGAAAGATACTTTACTCCTGTTTTTTCTCACTCTACCCAGGGCCAGGGAGGTTACAAGATGTAGGGTCGTGTCTAGAACTCAGTAGGGTAAGACGGGGTAAAAAGCCCATGGGCGGGTAAGAAGCCCATGCCAATTATCTCATGAAATAAAGCAAATGTCAGTCACATTTTGCCCATGAGACGAGTGTTAGTGGGCAAAATGTGACTGACATTTGCTTTATTTCATGAGATAATTGGCATGGGCTTCTTACCCGCCCATGGGCTTTTTACTTCGTCTTCCCCTATTGGAATTTAGAAGGTAGAGGGAGAAAGTTGGGCTTCACCTTCTAATAAGGAGTTCTAGACATAACTCTGACATAAGTCCTAACAGTATCCTAAATTATCTCCCTTCCAAGGCCACAATTCTGAAAAAAACGTTTTGGGCACATCACCATCTATCTCCACACCAGACACCAGTCTTCCTCCCCCTCCCCCCCCCCTTCCGCATACCTGCATACTCTACATACCTGGCAGGTATCGACACCCCCCATCCTCTCTCCTGCACATATCTCGCCCTCTGTGATTGGTCTGTTGATCAGGTAAGAGCAGATTTCATTGGTCACCAGAGGAACGTTGGCCTTATACAGGTAGCGCGTGCCATAGCCCCCTACAATCATCATCATCACCATCATCATCAACGTTGTCATCACATTGATATCAATACCAAGGACATTCTCTCTCTCTCTCTCTCTCTCTCTCTCTCTCTCTCTCTCTCTCTCTCTCTCTCTCTCTCTCTCTCTCTATTGTAGTCTCTAGTAGTCTCTAGTAGTAGTAGTCTCTAGTAGTAGTAGTAGTAGTAGTAGTAGTAGTAGTAGTAGTAGTAGTAGTAGTAGTAGTAGTAGTAGTAGTAGTAGTAGTAGTAGTAGTAGTAGTAGTAGTAGTAGTAGTAGTAGTAGTAGTAGGCTACTTAGTAGTAGCAGTAATGCTGGACTAAGCAAAAAACACATACGCCCATCATATAATTTGTGGCAAATTTTCTAGTGAATTTTTCACTTTTCATCAGAGACACAAAAATTAATGCTGCTTACAATTTCTTTTCCTGCCCGTTTGCGTATCTACTTGTCAATTATTTGAGTATTCCATTTTCCATTATTCTTTTCTTTGATGCCTTGCTTCATCATGCATGCTTATATCTGTTTGTCTAATTGTTTTGTATTAGTCTAGTTATCGTTCCAAGGACAGATTGGAAGAATGGGCCTATGTAATAAAGTTTTTCAGTCTTCAGTCTTCAGTCTTCTCTCTCTCTCTCTCTCTCTCTCTCTCTCTCTCTCTCTCTCTCTCTCTCTCTCTCTCTCTCTCTCTCTCACTCACACACACTCACTCACACATACACACTCCAAAACTATCCAGACAAATCAACCTGAGTGTGAAGCTCCCCAGCCAGTGACGGTGCAGGTGAGGCGTTGAAAGGTGTCCGTCTTGTCAGGGAGACACACTGGCCGTATATAGCGACTGTACATGGAGGTGTTGTTGCTGCTGCTGGCCATCCGTAGTAAGGCTATGTCGTTGCCCTCTGCTGCCTTGACGTGCACATTCAACAAACAAGTTGGATCATAATTGTGAAAATAAGTGAGTGTGATTATTGCAATGTTCTTCTGGCTGCTCTAAAACACAAAGACAGAGAGAGAGAGAGAGAGAGAGAGAGAGAGAGAGAGAGAGAGAGAGAGAGAGAGAGAGAGAGAGAGAGAGAGAGAGAGAGAGAGAGGGGGGAGAGAGAGAGGGAGGGGAGAGAGAGAGAGAGAGAGAGGGGTAGAGAGAGAGAGAGAGAGAGAGAGGAGAGAGAGAGAGAGAGAGAGAGAGAGAGAGAGAGAGAGAGAGAGAGAGAGATTAAAATATGTGAAAAAGATTCAGAGTGGGCGAAAATTGCAGAGAAAAGTTGGTGGTGTGTCTGTGGAATGATGAATGATTATGTTTGCTTGCTTTACTGTGTAGTAAAATGTGCCATGTAACGTGGGGCAGGTATGATGAGCGTGTTGATTTACTGTAGTACAGCTGCTATGTAGATCATTGTGCGTGTTGAAATGAGCTGCTTAGGTGGAGTCACGGACCTTAGCCTTTGACACCAGGTTCCATTTGAAGGCATTTTGTCAACGATTGCAGGCTCACTATCTTTATCTCTCTGTATTTCTTTTTAAAAAGTTTTATCACGCGTGCAAGCAGCAAAAACAGATTATGCCTTTTATTTTGATCAAGGGAAATATTACAAGCCGGTAGAGGTATCTCTTTTACGGCCACCAGAACAACTCAATTACGGTAAAAATGCTAATGTATCATAACTCGGATCATTATGTTGATTTACGCTGGGTAAAATTGCTATGTATGATTAATGTTTGGCCATGTTTTAATTTCTTTTTAGTGGAACTGCTGTAATAAGACCAGTGAGTGTACGAGTACAATCAGTGTGTTTATTTACAGTGGTGAAATTTTGACGAAATCACAACTTTTTCGTCGACACTGGGATTAATGTGTTCCGAGTGCATGGGCACACGGGACCTTGGTTTATTGTCTCATCCTAAAGACTCCATGTTCAGATCGTAAGGCCTAGTGCAAAGTGAGAGGAAAAATCCCCTGTACCCAGGTTCGAACTCGGGTTTACTTGACACGAGGCGAACGCTCTACCACTGTGCCACTCTATATCACGTATGATAAATGCCAGCCTTTGTCTTCCTAAAGCGTGGTCACTATCTTTTTTTTCCATGACTGAGGGTCATACGGGGTTACTTACCGTAGTAAATCCGCTATGAATGATCAGTGTGTCCAGTTTGACCAGTCTCTCATGGCCGTCCAGAGCTCCACGGTCATACTCCCCTAGAAGGCCTGTCCAGGCAAAGGGGTTCTTGTTGCTGACCATTGTACCACACAGGCATAGCTCGGTTTAAATGGCAGTGATACTAGTGGGCAAAGTAGGCTTACAGTTATGCATAAGCACTCAGACAGAATAGACACAGACAGAAAGACAGAGAGAGAGACAGGCAGGCACAGAGAGAGAGAGAGAGAGAGAGAGAGAGAGAGAGAGAGAGAGAGAGAGAGAGAGAGAGAGAGAGAGAGAGAGAGAGAGAGAGACTCAACTCAACTCAGTTTACTGACTAGGCCTTCTGCCCATGTCACAAGGGAACAGTGGGGAGGGGGAGAATGAACAATGGCATATAACTAATAATAAATACAGAATTCATTACAAAACGACAAACATTTTTGATCGCATATTGAGTATTGAGAGAGAGAGAGAGAGAGAGAGAGAGAGAGAGAGAGAGAGAGAGAGAGAGAGAGAGAGAGAGAGAGAGAGAGAGAGAGTTAGAGAGAGAGAAGAGTCATAGGCCTGCTTAAGTGTGTATGCACAACACACATATCCATTGTATAATCACACAATCTTCCAAACCATTTTTCTCCCTTGAGCTCATCCGAAATCGGAATGTGTCGGCTGTACGCAGCGGGGAGACCAGTGGAAACTGAAAACCGGACACATATGTACCCTTCCCATTATGGCCATATGATCTGGGAACGCAGAAGAAGAAGAAGAAGAAGAAGAAGAAGAAGAAGAAGAAGAAGAAGAAGAAGAAGAAGAAGAAGAACACACACACACACACACACACACACACACACACACACACACACACACACACACACACACACACACACACAGACACACACACACACACACACACACACACACACACACACACAATGTAGGCCTACAATTGGTACTTCCTACTTCTCAAAGCAGTGTGCAGCCGTTAAGATCCACCGATCACTGACGAGTACCCCTCCACACATATGGTGCCCGTTGTTAGTGTAGGACCTGAGAGAAACCTGAAGACAGAATACAATTGCGTACAGCCTATATCTTGCATGCCAGACAATCGTTCTGGTCATCACTCCAGGGTAGAGTTTCTCTAGATAATGGTCGCCGCGCGAATAACGCTTACGCCAAACGGGGCCTAAGAAACACTTTACAAAACGTTTGCGGAAGAATATTACAAACTCTTGTCTGATTGGTAAAAAAAAATATTATTTTAACGAAACTTTAATGGACCAATCAACAACAAGAAATGTATTAACCCCAGGCTAGTCACGTGGTAGTTCGCCACGAGACACTTTGGGAGTAGCCACAAAACACTTTGGGCAACGTCGGCGAAATAGGTGTTATTTAGTACCGTTTTTGCCGATTTGCGCTCACGCTACGTAACGCTAGCCCTTGTGAAACGAACCCCTGTGCTCACTTCACAATACTCAGTCCTGTCTTACAAGGTGTTGAGACAGTGAGTGTTGCTGTATATAAAGGGTTTTTCCTCGTGATCTCGACGTGTTTGTTGCAAAACATCATCCGTCAGGGTGCCCCTTTAATCATTAACAAAGCACACAAATTCAAATTGTTCACTATCGACAGTGGGAAGTCCTCTGACCTGCCAAGGGAATTCTCCTCGCAGCGTTCGTGTTCCGCCCACGATCCTGTGAGTGGCCCCTGGCTGTTCGGGAAACGTCACCCCGCACTGTCCTGAAGGTGAACAACAAGGAACAGCCTTTGGTCGATCGTTGTATGCTAATTCTATTACAGTGGAACCTCCCTTATAAGACCTCCCATTATAAGACTCCCTCCCATTAAAGACCTACTTCTCTGAGACATTGCCCTTCTTTGTAAGTATTAAAATTACCTCCCTTATAAGACCCCTGCCTTACAAGACCTCATTTTGGGTGATTTTTGAAGGTCTTATAAGGGAGGTTCCACTGTATTCATGTTCGATTATGATCACCAAATAGCAGAGGAAACAGTGACTGTTTCTCTGGAAAACTGGGCTGGAATTTGTTTAGGCCTGTAGTGTGCATCCCTATTCTCTCAGCCATCGATGGTGAAAATCCCCGAAGCCAGGCCAGCTAATCCGCCCCAAGGCTGCACCATAAAAACGCGGTGGATCTGGGGTGTAGAGTGGCACAGAGGTACAGCGTTCGCCTTGTGTCAAGTTCGAACCTGGGTACAGGGGATTTTTCCTGTCACTTTGCACTAGGCCTTACGGTCTGTGTGTGTGTGTGTGTGTGTGTGTGTGTGTGTGTGTGTGTGTGTTTGTCTTTCGGGTGAGACGATAAACCGAGATCCCGTGTGCCCATGCACTTAGCACACGTTAATCCCAGTGGCAACGAAAAAGTTGTTATTTGGTCAGAATATACCCCCCCCCCCCCCCCCCCCCCCTTTCCCATCAGTCATACAAAAATATCTCGGAGACAGAGAGAGAGAGAGAGAGAGAGAGAGAGAGAGAGAGAGAGAGAGAGAGAGAGAGAGAGAGAGAGAGAGAGAGAGAGACTCCTCACCAGGGGCTAGGGGCGGCTCCAGGGCCTGATGCACAGGGGGGATGCAGCACATCTCCTGATAGCCACAGCCAGACACACTGTAGTAGTAGCCCTCCAGGCACGAGTTGAAGGCAGAGTTGATGCACGTGCCGCCATGGGACGTCTCGCACGCTGTTCCAGGACACGATCAGTGTGTGTGTGTGTGTGTGTGTGTGTGTGTGTGTGTGTGTGTGTGTGTGTGTGTGTGTGTGTGTGTGTGTGTGTGTGTGTGTGTCTGTATGTGGGTGTGCGTGTCTGTGTGCGTGCATGCACACGCGCGTGCGTGGTTGCGCATGTGTGTCTATTAACATAAAACAGAAAAATACTGAGATGCTATACTTACTGGTTACAGCATTTTAATAGCAAAACGCCTTCACTGACGAAGCCATTTTCAGCAGTGCTTTTCAAAAAATCCAGTCCCTGGTAATTACTGACTACCCACAAAGGACGCTGGTGAAACCATGCACCCGTCTAGTTCTAGCAAAAATAGCCTAAATCCCGAGACTGGCGGGTCATTTTGTTTTTCTTCAGTTTGCCTATTCTGGTTTGGAAACAGTATTTTACTGGTATTGAGTAGGACAACCCCGTCCCCTCCTGTGGGGATACCGGGGGTCTTTCGTACAAATAGTTCCTCCACATTTTGGAAGTTCTGTGCTTCCTCTAATCTGTCACTCTTTGACTCTGGCCTTTTCTTTTTCTTTCTGTCATCTAGTTCTACTATCTTTCGGATTCATTGGCCCGTTCTCCTGTCGTCTTTTTTCTTCAAAAGAATCTTCCCAATAATTCTTCCTTGAGCTCCTCCGAAATCAGAATGTGTCTGCTGTATGAAGCGGGGAGACCAGTGAAAACTGAAAACTGGACACACACGTACGGTACCTGACCCATTATGACCTTATGGCATGGGAGGGCAGAAGAGGAAGAATAAAACCCAGACATGTCCAAGAAGCGATTACTGTATGTCAGAACTCTGTACCCTGTCTAGTGATAGTAATAGGCTAAGATTTTGTA
This sequence comes from Phymorhynchus buccinoides, assembly GCA_017654935.2. NCBI lineage: Eukaryota > Metazoa > Mollusca > Gastropoda > Neogastropoda > Raphitomidae > Phymorhynchus > Phymorhynchus buccinoides. The sequence goes on along the minus strand of CM065680.1, from coordinate 33,395,346 downwards.
TCCGCTTGCAAGTTTTGGAATTGTCTAAGTGCCCCGCTCCAAGCACATTAGTCTCTCGGTCTAACCCAGCTCTCTTTTTCCAGGACATTGAACATTAACCATCCGTGAAGCGAAGCTGGCACTGCTTTTAGAGATCTCTCTGTTCCAGGCTGATTATATAGATACGTATGCATGTTAATAAAAAATAAAAATAAAAAAAATGATGTATGGCGTTTCAACGGAGGCATAGGTAGTTAGGATATACATGCCAAATTTAAAACAATGGTCATAATTCAAAGGTCAAGTTCGCAGGAGCAGAAAGCGTGCCGCGCAGCTGGCGACCATTTTCGAACTTGGTCTCGATATCCTAGCTGCCTGTGCGCATACAGCCTAGATCCCTCTGTTCAAACGTTATCGTGTAAACATAAATACATAGTCGGCCAGGAACAGGCATGCACACATCACTGAAAATATTGCCAGCTTCGCTTCGTGGCTGTGTGTGTGTGTGTGTGTGTGTGTGTGTGTGTGTGTGTGTGTGTGTGTGTGTGTGTGTGTGTGTGTGAGAGAGAGAGAGAGAGAGAGAGAGAGAGAGAGAGAGAGAGAGAGAGAGAGAGAGAGAGAGAGAGAGAGAGAGAGAGAGAGAGAGAGAGAGAGAGAGAGAGAGAGAGAGAGAGAGAGAGAGAGAGAGAGAGAGAGAGAGAGAGAGAGAGAGAGAGAGAGAGAGAGAGAGAGAGAGAGAGACAGAGAGATATCCTGGGAGTACAGTAGACTGTAAATATGTTTATTATGGCCTGCCATCTTTGATGTGTGTGTGTGTGTGTGTGTGTGTGTGTGTGTGTGTGTGTGTGTATGTGTGTGTGAGTATGTGTGTGTGTGTGAGAGAGAGAGAGAGAGAGAGAGAGAGAGAGAGAGAGAGAGAGAGAGAGAGAGAGAGAGAGAGAGAGAGAGAGAGAGAGAGAGAGAGAGAGAGAGAGAGAGAGAGAGAGAGAGAGAGAGAGAAACCCTGGGAGTACAATAGACTGTAAATATGTTTACTATGGCCTGCCTGTGTAATTATATTTTAAAATAATTTTCATCCATTCAATTATTAGTGACAATAATTATTGAAAAAATATAATTCGCTAAAAGATGTTGCTAAAATACTGTACTGCTTAATGCTCGCTAAGAAAGGCAACACTGGAAAAAACGGAAAGAACCGAGAAATGAAGCTGTGTATGTGTGTGTGTGTGTGTGTGTGTGGGGGGGGGTAATATACATGATTGCTCTAAATCAATAAGGCAATTGAGACTACGAAAGGTTTAATTAATCAATTAACAAAAATAGGCTTACTTACTATTCGTCTGCACAGGAATCAAGTAGTTGCACATCAAAAGAACAACAGTAAGGAGTCTCCTTGCCATGGTGAAAAGAACACAGTTGGCATTAGCTGGACATTAGCTGAACACAAAGGCGGGCACTAGATGCAGTGTGGCTCTCTTGGTTAGTTAGGTCAATCGTTGAGGAAATGAGTGACCATTGTCCATAATCAATGTCATCCTATCTGCCTATCATGGCACTCACAATCTTATCAGTTCCCTTGCTAGTCGCATGTTGGTTACTAGGGCACCTTTAAGATTAATATTTTCTTAAACTTGACTTTCACTGAAGGGTTAAGTTTTTGTCTTCGGTTGTTCATCTATTTTTGAGATAATAGATCAATATGATTCTCAAATCTGCCTGTTTTTGTTTTTTAAAATATTAATCAAACTTAATGACAAATTTCATAAATTGAAATTAAATGGATAATTATGCATGGATATCCTTATGTTTACTTCCGTCAATGACCGTGTGTTTGCCTTTGTCTGTATATGTGTACAATTGGGTTTGTCTTCATAAATCTGTCGAAAAGTAAGCTTACCATGGTTTCATTTTTGCGCATTTATCGGTTAAAAAGATCGATCAATTACTACTGGCTTTAGGTTTAATTTTGTTGAGAGAAAACATGTGATCATTACTATGGTTTTGCCTTTGTTTATCGGTTTAAAGAGTAATAGGCCTATGGTTTTGATTTTAAGTGTCTGATCATTTCCTCATAAAATTACTGGGTTTCTTTTTTGGTTTGCTTTACTGTATTAATTTCATTGACAATATTTTTCAAAACGTTGAAATTTAATGGAATGTTAGGGTATCACCAAGAGCATATTCCATTGCATTTTTCTAGTTATTCTGGATTGTCAATGGGTTACAGGACTTTTTTTAATTTTATCTCTGTATGTTTTTACAGCAAATTCTTCACAACGACTTGGCACAAGGCCATCATTCTCTTTCATAATAAAAGAACTCTTTCAGAAGGGTCTTGCTTTAAAGTTAAACTATTTGAATGGCATACCTGAGCAAATATCACTTGTCTGTTATTTAAAACACACACGTGTACACAATCACACATTCTGACATACATAGAGTAGAGAGAGAGAAGCAAGACAGAGACCAAAGACAGAGATAAAGACAACATGCCTATGCGCAGAAGCCAAGAAAAGAGGACAGAGGATTGAATGTGAACAAAAGCTTTTATATTAGCAGGTCACGCATCATCAAATTGACTTAACACCATTTTCCAATGAATATAGATTTATTGAGAAAAATAATTTCAATGCATTTTCATGAAGCAAAGGCTCATTTTGAAAAATGACAAATTGAGGGGTAACTACCATATGCTATCACCCTTCTTTATTTCTTTTGTGATTGGTAGTACACGCAGGCAATTACCCTCCGAAGTATCAAATATCAAAGGACCATGTTTTTCGGACTATAAGTCGATACTTTTGTTCCCATACTGAGACCCCTGCGCCTTATAATATGGCTACTACTCTAGTAAGAAAATATAACAAATTCAATTTGTATAAAATTAGGGCGGGGGAGGGGACTTATAAGGTTACGCCCCCCAAGCCTTGTTAGCTTATTCTTTAACCCTCAATAAAGATCATTTTGACTTGACAAGACTTGACCTGAAGATTAAGATTCAGATTAAAAAGCATAGCCCCGTCGACAACTAAGGCTATGTGGCTTATGAGGTGCGCCAGTTATAGTCCAAAAAATACAGTAACGCAGTTGTACAAATCATAACAAACGATTTAATTCTTAACAAGAGTGAAACTGAACATTAAGCACTGTGTAATGATCAATCAATCAATCAAGCAAGTATAAGTATACCATTATGCATATGATCTAAACAATCTTTTAATGAGTATGTGTGTGAATGTGTGTGTATATGTGTGAGTAAGTGTGTGTATGAGAGCAGGTGTGTTTGCATATGCTTATCTGCCTGTTACTCTTACAATCATGAAACAGAATCATATCATGTTCCTCACACACTGAGGGGCGCAGCGACCATCTCAGAGCGCTCACCATATGCAGGGCTCCCAGGGGCTATGAAGCACTATAAGCCTGAAGGACCCTCTAAGAGGATGTGTAGGGGGTGCAAGGGATGCACTATTAAAATGAGCAAAATAACAATGTTCTTGCCATTCTCTATCCCTCCTCTAGGACCCTCTATAACTTGAATAAAGGGGTCCCTGGGACGATTGGAAGCCCTGATATGAAACAAAGTAACAACGCAGCAAAACACAATGTATGACATACACAATTCTCTCTCTCTCTCTCTCTCTCTCTCTCTCTCTTCGGACCGGCACCTTCACCGTCGATGTCATCTGTCCATGCCATGCCTGGGTCTTCTACCACCACCCAGCCCACACCGGCACCTTCACCGTCGATGTCATCGGTCCATGCCATGCCTGGGCTTTCTACCACCACCCAGCCCACACTGGCACCTTCACCGTCGATGTCATCTGTCCATGCCATACCACCACCCAGCCCACACCGGCACCTTCACCGTCGATGTTATCTGTCCATGCCATGCCTGGGTCTTCTTCTTCTGCTTCGTCTTTCTCTTCTGGACATCCATGGACTGCTTGGTCTTGCTCTCCTGGACTTCCGTGGACTGCTTCGTCTGCCTCGTCTTTCTCTTCTGGACATCCATGGACTGCTTGGTCTTGCTCTCCTGGACCTCCGTGGACTGCTTCGTCTGCCTCGTCTTTCTCTTCTGGACATCCATGGACTGCTTGGTCTTGCTCTCCTGGACCTCCGTGGACTGCTTCGTCTGCCTCGTCTTTCTCTTCTGGACATCCATGGACTGCTTGGTCGTGCTCTCCTGGACCTCCGTGGACTGCTTCGTCTGCCTCGTCTTTCTCTTCTGGACATTCATGGACTGCTTGGTCTTGCTCTCCTGGACCTCCGTGGACTGCTTCGTCTGCCTCGTCTTTCTCTTCTGGACATCCATGGACTGCTTGGTCTTGCTCTCCTGGACCTCCGTGGGTGAAGTGCTTCGTCTGCCTCGTCTTTCTCTTCTGGACCTCCATGGACTGCTTGGTCTTCCTCTCCTGGGCCTGCACCGTATTTTGCCTATATCTATCCTGGACCTTCGGCGATCCCTGTGTTTGACTGTCATCCATCTCACAGATATGAAAGATATTTAGAGCTCGAAAGTGTGCTGACATTGAAACAAAAGGTGACTGACTTTGAAGGCATCATCAGAGATCTGCAAAACGAGAACAAATCCCTTAATTTAGCCCTTTCATCGCCACTGTCGCCTCTTGGCACCACAATTATTTGACACCCATGTCACTAAAAGGCATCTCATGAGGGTCTGGTATCCAGTGACCTTATGTTCTTAATTTTGTGAGGTAAGGATATGTCCTATGTTATGTATGTCACAGAGGAATCCCCAATATTGCAGACGAAATCTTTTCTCTACCCGCGTAAGTTTAATGGTACATTTTGGCTGAAGAATAGCTAGCGTTGAAAGGGATTATTAAAGCTCGATGTGATTATCTGCAATCTGACATCAATTCCATGAAAGTTGAACACTCTCCCGTTCCTTCCACTTCCACTCAAACTGAATGCCTTTGTGAGGAATCAATTGAATTTTCAGTCCCAATTTCAATTCCATTCTGTCCAAATGATAAATCTCTGAACACTTCTTCATTCAGCAAATCAGAGGATGACAAAAGCATAACAACATCTTCTACTGTTGATTCGCCATCAAAAACGTTGTCGTCGTTCACTGTCTCTGACACAGCTACATCTATCCTGATCGGGGACTCTGATTAAACTGATTAACCCCAAGAAGTTGAGGTCTGAGGGTCATTTCCTTAAAAAAAATCTCTGTATCCGGCATCACCACGAAAGATCTACAACAGTGGTTAGACGACGCTCATGTGAACCCCAACATCGAACATGTCACCATTCATGTGGGGGTGAACGATTTCCCAGCAGGCCCAGTCAGAGAGGAAACATGGAACAAAGTACTGATGAGTGCACAACGTGTGTTTCCAAGGGCAGTACTTCACATGAGTGCGATTGTCCCTGCAAAAGGCCAGAGCAATTTGAATAACGCGATCTATTCATCAAACATAAATTTGGCTGTTCTTTGCCAACGTATGGGTGTTGACGCTATCGATCATCGTGTTTCCTTTCAATCACCATCAGATCAGTCCCTCTATTTTGACAGCATTCATCCAAACAGGAATGGGACGGCTGTCCTAGCCAAAAACCTAAAGGCAGCCGTCTCCATTTCCTTCATAAAGAGTGCTGCCTCAACAATGGAGGAGAATGTTGACACCAGCCACATCATCACCAACGCCAGTCATTGTCATTCAATAAAACTGGGCGACGCTACTCTGACTTTCGACATAGAAATGTTCCGGGTGGAAGCTACAAATTCAATCAAACGCATCGGCATCAGCAGAATCAATTTCCAGCATCCAGCAATCACCAAAATTCATACGGTCGTTGCTTATCGCCTGGCAGACAGGAGCATCAGTACCCCTCTCCCTTCTTTCAACGGCACCATAAACAACCTCCGTATCATGATTATGTCAACCGACACTCGTTCAAACGTCATTTCACCCCTCCCCCTTTCAACCGTCATTTCACACCACCCTCATACAAACGTCGATTCACACAGCCCGGAACAAGGTTATGACACCAGTCAGTTAAACATTTGTAGAGATTTGATTGGTTCTCGCGGGGCCGAAACATTTTGATTGGTTCCCGCGGGAAACAAAACGGGCAAAATGTAGAAACGTCTGGGTTTTTTTCCGATACGGCCATAGGGAGACTTGGGTTCCCTCTTGGTCTTTTCTGAAGGACACTAGGCTTGTTTTATAACAAATTTAACTTAGATTATAGTGTTAAGATATAGTTGTAAATTAATATTAAAAATTGTAGCAAGATTTATGACCATGGCTAACTTTGAAATACTGTCCAACTTTCTGGACACTAGTACAGAAGAAGAGTCAATTTTCACGATAGAACCCGTGACAAAAAACACAAAGGAAGTTATAAAACAAACTTCAACGAGAAAATCAAAAAGAAAATCAAGGCACTCTAATGAAGAGCAAAGTAGCCCTGAGACGACAGGTCCAAAAGACAAGAAAAACAAAGAAGATTTGGGGTCAATGGAGGATACAGAAACTGATAGCCCCTTGTCTCCCACTATCGAAATAGACACTAGTTCAACCCCGGTGATGACCTCTGAGGCTCCCCGGGATGACAAGAAACGGGGTTCACCCAAGGCTCCCTCCTTGATAGAGGAGCCCATTTCGATCTGGGGCCCCAAAGATCAAATACAAAGTAGCAAAGAAACAGATTTGGACTCTGACTCAGATGAGGGTGGGGACTTCGTCGAAGTTCGCCAACAGAGAAGACGCCCCCCCCCCCTCGTCAACAGAATACAATACCACCTATTTTTTTGGAGTACCCAGTGATCCTGGAGGATCTGTGCACAGGCACGGCTACCTTCAGGGCACTGGGTCCCACAACAAACTTGAAAATTTTCCGAAATAACGTGGGGGACATCCTTAGCCAGAGGCCACTAAATGGAAACAGATGGCTGATTGGCTGTAAGTCAGCCTCTCAGCAGTACAAACTCTCAAAACTGACTTCAATTTCAGCCATAAACATTAAATGTACCGTTCCTGAGGCCACCACTGAGGGGGTAATTAAGCCGATCCCCTTCGAAGAAGATCTCGAAGACCTCAAGACTTACATTCCAAATGCCAAGTCTATTCAAAGATTAAATAACAGAGACGGCACAGAATCTCGTGCCATCAAAATCATCTTTACAAATCCAATACTGCCTGCATTGGTGAAGATCGATGCCCAGGAGTTCCCTGTGGCGCCATATGTGGCCCCGGTGCGCCGGTGCCGCAGGTGCGCTCGATATGGGCACGGTCCCAACCAATGCAGAGCGAAAGTGGAAATTTGCACCAGGTGCTCTGCCCCTGGACATTCAGCACAATTGTGCAATCAAACTCATAAATGTGTAAACTGTGGCGGCGGACATTCTGCCGCCTATCAAGGATGCCCTCAGTATCAGCTGAGACTGAGGGCCAACAAAATTAGAGGAGAAGCTTTCTTGCCCTACAGTGAGGCCATCAGGAGGGCAAAAAACAATCTACAGACAGAGAAAGAATTAAAAGAAAAACAACCCAAAATAAACACTCCTATAGTGGACCCTAGCTGGAGAGTTCAGCCGATCCCACTTGGGGGGTCGGCTGACTCATACGCCAGTAGGGTCAGAAATAGTAAACCTATAACAAAGCCTAAAGACCAGCTTACTCCGGCTCCCCTAGACCATTCACATGTGGAGGTCATGGAGGAGGCGGAGGTGATCACCTCTTCACCCACAGCCCAGAAACGTAAAAGAAAGAAAAAAAGAAAAAGATCATACAGAAACACAGAACAAATCACTGAAGAAAAAGTTGAAGAAATGATATCTAAACAACTGACAAAAATGACTGAAACAATAATGACGACCATAACTAAGCACATTGACAACACACTGACTAAACAAACTCATACAGCAACTTCTCAATTAGTAAATCTGAATATTCCTAAAGAGGAAAACAAATCCATTAAAGAATCCTTCATAACCCGCATTTTACGAAGTCTGGCACAAGCCAGAACTTCGAATCAGCCAAAGAACCTAATTGAGGATTTATCCTCTTTAATCGCAGATACTGACGACCTTCCCATAGAACCAAGAAATGCGTTAAATATGATGCAACTGGCAGAGATTGCCTGTGGTGCCTCTCCAGCACCACAGACAACAAGACTTAGATTGGGTTCGCAGAAAGCAAAACCCAAAGTTCCACCTTAATTTTTATATCTGACTAGTCTTAAAATCCTCTTTTTTTCACAATCCCACACGAAGGACTTAATGTACTGCAGTGGAACTGTCGTGCCCTAAATACAACACAAGATTATTTAATACAATTTCTAGCCAATTCACAAATTTCTTATCAAATACTCTGTCTGCAATCCATTCGTTTAACATATGGAAAACTTCCCAACATTACTGGATATTATTACCCACCAACTGTTAGTAACAAAGTAGATAAGATTTCTACAGCCACCTATATTCACAAATCTCTAAACTACATTGAAGTTCCAACTCCAGAGGAGAACCTAATAGATCTGCGTTACTCCACAATGATTCAAACTAAAGTTAATAATGAATTCATCAACATTTTAAACATCTATTATCCCAAAGGATATTCAAAAGTGCCCATTTCTAACTGGCTTTCAAATCTGTCTGCAGATAGGTCCTGGCTGATTGTTGGTGATTTTAATGCTCACCACATCAGCTGGGAACCTTTCTGCACAAAAACATATTCTGACACTTCCCTTTACAACGAAATTAACGACTCACAATTAATTCTACTAAATGATGGCTCTTCCACATATTATCCAGATGCCTCTACTCACTTTTACCCAAAAGCTATCGATCTCTCTTTAGCCAGTCCCAATTTAATGATAAATCATGAGTGGTATACCTATTCGGACCCTCTTCACTCTGACCACAAACCTATTTCCATACAACTGAACTTAGCAACAAACAACATCAATCTACCACCTGAACCCAAATTTAATTTCGAAAAAGCTAATTGGCCTTTATTCCAATCCTTGCTTTCCAAACACACAATTGAAGACCTTAATGATCTAAATAGAGAAGTCTACTATGATAACATCAGAAAAAAGATCCTAATAGCTGCAAATTTAGCTATCCCTACAATAATACCACCCTCAAAACCCCATAGTAAGCCTTGGTGGAACGAGGAAATCAAAAAAGCAATTAAAAACAAAAAACGTAAATATAATTTTTTTGACCTACATCCCACTAGACCAAACTTTGACGAAAAATTAAAAGCAGAAAAAGAATGTGACGACTTGATAAACGAAGCTAAACAAAACTATTTTAACAAGGAAGACATTGTTGACTTTAAGGATCTAGGCAAGGCGTGGAAACGCTTAAAGAGGATCCAGAATAAAGGCTATAATATTAACACGCGTGTCCTAGACGGTGACAAGTTGACAACAACTGACTCAGATACCGCTGATGTCCTGGCCAGTCGATTTGCCCAGGCGAGCCAAACAAAACATTTGCCTGTTTTTCAACGGGACAAACGTAAAGTAAATTATTGTTTTGAAAAGTCCAACGATAACTCACATACCATCAATGCTCCCCTAAAGATTACCGAGCTTGCTGCCGCCATAAATATGATTAGGAAGACAAATAAAGCTACAGGAGATGATCCTATCTCCTATACAATTATAAAGAAATTGCCCCCATCTTTTCTTAAAGTCTTGCACCATTTCTATTCCGGATGTTGGGCTGAGGGCGAAATCCCAAATGCATGGAAGGAGGCACAGGTAGTTGGGATCCCTAAGCCTGGAAAACCGGCTAGGGACCCCGCAAGCTACCGCCCCATTTCCCTCACCCCACATCTGGGTAAAATTTACGAGCGTATCGTAAAATGCAGACTTGATTTCTATTTAGAAAAAAATAACGTTCTTCCCAAATTCCAGGCAGGTTTTCGAAAACATAGATGCTGCATGGAACAAGTTATAAGATTAACCTCCTATGTCAAAAAGGCCTTTGCGAGACGCAGGAAAGTCCTCGCCACCTTCTTTGACATCAAAGGGGCGTACGACTCCGTTTGGCATGGGAGGCTTCTAGATAAAGTCAGCAGTCTCGGTATTCACGGGAATATGTTTAATTTTATACAAAACTTCATAAATAACCGTGCTTTAAGAGTCAAAGTGGGGTCCTCCGTGTCAAAAATACATCGAATTGACATGGGGGTCCCCCAAGGCAGCATCATAGCCCCAACTCTTTTCAATATCATGATTCATGATATCTCCAAATTAAAACTTAAAAACTGTCAAATTTCTATGTATGCTGACGACATAGCCATCTGGTCGTCAGCATTCACAAAAAGTTCAAAAGCTCTAGCTATACACCTACAAAACCATCAAATAAATACTAGTCTTATCATTGACTACTTACAGAAAAATGGATTCTCCTTGTCCCCGGACAAGTGCGAGTTCATGTGCTTTCGCCATAACTTAATCCAAAAAAATATCAATATTAACATTTTGGGTCAACCAAAATCAATGACAAATACAGTCAAGTTTCTAGGGGTGGTTCTCACTCCACGTCTTAACTGGAGCCCACATATTGACCACCTTTGCCGAAAAGCTATAAAAGGCACCAACTTTATTCGAATCATTTCTTCCCAGACATGGGCTCAAAACTCTAAGTTTCTTGTTCTTTTAACACAAGCTCTAGTTCGCAGTCGCTTAACATATGGGATGGAAGCATTCCATAACATTACAGATAATCTAGTAAACAAACTACAAACAATAGAGCTAAAAGCTCTAAAAGCTGCCCTCAACGTTCCAAAGTTTGCAAATACTAACATGATCTATGGAATAATAGGTTGGATTCCAATAAAACATCTTATGAAACTAAACACTTCTACATTCCTTACAAGACTATATGCAACAAATCATTTTACTATAGAAAGCTTTAAGGAAGAATTTGAAGACCCTTTTTATAATCATCCATCCTTTCAACAACAAAAACCAACTATTGCACAAAAAGTTTGCAACCCCTTAGACTATTCCCGGGAAATGCTCTCTATGGCGGGCCTGGAAATAGATGATATTGAAACTCATCCAAAATTCCCTATCCCACATTGGGAATGGGAATCAGCACACTTTGATACTGCCTTACATCAAATGTACTCAAAATCAAATCAGCCAAATTTACTTTCAGTTGCGGCCAAAGAAAAAGTTTCCGAAATTAAACATCATTTATTAATATACACGGACGGTTCTAAGATCTCCGATTCACAGATAGGGTGCGCTTTTACTATTCCAGCCCTCAAGATTACTAAATCCTTTCAATTAAATTCAAAAATCTCAATATTTAGCGCAGAACTATGGGCAATTCTTGAGGCCTGCTTTTTTATAAACGAGTTTCAAAAATCATTGTATCAAGTGACAATCCTCACAGATTCCTTATCCTCGATACAAGCATTGCAAAATAATACAAAAAATAGAAGAAAAATCATACAAGAGATACAAAACCTTATTCATCAAATAAGAATTAAAGGTATTGATTTAACCATTATGTGGATTCCCTCCCATTTGGGACTCACAGGGAATGACCTTGCTGATACAGCAGCCAAAAGGGCAGCTGAACACATTGAGGGTCAGTCTATAAACATTAAATTGTCTCTGTCAGAGATTAAAAACCATTTAAAACGTTGTGTGTACCGGAGATGGGCTGAGGAATTGGATTCCTATTTAGAAGCCCAACTCCGGTACAGGAAATTTATCAGTGGTGGTCTTCACCTGCCCGTTCCCCATAAAATTCAAGGCAGAATCAACAGATTCTATACTAACTCTATTCGATGTAAATTTAGGGACACCCCATGTAAATGTGGAAAAATATTTAGTCTGAAGCACATGTTTGACCCCTGTAGTCAAATAAAAAAGGAATTACAACCTGTTATAAACAAATGCAAACAAAACAACTTAATATATAATGAAAAGAACATTTTAAACAAACATCATAAATTGGGTTGGTCACCAATGGTTTGGCTCGCTGAGGCAATCGGCCAGGTGTCATTCAAACACCTTGTTTAAATCTAACTATTTTTACTGGTGGGAATAGAGTCCCCCTGGTGTGTGGGCCGTATACCTGTCTGCATTCCCGCCCCCTTTACCCCCACTTCCCTTTTTATCTAAAATATGTGCCGATGGGCTGAAGTGACTCTTTTGAGCCCACTATTTTTTAAAAAACCCTTCTCCTATGCAGATGGGTGTCCGGCACACACAACGGAGGTATCTTTCGTAACCGTCGCGTTTAACGCTTGTGCTCCCCCCCCCTTTTTGGGACTGCCCATGCGGTGTCCTGTCACTGCTCGGGGCGGAGAGGAGGGGTCCCTTCCCCTCCCTCCCTCCGTCCCGAGCATACAGGAGTCGTTAACCATCCCCACCCTCAACTCTTATACCATCCTCTTAAAAACCATCTAACCATAAAATAACAACTTTTATTAATCTCACTTATTTCACATTCCACCGTGACATCAGGGGCGGGGGAGTCTTTGTAGCTACCCCCCCCTGGGATCAGATGGATCACATAAGATTATTTATAACAATGGTGGCCTCTGGCGGTATGTTCCCCTATTCATAAATAACTTTATATAAAATAATGACTTCTCACTAGACTTCATCTAGTTAAATAACTAAAATCATATATGGTCAGGTTAGACCAAAACATACATAAAACAAACCAGATTTTAATAGCAACTTTTAACATAACTATGGAACCTTAATAGTTATAAACTTGTCTTTTTAACCAAATCTTAACTTATTTTACATATTAAACCATTTTAAGACATAGATTTTAACAAAACAATTTTAAAGCTATAGGGTTTAGTCCCGTAGCTTGACTAGAGTAGAACATAAATTTTTAACATAAATTTTATAAATTCACATACGTGAAAATAACATTATACTTTGCCCTATGGACAATATTAAATAAACTAAACACTTGTTAAAACTTTAACATAGTTTAAAAACTCAACTTAGTTATAATTGAAATATTAAACAATAACGTCACTTGTAAAAAGTTTAAACAGTTTGTCTGTAAAAGTGGTGTACATAATAACAATGTACATATTAATATTAATAGCCTTATGGCCAAAAACTTTTTTGACAGTTGTCTTTGTATCAAATAAATTTATAATTAAAAACCTAGGTAACTATTAGTTGTGTTTGGTCCCAAGGGACCAAAACCTAATAGGATAGCCTTATATAATAAAAAAAAAATGTGTATATATACAAAAAGGAAATTAAAGAATAACTTGTAACTTTTCATAACTTTTTTGAAAAGTTTTTTAATCTGTATATTAACTTGAACACAGGCTTCTGCCTGTCAAGAATTTTAATAATAAAGCTCGTTCCGAGCACAAACACGGATTGTTTTTATCCAATTGCTCAGTTGAGCCTAAAATGCATGAATTTTAACTGTAGCCCTGGGGTTTTTTAATCAGACCTCCTCCAATCTGTCAGATTTAAAAGCAAACAGCTAAATATCTTTTAAATTAAAATATTTTATCACAAACTTAAAATTTTATATTCTTCAGCTTGCGCTATTAAAATAAATTAAAAAATTCCTTATAAACTCTGATAAAATAAAATAAATAACTTCTTCTTTCAAATTTCATCTTATAAAACTTAAAATCCATCTTTTTTCTAGGATCTTTATAAATTAAAATGCCTCAAATAGTCTTTTGGCTCAGAGGGCGTAAAATCTCTATCTTTCTCTCTCTCTCTCCATGTATCAACACCAAAACAGACAAATCATGGCTCACCACCACTACAAACTAACCATACATGCAATTCATCCTGACAACTACTTCATGTTCCCCATTGACTGTTTTCCGCCTCTTAATCATCATCCAAACGTTGACTCGCTTCTTTACTGAATGTTCGCTGCATCAATCATTTTGCGTACTAACTTACAAATGCAATTTCACAAAAAAACATGTTTCCAGGTAACCTCAAATCTAGAAATATTTCAGGATGGCCAACCAAAGATGGGTTGCTAGTGGGTCATTTAAATATATGTCATATTGTAAATAAAATGACAGATGTTTGCAGATAAAAATATAACAACAATAAGTCTTTTCATATTTTTGGATTTTTTGAATCATGGATAAATAATTATAATTGATAACATAATATCTATTAAAGGTATTATGTCCTGTATCCCAAAACTTGGTCAAAACACTTCTTTTTGTGAATTAACAACTACCAACAAACTCATTGCAATATATTTTGCGCCGTTTTTGTAATAAGTGGCTCAATTGCATTATTTACGCCTGACTGATCGTACCAGGCCGGAACTATTGATCGGACTGACACCATCTTCGTTTATGTTTTTTCTGTGCTGTAAGTGGCCCTCCCCTAAGCAACGCGAACAATGGCCGACCACGGCTACAGTACCGTTGGCTGCAAACGCAGAATAATTCATCGTGCCTGTTTAGTGTGCCGTTTGGGCCAAACTGAAGAAAACGATGATATAAGCTATCATCGATTCCCAAGTCTAAAAAAAACCCAGAGACGAATGGAGAGAGTTCGTTATCAAATGCTGCCCATTTATCGGGTCAGATGTTGAAAACAATCAGGATGTTCTAAGCGGCTAAACTTCGTCTAAGAGTGAGGTCCTTTGTTTCCATAGCGTTGCCTCGGCACATTTGATCGCTACACTTCTCAAGGGTTTTGGAATCGCAACTTCGAAATTAATGATAAATCACACGTTTTATAAGGCAAAGGTCAACAAGAGAGACTCTGTGAATAACTTTGAAACAATCAAAAGCCAAACACTGTATAAAATAAACCTGAGAAGTGTCTTCAGGTTTCATTAAGAGGGAGAAAATAAATCATGTTGCTTTGTTGCTTACTTAAATCATGTTGCTTTGTTGCTTACTTAAATCATGTTGCTTTCTTGTTTCCTTAAATCATGTTGCTTTGCTGCTTACTTAAATCATGTTGCTTTGTTGTTTACTTAAATCATGTTGCTTTGTTGCTAACTTAAATCATGTTGTTTTGTTGTTTACTTAAATGATGTTCCTTTGTTGTTTATGTAAATGATGTTCCTTTGTTGTTTACTTAAATCATGTTGCTTTGTTGTTTACTTAAATCATATTGCTTTGTTGTTTACTTAAATCATCTTGCTTTGTTGTTTACTTAAATCATATTGCTTTGTTGTTTACTTAAATCATGTTGCTTTGTTGTTTACTTAAATCATATTGCTTTGTTGTTTACTTAAATCATCTTGCTTTGTTGTTTACTTAAAAATCATATTGCTTTGTTGTTTACTTAAATCATGTTGCTTTATTGCTAACTTAAATCATGTTGCTTTGTTGTTTACTTAAAAATCATGTTGCTTTGTTGTTTACTTAAAACATGTTCCTTTGTTGTTTATTTAAATCATGTTGCTTTGTTGTTTACTTAAATCATGTTGCTTTGTTGTTTACTGAAGTCATGTTGCTTTGATTACTTAAATCATATTGCTTTGTTGTTTATTTAAATCATGATGCTTTGTTGTTTACTTAAATCATGTTGCTTTGTTGTTTACTTAAATCATATCCCTTTGTTGTTTACTTAAATCATGTTGCTTTGTTGTTTACTTAAATCATGTTGCTTTGTTGTTTACTTAAATCATGTTGCTTTGTTGTTTACTTAAATCATGTTGCTTTGTTGTTTACTTAAATCATGCTGCTTTGTTGTTTACTTAAATCATGTTGCTTTGTTGTTTACTTAAATCATGTTGCTTTGTTGTTTACTTAAATCATGTTGCTTTGTTGTTTACTTAAATCATGTTGCTTTGTTGCTTACTTAAATCATGTTGCTTTGTTTACTTAAATCATATTGCTTTGTTGTTTACTTAAATCATGTTCCTTTGTTGTTTACTTAAATCATGTTGCTTTGTTTACTTAAATCATGTTGCTTTGTTGTTTACTTAAATCATGTTGCTTTGTTTACTTAAATCATATTGCTTTGTTGATTACTTAAATCATGTTGCTTTGTTGTTTACTTAAATCATGTTGCTTTGTTTACTTAAATCATGTTCCTTTGTTGTTTACTTAAATCATGTTGCTTTGTTTACTTAAATCATATTGCTTTGTTGTTTACTTAAATCATGTTGCTTTGTTGTTTACTTAAATCATGTTCCTTTGTTGTTTACTTAAATCATGTTGCTTTGTTGTTTACTTAAATCATGTTGCTTTGTTTACTTAAATCATGTTGCTTTGTTGTTTACTTAAATCATGTTGCTTTGTTGTTTACTTAAATCATGTTGCTTTGTTTACTTAAATCATGTTGCTTTGTTGTTTACTTAAATCATATCCCTTTGTTGTTTACTTAAAAATCATGTTGCTTTGTTGCTTACTTAAATCATGTTGCTTTGTTTACTTAAAAATCATGTTGCTTTGTTGTTTACTTAAATCATGTTGCTTTGTTGTTTACTTAAATCATGCTGCTTTGTTGTTTACTTAAATCATGTTGCTTTGTTTACTTAAATCATGTTCCTTTGTTGTTTACTTAAATCATGTTGCTTTGTTTACTTAAATCATATTGCTTTGTTGTTTACTTAAATCATGTTGCTTTGTTGTTTACTTAAATCATGTTGCTTTGTTTACTTAAATCATGTTGCTTTGTTGTTTACTTAAATCATGTTGCTTTGTTGTTTACTTAAATCATGTTGCTTTGTTTACTTAAATCATGTTGCTTTGTTGTTTACTTAAATCATATCCCTTTGTTGTTTACTTAAAAATCATGTTGCTTTGTTGCTTACTTAAATCATGTTGCTTTGTTTACTTAAAAATCATGTTGCTTTGTTGTTTACTTAAATCATGTTGCTTTGTTGTTTACTTAAATCATGCTGCTTTGTTGTTTACTTAAATCATGTTGCTTTGTTGTTTACTTAAATCATGTTGCTTTGCTGCTTACTTAAATCATGTTGCTTTGTTTACTTAAATCATGTTGCTTTGTTGTTTACTTAAATCATGTTCCTATGTTGTTTACTTAAATCATGTTGCTTTGTTTACTTAAATCATGTTCCGTTGTTGTTTACTTAAATCATGTTGCTTTGTTTACTTAAATCATGTTGCTTTGTTGTTTACTTAAATCATGTTGCTTTGTTTACTTAAATCATATTGCTTTGTTGTTTACTTAAATCATGTTCCTTTGTTGTTTACTTAAATCATGTTGCTTTGTTTACCTAAATCATGTTGCTTTGTTGTTTACTTAAATCATGTTGCTTTGTTGTTTACTTAAATCATGTTGCTTTGTTTACTTAAATCATGTTGCTTTGTTGTTTACTTAAGTCATGCTGCTTTGTTGTTTACTTAAAAATCATGTTGCTTTGTTGCTTACTTAAATCATGTTGCTTTGTTTACTTAAAAATCATGTTGCTTTGTTGTTTACTTACATCATGTTGCTTTGTTGCCAACTTAAATCATGTTGCTTTGATGTACTTGTTTAGTCCAAAGAAAACACTCATTGGATACACACATACACATGCCCACAAAGCATTTTATAGACCGTACCTACCAAGTTTCCAATTTCCTGAAAATCCTTCAATCGATTATTTTTAAATCCTAATGTCAAATCACTTATTTTTGTCCAATGTATGAAAATATTTACTTCATGGTCCCATTGGTACTTTATTATGACATTTTCATTTTTGTTTTTAAGCAGGGTTAGATTTGGTTGTTCTTGTTAAGTAATTACGTTTGATGTTTTAATTCATAAAATAATATCTGTGTAATTTATTATCAACCATTTACAATATCATAGTCGTCTAAAACCACTTTAAGTGAAAAGACGTTCAATTAAACAAAACAAAACAAAAAGCTTTTTATTACTGATTTGCAGGAAATATGTTGAGAATGAATGAACAACTAAAAAGATGCCACATTCTATTACCATAAGAGCAGTGCAGCCCTACCTGTTCTCATATGATCTGACTAAGAAAACATAACTGTTTGTAAGTGCCAGGACAACTCTGCGAGACCACATAAACATTCAAATCCAGAGGCAGACATCTGCAGACCTGTCTACCAGGCATACCCAATTTTATAAGATTTTCTCAGATGATCAGGAGAATTAACTTGTCAAACATCTGCAACATGCATTGCAGTACATTTACTTTGGCAGCAGTGTCAATGAGTTCAGAGCCTAACGCCTTTTTCCAGTATTTATAGATGCCCAACAGCAACACCACAGGAAGCAGTGTAGATATGAAAAAATGTTTGCGATTTTTTAATCATCCTTCAAGCGCTGCATAGATGTGGTTTATCACCATGGCAAGCATTGCTCTTCAAAGCTGTCATCCATCGGCACCAGATACCTACAAGTTCATGCGGCAATAACCAAAGTGAGATGTAGTGGGTTTGGCATTTAATCTGCCGTCATCTCCCAACTTGCTCTGCGGGATGTATCTTGTAAATGCGAGGATGTGTCACAGAGTGTTTGCTAGTGGGGTTTCGCCCGTGCAATGCACAAGGTTAGTTGAAGAAGCTGGCCTATGCCATAATCTTCTAACCTACAAGTGACAAGGAAATGAAGACACATTGTGCTGAAGCACTTGATGAAAAAATGTTATTCAGCGATGACCATCAACATAATGAACGAGGCTGGCGATGGGTGAAGGCAAAATGCCAAGGACACCAGTGTGGTAAAAACTCACTAAGTGTTGTCGTGTACAGACGTCAATAAGAAAACCATGCCACACTCACAAACCCATAACAAGGACACAAAACAATTTTACCAGAAGATGAACGATCTGGATGTGAGGATCGGAACCCACATCCATGACATGACTTTTTCTGTCAACAAACTAGTAAGTGATAGGAGCGACACGGTCAACCATAACAACTTGTGGCATGCCATCAAGTAAACGAAATAAGCCCTGCAAGCCATCACATGTGCGGAATATGAAGACAGGGGCAGTCAAAGACAACAGAAGCAGTTGTATTTGTAGACAAAGTTACTACCAAACCAGAGCTATCTGAATTGAAGACAAAGATCAAGGCATAAGTGTACTTGCAAGACCGCTTTTGTTCACTGTGGTAGCCCAGTTTTATAGACACTTTCTGCAATATGATGAAGCTAGCACATATTGTGCTTGGGTGATGCAAATGTTTAGAGGGGTTCAATTCTCAAAACCTGATTTGCACTGCAAAACGCAACATACTCTCTATAGAAACTCAGCACATGCTTCTGAAACAAGAACCATAGGACAACACTCGGAAGCCAAGCATACACTGCTTCAATAAGAAAGCAATAAGGAAAGAAAGCTATTCTTCGATGAAGACCACCAAAGGAGTTGGAAGGGTTTCTTTCAAAGAATCAGCATTGTTTCATTGAAAAGAAAGGAGATACATTGTATAATTGGGTTACCAGGGTGATCCAGCACAAGATTTTCACTGACGATTCAGCTCCGATTAAAGTTTGATTAATAGAACACTTCACTCATGGAACTTTTAAGCGTGCTTACAAATGAAAATGAATACATACCCGCCCCCCTTTTTTTAAAAACATAAACTATCCCTTTGTATACTTATTATACCTTGAGAACCTCATGACGCTCTTCACAAGATGCCAGAAGTGCAGTGCACCAACATATGGTCAAATAGTACACCAAGCTGGCCCATTTATATGTGTCCAACAGGAGTGCTCTGCTTGTACCCACGTGTTCAGGTGGGCTAGACAGCAACATATGAAGAACATTCAATCTGGCAAGCTGTTGCTGTCATCAGGAATCCTGTTCTCAGGTTACTCCATTCATTCATTGTATTTCAAGCAGGCTCCTAGAAGATTTGTCAGAGGTGATGGGCAATGCATCATACACGCAGCTCTTGTCTTGAAAACAAATTTATTTGAGTTAATTGTGTGAGGCACTTATAAGCAAAGTTGTTACCCATACACAGCACAAGATTTTCACTGACGATTCTTTTCAAAAGTTTTTTAAAGTTTGAATGATGCAACGCTTGACTTATGGAACTTTTAAGCGTAATCAGGAATCTTGTTCTCAGGTTAGTCCATTCATTCTTTTTATTTTAAGCAGGCTCCTAGAAGATTTGTCACAAAGTGTGTGTGTGTGTGTGTGTGTGTGTGTGTGTGTGTGTGTGTGTGTGTGTGTGTGTGTGTGTGTGTGTGTGTACGTGTGTGCGCGTGTGTTCGCAAGATTTGTGTGTATCAAAATTGTTTATTTATTGTTTAGTGTGACATGCTATTTTACACAAGTTCATGTCTTATTTGATATTTTTAATCTGTGTTTTCATAACCCAAGTTCCCATTTCAGATAATCCTATCCCAGATTCTGTTCTTGGAACTTCAAGGAGCAACAATTCATGTCATGTTGTTTACAGCCCTGCCAACAACTAAGGCCATATCATGGCTGTCACCACATTAAAACCTGACCATTCCATGATAAAAACTAAGTTTAAAAATTGAAACATTCAATGAGCATTGAACATTTTCCCAGGCAAAGGCGTCAATGTCAGCTGTGATGGGCAATGCCTCATACACACAGCTCTTCTTTGCCTTGAAAACAAATTCCCCATAGTTGTGTGAGGCACTTACAAGCAAAGTTGGTACCCATACAGCACAAGATTTTCACTGACGATGCAGTTCAAATTAAAGTTTGAATGATATAACACTTGACTCATAGAACGTTTAAGCGTGCTTACAAATGAAAATGAATAAATTAACCCCTTTGTTTCAATGACAGAAACGGTCTACATACCTTGAGAACCTCATGACCCTCTTCACAAGATGCCGGAAGTGCAGTGTGCCACCATATGGACAAGTAGTACTCCAAGCTGGCCCATTTATATGGGTCCAGCAGGAGTGCTCTGCTTGTACCCATCTGTTCAGGTGGGCAACATAATATGAAGAACATTCCATCTGGCAAGCTGTTGCTGTCATCAGCAATCCTGTTCTCAGGTTACTCCATTAATTCTTTTTTTAAATTTCAAGCAGGCTCCTAGAAGATTTGTCAGAGGTGATGGGCAAAGCATCATACACCCAGCTCTTCCTTGAGTTAATTGTGTGAGACACTTCCATACAGCACAAAAGTTTCACTGACGATTCTGTTCAAATTAAAGATTGAATGATACAACACTTGACTTATGGAACTTCTAAGCGTCATCAGGAATCCTGTTCTCAGGCTAGTCCATCAATTATTTTTATTTTAAGCAGACTCCTAGAAGATTTGTCACAAAGTGTGTGTGTGTGTGTGTGTGTGTGTGCGTGTGCGTGTGTGCGTGTGCGTGTGCGTGTGCGTGTGCGCGTGTGTGCGCGTGCACGTGTGTGTGCGCGTGTGCATGTGCGCAAGATTTGTGTGCATCAAAATTGTTTATTTAGTATTTGGTGTGACATGCTATTTTACACAGGTTCATGTCTTATTTAATGTTTTTAATCTGTGTTTTCATAACCCAAGCTCCCATTTCAGATAATCCTATCCCGGATTCTGTTCTTGGAACTTCAAGGAGCAACAATTCATGTCATGTTGTTTACAGCCCTGCCAACAACTAAGGCCATATCAGGGCTGCCACCACATTAAAACCTGACCATGTCATGATAAAAAATAAGTTTAAAAAATTGAAACATTCAATGAGCATTGAACATTTTCCCAGGCAAAGGCGTCAATGTCAGCTGTGATGGGCAATGCATCATACACACAACCCTTCTTTGTCTTGAAAACAAATTCCCCATAGTTGTGTAAGGCACTTATTAGCAAAGTAGTTACCCATACAGCAAGATTTTCACTGACGATGCTGTTCAAATTAAAGTTTGAATGATATAACACTTGACTCATGGACCTTTTAAGCGTGCTTACAAATGAAAATGAATAAATTAACCCCTTTGTTTCAATGACAGAAACGGTCTACATGTATACTTCGTATACCTTGAGAACCTCATGACCCTCTTCACAAGATGCCGGAAGTGCAGTGTGCCACCATATGGACAAGTAGTACACCAAGCTGGCCCATTTATATGGGTCCAGCAGGAGTGCTCTGCTTGTACCCATGTGTTCAGGTGGGCTAGACAGCAACAGTCATAATATGAAGAACATTCCATCTGGCAAGCTGTTGCTGTCAGCAATCCTGTTCTCAGGTTACTCCATTAATCCTTTTTGTTTTCAAGCAGACTCCTAGAAGATTTGTCAGCTGTGATGGGCAAAACATCATACACGCAGCTCTTGTCTTGAAAACAAATTTCTTGGAGTTAATTGTGTGAGGCACTTAATGTCACTTATAAAGCAAAGTTGTTACCCATACAGCACAAGATTTTCTCTGACGATTCTGTTCAAATTAAAGTTTGAATGATACACACTTGACTTATGGAACTTCTAAGCGTCATCAGGAATCCTGTTCTTGGGTTAGTCCATTAATTCTTTTTATTTTAAGCAGGCTCCTAGAAGATTTGTCACAAAGTGTGTGTGTGTGTGTGTGTGTGTGTGTGTGTGTGTGTGTGTGTGTGTGTGGGCGTGTGAGTGCGTGCGTGTGTGTGTTTGCAAGCTTTGTGTGTATCAAAATTGTTTATTTATTGTTTAGTGTGACATGCTATTTTACACAGGTTCAAGACTTATTTGATGTTTTTAATCTGTGTTTTCATAACCCAAGCTCCCATTTCAGATAAACCTATCCCAGATTCTGTTCTTGGAACTTCAAGGAGCAACAATTCATGTCATGTTGTTTACAGCCCTGCCAACAACTAAGGCCATATCAGGGCTGTCACCACATTAAAGCCTAACCATGTGATGCTAATAACTAAGTTTCAAAATCGAAACATTCAATGAACATTGAACATTTTCCCAGGCAAAGGCGTCAATGTCAGCTGTGATGGGCAATGCCTCATGCACACAGCTCTTCTTTGTCTTGAAAACAAATTCCCCATAGTTGTGTGAGGCACTTACAAGCAAAGTTGTTACCCATACAGCACAAGATTTTCACTGACGATGCTATACCAATTAAAGTTTGAATGATATAACACTTGTGTCATGGAACTTTTAAGCGTGCTTACAAATGAAAATGAATAAATTAACCCCCTTTTTCTTAGTGACAGAAACTATCCCTCTGTTGTATACTTAGTATACCTTGAGAACATCATGACCCTGTTTACAAGATGCCAGAAGTGCAGTGCACCAACATATGGACAAATAGTGCACCAAGCTGGCCCATTTATATGTGTCCAGCAGGAGTGTGTTCAGGTGGGCTAGACAGCAACATATGAAGAACATTCCATCTGGCAAGCTGTTGCTGTCATCAGCAATCCTGTTCTCAGGTTACTCCATCAATTCTTTTTTATTTCAAGCAGGCTCCTAGAAGATTTGTCAGAGGTGATGGGCAATGCATCATACACGCAGCTCTTGTCTTGAAAACAAATTTCCTTGAGTTCATTGTGTGAGGCACTTAATGTGACTTATAAGCAAAGTTGTTACCAATACAGCACAAGATTTTCACTGACGATTCTGTTCAAATTAAAATTTGAATACTACAACACTTGACTTATGGAACTTCTAAGCGTCATCAGGAATCCTGTTCTCAGGTTAGTCCATTAATTATTTTTATTTTAAGCAGGCTCCTAGAAGATTTGTCACAAAGTGTGTGTGTGTGTGTGTGTGTGTGTGTGTGTGTGTGTGTGTGTGTGTGTGTGTGTGTGTGTGTGTGTGTGTGAGAGTGTGTGCGCATGTGTGTTCGCAAGACTTGTTTGTATCAACATTGTTTATTTATTGTTTAGTGTGACATCCTATTACATTACACGACTCCTACCAAACTGCTGGAAAGTTTTCTTAACGTAGGGAGTGATTTATAACAGCCTTTATCGTGGGGTGCGGGTAGTAGGCTAACAGCCTACGCTCAACGTCATTTTGTCAAGATCTAAATTCATAATTATGTCTCGCGAAAAAGAAAACGTCTCAATCACTGTTTAGTTTTTGGTTGCTCTTCATCAAACGAGGATGTTAGGTTTCATAAGCTCCCAAAGCAAGAAAACACTAGAAGCCGGTGGGTTGACTTTGTGAGAAGAGGAAGTGCTTGCTTCGAACATTCGGTAATTTGCGCTAGGCATTTTACGCCTGACTGTTATCCAGACTCCATACATGACAAAGAAAGACCCCGTTGAAATTAAAAAGAAACGCTGTCCCCACCATTTGCCCACCACTGTGTGCAGTCCCAGTCCTTTTGGTGCCATGCAGTACAAGTTATAGTACAACTACAAGTACAACTACATCTACATCAGTTGCTGGACAATCGTCATGGGGAAGCTGTGTTGGCAGTGTTACTGCAGTAACGTCTTGTATCACAAGACCTGTGTCTGCTGCAGGTGATGCTGTCTTTATGACAAAACGAGATGAAAGAACTGTAAGTACAACATGAATCAAGATGCAAATCCCCCCCCCCTAGTTTAGGTGTTCATGTCAACTCAGCATCACGCCGGGAGTCTCGATCAGCGAGACCCGACTGGCTGGGTCATCTTCGTAGAGTAGGTTTTTGGTTTTTTGTCTCATTTTGATGCCCAACTTCTGACCTCGACCGCATATAGTCTAGTATCATAAAATCAAACTGATGATTGTGGATGTACTCAACGCTTGAAGAAGAAGAGAACAATATTGAGTAGACTAATAATAATAATAATAATAATAATAATACAACTGGATACTGATAAGTCGACACATGCTTAAGTCGACTTTTGCGTAAGTCGAGGGATTTATTATTTCCCTGCCAAAAGTGCTCTTTAAAAGACTTTAATAACAACGGATATCTCGACAACGTATAACTCGACGTTCGTCTATGTCGACGAGATTTTTTCTAAACGTCAAACGGATAAGTCGACTTCCTGACTTTTGTTTTTACCCCCTGATTTCCTGACTTAAGTCACACCAGTCTTGTTCTATTTTGATCTGTCTCTTTGAATGTGTCCGCGCGCGTGCTGTGAATGTGTGTGTGTGTATGTGTGCACGCGCATGTATGTATGTGTGTGTGTGTGTGTGTGTGCGTGTGCGTGTGCGTGCGTGCGCGCGTGTGTGCGTGCGTGTGCGAGCGTGTGTGTGTGCGCGTGTGTGCGACGTTTGCAATTGTGATTGACAGTTTTATTGTCGTGTGACGTCAACAATTTCCGTGGGGGGAGAAAATAGGGACGTTCGCGTTCCGTAAAATAGCGAGTTTAAGCCCCCCCCCCCCCCTTTCCCCCACCACCACCATCCTTTGCACAGTTTGAGGCCCCGAAAAGGGGGTGGGCTTATACACGGTATTTGCCCTTGTGCTCGAAACATAATTGTAAAAGGAAAGATACACAGCCTGTTACAGGGTGCTGCGGATTTTGTTTTACCCTAAAGGGCCTGCTACACTACATGTTACATCCCCAATGCCCGGTGAATCCATTCACGCAAGCACGCGCACGCACACACACAAGCAGGCACGCGCGCGCGCGCACACACACACACACATACGCACGCACGCACACACATAATTATGTCACAGTAGAAATGGGAATCCAGTAGGATTCGGAATCCCACTAGTACAAATCGGAATTCTGATTTCTACTAGTACAAATCAGAATTCCGATTTGTACTGACAGCCAGTAGAAAATGGAATCCAGTACACATTAGAATCAACATAATGTTTCAGTTGTACGAGAAGAAAGACAAAGCAAAGGGATTAGGTTGTACTGTCTTTTCTAGTGCTACAGCCAAATGGATTAGGTTGTCTTTTCTAGTGCTGCAGCCAAGGGATTAGGTTGCACTGTCTTTTCTAGTGCTGCAGCCAAAGGGATTAGGTTGCACTGTCTTTCCTTGTGCTGCAACCAAAGGGATTATGTCGTCTTTTCTAGTGCTGCAGAAAAAGGGATTAGGTTGTCTTTTCTAGTGCTGCAGCCCAAGGGATTTCACACTTTTACAAGGTATTTCACCTTTTGTATAGTGTTTGTCTCCAAATGGGGGGTGGGCGTATACTACTAGATGGGCTAATACTCGGTATTTTACAGTACATAGTTAAAATATCTTTTCTTTTAGACACTTTGAGTTTACCATGGCTCAACTCAAAACTGATGGCCAGTCATAGCATAACTTGCATTATCGCTGTTTTGCCATGGAAAAGAGAGCATTTTTCATACGTCTGGCAAAATTTCATCCACCGAACCGGCCCTTTAAGAAACGTCTTTACTGTATATTATCTCTCTCTCTCTCTCTCTCTCTCTCTCTCTCTCTCTCTCTCTCTGGTATGAGTGTGAGTGTGTGAGTGAGAGGGCAAGGTACAAAGAAGCAATTGTAGCTTATCCTTGTTACCCTCAATAAAACATTCATATTTCGTATTTATCTCTCTCTCTCTCTCTCTCTCTCTCTCTCTCTCTCTCTCTCAGCATTTTTTGTAGTTACCTACTATTTGTATGGGTTTTTTTTTTTACTGTATGCTAAGGCCTTGTTTGTTCTAAAGAATCTCTATGTCTTATATGCAAATGTGGAAATGGGAAATTATCGGAACAGAAGTGTTATGTCTATTTTTGTGTGTCAGCATATAATATCTGATATGCTATATTGTATTTTTATTATGCAACCTAAAATTGATTGATGTTATAGCAGTTTGCCCTCCTGTTCACCCCAGTCCCTTGATATGTATTGTGGCCTAAGGCCGATATACATTAAACTATTTCCGAGTTCCCTCTCTCTCTCTCTCACTCTCTCTCTCTCTCTCTCTCTAAGACTTTAAACATATTTGGACAATATGCACGCTCGCGCGCGTGTGTGTATGTGTGTGCGTGTGTGTGTGTGTGCATGTGTGTGTCCGTGTGTGTGTATGTGTGCGTGTATGTGTGTGTGTGTGTGTGTGTGTGTGCGTGTGCGTGCGTGTGTGCGCGCGCGCGTTCGCGAATGTGTGGGTATTCATTACATGCATTGATTTGTGTATATGTGTGTGCACGTGCGTTTGTCCGTACGCACCTGCGAGTATGTGTGTGTTTATATGTGTATGTATGTGTATGTGTGTGTGTGTGTAAGTGTGAGTGTATGTGCGTGTGGAGGGGTATAGGTTACTAATAACATAAAATCTTAATATTGACTTTTCATTCATAAATTATCTGTCTGTCATTCATTAGCCACTCATTCAAAAAAGATAAGCTCTATGCAACCCACTGGCGTAGGAACGGGGGGGGCAGGGGGGGGGGGGGGCAGCTGCCCTCCCCCCCCCCCCTGGCTTTGAGGAGGGGGGGGGGGCAGACGTATCTCTCTGCCCCCCCCCCCCCCCCCCCAAGAAAAAAATTATAACGGCAAATACAACAACAAAAAAAACAGAAAGGACACAAGGAAACGAAAGTGTTAATAGTCTCAGCCCATTCACTACACATTGCTGTCATGGACTTGGTACTGCATCAAAGATGGATTTCAGGGGGGTTACAGGGGTTCCACCCCCTCAGACAAAAAATGGAAAGAAAAAGAGGAAGACAAATTGTAGTTCCATGCTACAGTTATTCTCTCACGAGAAGCCTTGATTGCATCTTTTACATTCAAATTATCATCAGCTTCTGGGAGGCAATCCACCCAGACCCATCACCCCACCCCAACTGACCACTTGGAGCTACCCCCTCCCCTCTTCCATGACTGGCTGATCCGCCCCAAACATGGTTGTATTTTTATGCTTTTTTGTTGTCTCCTTTCAATTCACACCATGATTTATTTCATTCATAGATTTTTATATATAATTGATTATGATTATGTTTAAAAATAACAATAATAAAGTATTTTTGTAGGATTTACTAAGTCATGTAATTTAACCTATCCATCCATTCGTCTTGCCCGTGCACTTGCGCCTCCCCCCCCCCCCCCCCCCCCCCCCCCCATTTTGTTGGCAATCCTGCCCCCCACTGGCTTCAAAACGTTCCTACGCCACTGCAACCTATGACGTCCTTTTACATAGCCTACGTCATTTTTATTTTTTCATCATAGGTTTTGTCATTGCTGTTCTTTAACATCATCGATTGCGTCTTTTCATACACCTAGTAACCATTCTCTTTTGATTTCTTAACTCGGTCAATGGCTGAGGAAGGCTTTCAGTTTAATTAACTGGTAAAATAAAGTCGAACATTTCTTTATTTTCATAAAAAAGGCTTGTAGTTTTGTGTTTCGTTTTATCATATATATACCATCCATCGACCAAGAAGCAACATCCAGAGGCAACACAGGCAAGCATTGTTTGATCTGAGACAGCTGGTTCTTGATCGCAAGATCAGAATCAGCAGTGCAGACAAAGGAGGCGCTGTTGTTGTCCAAAACGTGGATGACTACGTCGGGGAGGGCATCAGACAGCTCGGCAACACTTCCCATTATGTTGAGGTAGAAACAACCCAACACTCAAAGTTGCCGAGTTGTCCAACAAAATAGTCAGACGCTTATACCAGAACAGTGCCATCAATGAGACAACGCGTAATTGGGCACTTGTTGAGGTGAAGTGTGTGAGAACTCCACAGTTCTATCACCTCCCCAAAGTGCATAAATCCCTCACCAATCCACCAGGTCGTCCCATCGTCTCAGGATGCAGTGGTCCTACGGAGAACCTTTCAAAGCTAGCAGACAGCTGGCTGCAGGAGATGGTCACTGGACTGCCCTCGTACATCAAGGACTCTACCCATGTGCTCAGTCTTCTCAAAGAGTGGAATGAGACTTACGGACCATTTGGCCCTGACGTCCAGCTGGTGACCATCGACGTTGTTGGTTTGTATACCAATATCCCACATGAAGAGATGTACGAGGCACTGCGGCACTTCATGGACGCCTCACCACCATCGCAGTCTCCTTCTGTAGACACTGTGATAGAGGTTGTGCGTGACGTTATTGAAAATAACTACTTTGCCTTTGAAGGCAAAGTGTACCACCAGATCCACGACACTGCAATGGGAACACCAGTCGCCCCTTCTGTCGCCAACCTCTTCATGGGTTGGCTGGAGGAGAAGCTAATTGCAGCCAGCCCTGTACCCATTGACATCACCTTCTGGAAGAGATTCCTCGATGACATTCTCCTCCTGTGGATGGGGACACCATACCAACTGGAGTTATTCAAACAACATCTGAACACGCTTCATCGCACCATCAAATTCACCATGGATGTATCTTCAGAACAACTACCTTTTCTTGACATCATGGTGAAGGTGAAGAATAACTTCCTCGAGAGTGACATGTATACAAAACCAACAGACAAGAGAGCCTACCTTCCCTACTCTTCCTGCCATCTTAAACACTGCCGGGACAACATCCCCTACAGCCAGCTTCTGCGCGTATGACGCCTCTGCTCTGTAGAGCAGGACTTCGTTCTGCGAATCCAAGAAATCTTGGATTCGCTGAAACGAAGAGGCTATAAAAAAGCTGTCCTCACTGATGCCATGAGAAGAGTCAGGGCCGTGCCTCGGGAAGAACTTCTCAAATACAAGGCTAAGAGTGCCACAGGGTTCCGTTTGTCATTACACACAATCCTGCAAATCCAGCACTCAGGAGGTGGCTGAGGGAACACCAGGTGGCACTCCATCGTAGCCAGACTATGAAAAAGGTTGTCCCTGGGGTACCAGTTGTTGGAGTAAGGAACTCTAAAAGCCTGTGGAATCTTCTCATGCCATCAGCCCTTCCTCCATTCATGGACAACAGCCAGGCGCCGGGAGTTGTCAGGTGTGCCAAGGTATGTGTCACCTGTCGCGAACATCTTCAAGAGGCCACCTTTTTCTCCAGTGCTGCGACCAAAGAGTCATTCCAGATCAGGCACCATATGACATGCACAACATCCAACGTGGTGTACATGTATTGTCGCAAATGTTCCGGGTCGCAGTACATTGGAGAAACAGGCAACAGTCTGAAGACTCGTTTCGCTCTACACAGGAGCCACATCAGGCAAAACCAGGGCCTGGTGACTCGGCACTTCAATCAGCCGGACCACTGCCTAAATATCTCAAAAAGCATTCTTTATATATGTATTATTGACTTGGTCTGTATGAAAGAAAAAAAATTGTCAGCCAACAATCCGAAAGAAAATTAACCTACAGTCATGCAAAAAAATTTTTTTTTTTTAAATCAACATGTAGCTTTCATCATGTTACACACCATTTTCATGTCACAGAAAATCCGTTCAAGGACATGTCTGCTCAACAGCTGATCGACTGAGGAGATCAGCGAACACATTGTTTGTTCCCTTCACAGATTCAACAGTGAACCTGTGTTCCTGCAAAGAGAGTGACCACCTCATGATCCGAGAGTTTCGGTATCGTGACGACAACAGGAATGCCAGAGGACGATGGTCTGTATGCAACGTGAACTCTCTTCCCCACAGGAATCTACCCAGTTTGGAAACAACCCCAGAAAGCGGAACAATCAACCACACCTGGAAAATCCAGATCCACATCATGAAGATGTCTCTGAGCCCTTTCTTAAACAGCGCCACAACTATTGCCAACGTAAGACATGACAAACTGAACAACCCTGGCGGTAATATCTGCCAGCCAGTAAAAGCAGAATCAACAGCCTTATGAACAGTACCAACAACAGAAGTGCTTTCACATTGTGGAAGAATACAGCGTATATAGCCTGACCAAACCCACATCAAAGGCTCCAGAGCAATGAAGATTCCCAGCAGAAGAACCAGCATGTATACTGTCTGAAGTTCATGAAGACCAGACAAAACACAATCCTCTGTGTTTGCGGTCTCACAAACATTTTGAAGTGAAGGACCTTCCCTTTTTAACTCAATCAACTGGTCCTTTGACAATGACAAATCCTCAACAGAGACAACTAGAGGTGTATTCGCCTTCTCTTCAAGTTGAGCTTGAGCTCTGGTCACACCAGCAGCAGTAGGAATGGTCTCCTCAACAATGAGACCAGGAACAGGAGACACACCCTCCAAATTTCCGAGAATAAGATCGGCTACTGGGTCATCAATGACACAGCAAACCAGAGGACCACAGTAGAATTGAGTATCCACTTCAATCTTCGCCAAAGGAAACGACTCACTCTTTCCTCTGAATGAAATGACCTCCTGCTGTTCACCAATGTTCTGACCTGAATGAACAAGAGCTTTCCTCACCCCTGCTGTCGTGGCACCTGAGTCTCTCAAAACCGAAACATGAACACCATTCACACAGCCCCCAACCAAAGGTAATCTTGAATCTACCTGTGAGACTGAACAAAGATCTTCAGTAATTCCAGAATCTACAACTGCAAATGCAACAGTGCCAGACTCGAACCTATGAGGAGAATCACCTTTGTCCCTTTTGTTTTTGAAATTTGGGCACTCTCTCCTCATGTGACCAAAACCTTGACATTCAAAACACTGGACTTTGTCATAATCCCTACCTTCATCCTTGTTTGGAGAACCAGGGGGAACAAACCGATATCCTCCTCTGCCACCGTTTCCACCTCTGCCTCTTCTTGTTGCTCTTCTGCGTGGAAAGGACGGGCGATTGAACTGAGTGTCATAGGGTGCGTTTGACATCTTCAAACTCAACTGGGTTTTGATGTGTGGTAGTAGCAACCAGCCCTACGTCCCAGCGTGAAGAACGAGACAGATTTCCCCGGATGTGCTATCCTGAAATTTTCTGCAGTATCAACAAGTTCCTGATTGTCTTTGACTGTCCGCTCACGCAAGAAAATGTTCAAGTCCTTTGAGACAGAAAGCATGAACTGCTCTGAAATCAACAAATTTCGCAAACTGTCAAAAGTCCTTCTCAATCCCAGACAATTCTACCCAACGATCAAACAAGTGAGTCAAACGTGTCATGAACGAGGGAAAGGTTTCCTCTGACTCTGTCTTGCACGAACGAAACTTTTCCCTGAAGCCGTCTTTTGTGCATTGGAACTTCTGTAAAAGACTTTTCTTGAGTTCCGCAAAAGTCAACGAGCCACTTGTACTCATGCTATGGTAGAGAGTCAATGCGGTACCCTGTAAATGTGCACCTAAACAAATGGGCCATTCATCCTCTGTCCAGCCAACGGACTTTGCATAGGCCTCAAATCTGAACAAAAATGAGTCTATGTCATCCTTGGTTTCGTTAAAGTAAGGCAGTTTAGGATACCGCAGAGCACTACCCTTTTTCTGAGACTGAGGACTTTCACCATCTACTGCGACTAGTGGATCACTTCTCCCATTTTCAAGTTGCATCTTTGTTTCCTCTATCTCCAACTTCTTCATATCTAATTGGAACTTCCTATCTTTTTCTCTTTCCTCTTTATCTCTGTCCTCCTCTTTCTCTTTTTGTCCTCTTTTTCTTTTTGGGCTGCTATGTCTCTCTGTTCTTTTTCTTTTTCTCTCAGTTCTTTTTCCTTTTGAGCAGCTGCTTTTGCTGTTTTATCTATCATCTTCTCTATATAGTCCCTTGTTTCTGAACCCTGTAAGCCCATATCTTTCGCTTGTGAAAGCAATATGTCAAACTTTTCTTTGGGAATACCCATCTTACGAAGGTACAAAAATTACAAGTGAGAGAAAATTCAACGAATAATCCACAGTAAAAAAACACACCTAAAAACTTGTTTAAGACCCAATACCAACAGTAAGATATCCTTTGAACACCTCACAATGAAAACTAAGCAAACAACATCATGAGAATATTGCATACATTTTAAAGTATCATAACATCACAAAACATCAAAACAAGGACAAAGACAAAGGGTATAGCAATATGAACTAATACTGACAGACTAATGAAATCATTCCTTTTGAATCAAAACAAAGCATAAACCGTTACCCTTCCTATCTTAATAATTTATAATTATCCAACCCAGGGATAGAGGCCACCACTGTAAAACATGTGCTTGAGAGGTAAAGACAGATTAAAAGATAAACTTCATACTCTCACAACACTCACGCGCATTCGGCCTGGTGGATAATTATCTGACTCCAAATGATCTACACTATACCCATTTATTAACACAGAAAACTAGGGGAAACGGAAACGGACAAGGGAACACAAAGATATCACCAATCCAGGCGAAAGTTCAGTCACTCGTCGTCAAGTCCAATCTGACGACGCAGCTTTGAAATACGTCTACTCTACAGTCGACGTCGACGTCCAATTCCGTGACGTCATCCTGGTGCTCGCCAGCACTCAGATCGCAGCTGTCCACGCTGCTGGTGACAATGGAGGCGCTCCTCTCCTAGGGCATCCACTCCAGTGCAGTCACCAAACCGGGTCCCCTAGCACTAGGGGACTACACGGAAATGGAAGGTCCTCTTCCCTTTTCCTTACTCTGCTACGCTTTAACAGAGGTTCTGCTTCCCAACAGGAACCAAGACAGAATGAAGAAAAACTACTCACAATTTAACTATTACAATTCCGTGCGCATGCACATAACAAAAACTCACTCTGCTATTAAATTGTGATCGCCTGAATGTGAACCCCTGTAAATTCTAACACCAAAATTTAGACACGGATAAAAATATCAATTTCCCGTTTTCTCTTTCATTACAGTGTCTCCCCATTGAAAAGCAGTTCCTGGATGACAGGAAGAGAAGGGAAGGACGAGAACAGTTCTGGGTCCGGAAACTCAGAACCGAGCATCCATCAGGCCTCAATGACAAAACCACTAAGTGAAAGAAACAAAGAAGACAAGCAAAAGACATTCAGAAAAAGAGAGACGTAGTTGTGTGTGTGTGTGTGTGTGTGTGTGTGTGTGTGTGTGTGTGTGTGTGTATGTGTATGTGTATGAGAGAGAGAGTGTGTGTGCATGCAGATATGCACGTGTATGTTTGCGTGTGTATGTGTGAAGGGGGATTTTTTTATTATTTTTTTTTGGGGGGAGGAGGTTATACTGTCGCTACTTTGTGATAACTAATCATGTACTTCATGTCATCTATAGTCTCAATTATTATAGCAACAAAGTCTAGGGTGGGACAAAATGAGTGTTTGCAAACAAAAGTCTATTTTTAGTCATGAACAGAACTTTATCAATGAGGACGGATGCATCAAGTGACGTACAAAGGAGTTCCGTGAATGAATGACGTATGCACAGTTCAGTGACGTACATGGCTTGACGTAAAATACTAGAGAATGAAATATTGTAAGAATACTGTCCCCCTCTCCATCACCACCCCGTTTCCCCCCCCCCCCTCTCTCTCTCTCTCTCTCTCTCTCTCTCTCCTCTCTCTCTCTCTAGTTTCTATCTCAATCATTTTTATACAATCGAAAAAGGTTTTAGACTGCATGCATTACTGTGTTATTGAATTGTGAATACGGCCAATGTTTAGAGTACATTCATTTTAGCATCCATGTATTAAGCTTAACTACACAAACTTCATGATTATGTTTTTTTTAAAAATTATCAATATGAAAAGAAACGTAAGCAAAGCAATGATCATTCATAACTTTACGTCAGTGTTGTTGCTATGTAGGGTCATTATTGTACGTCATTATTTTGTTTGTTTACGTGTGACTCTCTTTACCAGTGTGTCATTCCTGAAGAAGAGAGGACACCCTCTCGAAAGCTTGTATTAAAATAGAACCACCACGGATTTGTTGGAGGTTTTTTTCATTTTGTGTTATATATATATATATATATATATATATATATATGTGTGTGTGTGTGTGTGTGTGTGTGTGTGTGTGTGTATGTACATGCACATGTTTATTCTTACTTAACTTTTTAATATGTGAGGTCTTTAATTTAAGGGAAGCGAATGTGTTGTTTAGAGCTTGACGTCATTGTGTGAATTTGTCATCAGTATGATGACATTTCCCCACAGTACGTCAATCATTCTTGTAACTTAGAATGTAGATCGATAAAGCAATAAAGCGAAACGTCTCGTCAAAGTTTTGTTGTTGTTTTGATTTTTTCACTTAATATATATATAAACGTACAAGAATTGAAGAAGAAAAAACAACCACACCATTAAACTTTCCTCTTATATATATAGTTTGCTTTAATAAAACTTTGTTTGTGTCCAATGTATCAGTTTGTGAACTTAAGAAAGAAACTCAATAACTTTAATTTTAACTTTACGATTTGTTCTGTGTTCTGAAAAGAATAAAATTAAAATAATGTGCTGATTTACTTTTTCTCCCAATGGGGGAGATAGACAATGCCTATGCAGCTGTTTCGTCTTTGAGAAACTCTTCAGTCTGCATATCGGCCTGCAAAGAATGTCCACAGTGAACATTCAAACTGAGCTAGAAGACTTTCTACAGGAGAAAGGTTGTCCTCTTTGCACCAGATTGAAAGTCCACAATAAAAGCAAACCAGCACTTAATTCAAAAGAAATGGTAAAAATCTTGTGTAAAATAACAAAAATAGTAATGTTCCAAAATTACAATCCCTCGAAGAGAGTAGAAAAGATGGGATGCCATGTTGGTGGATCCAGTGAAGGATTCAATAGGGGAGGTCATAGAAATCGTAGTAAACATTCATGGTTCATATTCATATTCATGGTATAAAAACACCTACCTACCTACCCGTACACACACACGCGCGCGCACGCGCACGCACGAACTCACACACACAAAAAGTATAAGTCAACATTATCTTCTGAAAGTGTCTGTGAAGTCGAGATATCCAACTGACGGATGTCGACATTTTGGGGGGGAAAACGTCTATAAAGTCGAGATATCCGACTGACGGATGTCGACATTTTTTGGGGGAAAACGTCTGTGAAGTCGAGATATCCGACTGACGGATACGTCGACTTACGCATAACTCGACGTAAAATCAATTGCCGCTGGCACGTCGACTTAAGCGTATTCGACTGTAGTACATTTCTTCCTGTTGGGGATGTTTATCCTGTCCCACGCCCAAAGTCTTCATTTAGACTGTAATTGGCGCACAGGATGCATGCTATGTGAGTTCGTGTCATCCACCCCACCGGCACAACATGGCCTACTCCTACCGATTAGTGGAATGGGCTTTAATGTGTGCGCAATATCTTTGTGCATGCGTTCGCACACGGGACCATATAGCGCTTTACCACAGACGAGCCCAAAGCGCTTTACAATCAATTATTCATCAACAAATAGACAACAAAAACAGAATTCAAGAATTACACCAACCAGCAACAACTCATATACAAAGCAACTCTCTAACTCTCTCTCTCTTTCTCTAACACACATACAAACACATATATACCGATGTACAAGTAGTGCCAAAGATATATCCCACGCCTGCCAGCCGTGAGATATAAAACAATATCCAGAGATATCATTTGCGTATATTAACCCATAGGCTTAGTGTAAACGCGCGTGAGAAAAGGTGTAAGAATACATCGTTACTATTAGAAACTTGACATATAATTATCACTATCACACATCAAGGTACACTCGCATGCGACTGTCTGCAGTACTCAAGCCATATTTTCTTTATTTGCATCAAGTGATGTTTAGTAAAACAAAAAGCCCAAACACACTCCTAACCCTATGCCGTAACCCAATAAATGCAAAAGGTTGTTTCTGATGAACATTTTACATTGAGAAAAAATTGTGGACAGCAACTGTTAGTGAAATTGCAAATGATAAAAATAGCGCATAACAACCAAATACTCAAGGCAGTGGCACTGCACATAGAGCCTTCTTAGCGGGACGCCCTAAAACGTCATGTTAGTGAACTTACGCAATCACCGAAATTACGTCATCATTGAAAGTTCGTCATTGGCTAAATGACAATAACTCCTAAGTGATTGAAGTGAAAGAAGAATATGTCATTGTAATGGATATTTTTTGTACAGCTGCCAGTACGGTTCATGTCTCTATTAATAATCAGTTTCCTTTCATAACGTATCGCTTGTGCAAGATCAACATAGTTCACGACTTTCTAACTTGGAGAACTATATTATTTGTGGATGAGTGGGATTTTCTTGCTACAGTGAAGTGGTTAATATTATTTTAGATCTGCATGCACGGCGTCTCACTTCATCGTTTGATTATCCGCTGATTTTATCTGAAAGAGGTAAAATATCGGTATATAATCGTTATTATGACTTTGCTGTGGGGATATTGCTTTTATCCTATCTCTCGAGACCTTGATGTTTATTCTATTCGGTCTTCGACCTCATAGGATAGAGGGGAGGGGAGGGGCGAGGGGAGGTGGTTGGAGGTGGGTGGGGGAGGGGAAGGAGGGGTTGACTTCAGTTGGTGTGGGGGCAGTGCCATGAATCTGACACAGCCCTCCTGAACTGCCCAGCAGACGGTCTGTCGATGATGTTATCTGGCAGTCTGTTCTTGAAACTGGATGGTCGTACGTGGAAAGAAAGAGTTTCTGTAGATGGTGGTGTTGGATGGTTCAACTACAAAACATATCTTGTTGTTTCTAGCCATATTTCACACTATGTTTGATGTCAGCTGGTCTGCCTCCAGTCGCGGCTTCAAAGAAAACAAAAAAAGAGTTTAAAAAAATGGACGAATTGAAGCTAGTAGGAACTAATACTTTTTTTAAAAAACACCACACAAACTGGCAAAGTGATTTTTATATATAAATTTTTTTTATTCTGCCAATGATGTCCACCTGCCGTAACAGGCAATAACTGACATATATTGGGATTCAAAGAAAAATCGCTGCGCTGGAAAAAAAATGAGCCCAGATAGTAGACAGATAAGAGAGCATGTAGGGCCATTAGGCACCCCCAGCTAGTCCGAGAACACCTGGCCCCACACGAGGAAGAAGAAATCCACACACAAAAAGAGAGAGGAGAAGCGGTGGGGGAGGCAGGGGAGGGGAATGGAGGTTGAGGGTGTGCGCTTATGTAGACAGCTTCAGCACCCTCGATATGAAGGAGCTGGGCGTGGGGGACTGGATGATTTTGGGGGTTCCAGTCTCGGATGGTTTGGGGGAAGACTGAATTGTTTCTGTATTCAGTTCTTGAGGGGATTCTTTGGAATTGCAGGTTGTGGTTGTGTCTTCTGCTGCTGGGGGGTAGAGGTTGGAGGGAGCTGCACCTGACGCAGGCTAGTCATTTTGTATAGGTAACGTGCCAAGCATGTTTGCACGTCAGCGTTCGGCCAGGGTAGACTACTGCAGATGGTGGAGCATTGCGTTGATGCTAGATATATTCCTGTGTCTATTCGGGACATATCTTGCCGCCCTGCGCTGCACTTTTCCAAGATCAGTGATCAGCCTGTCAGTGTGTGGGTCCCAAACTGAGCTTGCATATTCCATGATAGTCAGACCGAGAATACTAAAACCCCACATGGGAAACAAAGGACAATACGATTTCATCAACAGGGGGAATCCTAACAGGAAATAACAACAGTATCTACTTATATTATAATAATCATCCTAATAACAAATCAAGAAAAAAAGTTTAGCTCCTGCCACCCCCAAAAAAGAAGAAAAAGTTCAATAAAAGACCGTTTGCATTCATCATTAGATAGGGTTAGAATTTGGTAATTATTAGTTTTGTGAAGCAGAGATGAGATTGAGAGTAGAGAATAAGAAATGGGAAGCTAAACTGTAAAAAGAAATGGAAAACTAAACTGCACTTTTGCATAACATAATTTTAATTCAAATATCCGTAGGCCTACCAATCTAGACAGAAGTCGAGGTGCCGAAGCGCAACAGCCGCAGCGGCATCGCTGTCAGTGTCAGTCACAGTAGTGGCCTTGGTAGGTATATCATCTAATGGCTCGAACTGGTAGGGTAATATACCAACTGAGTCGACACCAGGCATTAGTTCTTCTTCTTCCTCTTCTACTACTTCTTCTTCTTCGTAGCCATCTTCATCAAGCTGAAGGTTTTCTTCGCTTTGTAAATCAGACATTTTCGGTTTACAGTATTATTGTTCAGGTCAGGTCAGGTTGGACTCGCGGCCTCTCAAGCAATTATTGTCGTCTGCTTCAGCCTCAGTGTAGGCTAACCAGAGTAGTTTCCCTTTGTTGCCAAACGAGCAGAAAAAAAATGTTCAATCGAGTCAATTCAATCATTCAGTGGATCAATTACGTCGATATTGGCTGGTAAGATACATGCAAGGTTTGTAGAAGAGAAAACTGACAGCAAGACATAGCTACAATGTCTGAAAGGTCATGAATTCGACTTAAATAAAACCATAGTGCTCTAGGGATGTTCATCTAGGCCCAAGACCTCCTCTGTAAGCGAAATCTAGGCCTAATGTAAAGTTCATTTTCTTCTTCTTTTCTTTTCCCTATAGCAACCGCCGTCACTGCTGACTATTATGTCGCTGTATTTGGGAGGATCTACGGAACAAACAGAGCTGTAATTTCCAGAAGGTGGAGGAATTATTTATACAGAAGACCCCCCCCCCCAGTATCCCCGGTGGGGGGGGGGGGGGGGGGGGGGGAGGGAGACATCACGTTGACAGTCCACTGACTGGTCTTGATCTTGATTCGTTACAACAGAAGAAATACAATTCTGGATATAAGCACCGGTGGAAAGAACTTGGGGAAAGCAACTCTCTAGTTTAAAAAAACAACAACACCCAACTATTTCTACAAATAAGGCTCAGGCAGCCAGGTCCCACTGATCGGGCCCTCAGCATGATGCCGCGCCTTGCAGGAGGGAGGGGGGGGGGGGTAAATAGGTGTTATGGCATCTGACAGAGCCTTCCTGAACTGCCCAGCAGACGGTGGTAAGCTGATGCTCGATGGTAGGGGCCTTGTTCGTGGGGAAAAGGAGTTTCTGAAATCAATTCGGCAGTCTGTTCCGATAGGCCTAGTTTGTGTGGTGAAAAGGACTTTCTGGTCACTTTGCCAGGCTGCGTGTGCTCACCCCCTAGCTGATAAGATTTGATTAAAAGGTAGTTTTATAACTGCTTTTTTCTTTCTTTTGTTGCTTCAGCTTCTGATATTGCCTGAAGATATCAGTTCTGATGTCAGCTTCGCTGCTCCACACGCATGCTTCAACTCGAAGGATGTTTGTCATTTGAATCGATCTACACCTACTCTAGATCTGAAGTCAGAAGAATATGACTTGAAGTTGAAGAATGTGAATCAACCTTCCTGGAACTTGTCAAGCAAACGTCATTTCTTCTTTACGTCACTGCTGATGTCAGATGAAAGTGTTCTTTATTTTGCGCTAGTCTATAATGTGTTCTCTTCCAAATTATGATGACCAACTGTTGTTTCTTTATTGTTTGTTCGCATCACGATCCAAACTACCTTCGCATTCATCCTGGAGGTATCTGTTTTAGTCTCGGCTAGCCTGAAGAGGACCAGAGTTATTTACCTTACTTTACCGTGTCTTTGACGAATGCTCAATTCCATCACTCAACCGATCATTGCCGCCGTTATCGGCAAGTAAGAAAGTTATCAATTGAACGTAGGTTGTTAGAAGAGAAAACTGAAACCAAGGCATAGCTACAATACTTATCAGCAAACAGAATGCGACTAAAATAAAAGCACAACTCCTAGGAGATGCAGGAGCGATCAGCTACTCTTCTGTAAGCGCAAGGTCAAGGACAACAAAGCTGTAAGCGTGTTTTGGACGCTTACAGCTGTAACCTTTCACTTCCGGAAAAAATCCAGGTGCAAAATGGCGTCTTCAGAGTCCGATATCTAGGTCACTGGGTCAAATTGATTGTCGCGGTTATGGCACATGGCATTGATTTTTCGACCCCGAGCGAATTCTGGGGAGAAACTATGGCACTAGACAGGGTCTTTAAGATCTAGTCCTGTAATGATGTTCAATTGTTAGGTTCAAATTTACCTCGTGTGGTTACCATGTTATTCTTTGAATTATTTGATTGACCATCTTTACTTTAAATAAAGGGGCATGCCTACGCTTTTTTTCTAAATTGAAAAGAAAACATTAGTTACAAACTCGTTTTACGCAGTCGGTGGTGCTCGGGATGCTGGTTGCTCTGGTAGCTGTAATTCTGCAGGAATCCCAAGCACACAGGTACTCTGTTAAAAAAACCAACCACACACACACACACAAATGAAAAATAAATCAAAGAAAAGATGTCCATTTTTTTTTTTTTTCTGTGTTAACAAGACATATTGACACAATGAAAATCATACTTTAGTAGCAAACTTACCTGCGGTGTCCCTTTACTGTGTTGTGATGCCAGAGGCGAAATACATTCTGCAGCATTAAACATGCACACATTTTACGTAAATTACAAACCACACACTGCACAAGAAAAACAGAGACTAAAGCAGAGACAAAAGCCTTTTTGTTCAGATACAAAATATGTATGTGCCCTAGGTCCCTCCGTTCAAACGTTATCATGCCAGTGTTAAAAAAGTATCACATTTCCATTGTTTTAATGGTTCTACATTCTAGGGACCTTTGTTTTAGCCTCGTACTGATTGATGTGTTTGTAAAATTAAGCTTTGTAAAATTAAGCTTACTTCAGGAATGTTTTTATTTTCTGTTCTCACATGAGAAGAACAGAAAGGGACAACAAAAGTTATAGGCTAAGTAAGCATTCTGCTGTTAAAAAATCCATATGCGTACACATGTGCACGTGTGCGTGTGTATGTGTGTGTGCGTGTGTGTGTGTGTGTGTGTGTGCTCTTGTGAGGGTTCATAAAATACATATAGTTATAAAAGAATTCTAGACACTCATAAGATAGGATAAAACACACACACACACACACAAACATATAGACCTATGTAATATCTATGTGTAAGCATGTCTGTTGTAAGTGGTACTTCGGTCAGGTGTCCCAACCCTCCCCCTTCTTGTTCAGGTTGTTCCCCCCTCCCCAATGCAAAATATCTTCCGACGCCACTGCCCTGAAACTAATGCAATGGTCAAAAAGGAGCTCCTTTCTCTTGACCAGCTCTGGCCATTCCATTCTGGTCAAGTCTTTTGAACAATGTTTCAAGTGAAGTGTTCAGTTGCTGCGTCCCGAATGGTCCAGACTCTGTAGCCGATGTAGATCTAGTTACGTCGATCAGTAGGTAGGTATATAGATCTAACTACTAACTGTCACAACATTTAACTATCATCTTATCACTTTAAGTCTTATGATGCTCAATCTTCTTCTTCTTCGCCTTAGGCAGCCAACTTCATCACGTTGAAGATTCTGCTGCACTTTACGGGGTAGTACGAAAAAGAAAGAGCATAGGTTCAGCAAAGATACTGTAGAAAGTGAACTGATGAGATACTATGGGGAGAAGTTAGATTCCAAAACAGTCACTGAGTCAGGGATAATTTAGATCTAACTATTTTTAGATACACCGTTTGCTGTGCAGATGGATGTTTATGAGATTAAAAAAAATTGTTTGACATTAATTTGTCTCGACTTTAACAAAATAAGCAAAGTCTACTCACCGACGAATACGATGGAAATGCAGAGTCAACACTGGAACTCGTGGTGACTTGTCTTCCAGCATCTCGCCTGGCTTTGAAAGTAAAGAATGACGCTTGGCCAAAGAAACTGCCCAGCGCGCCACTGAAAGGTGATTTCAGTTTTTGTACTCCGACAGGCCTAGCATCTCCGATGAACTGCCGAGTTTGTATCTGGATCTGGATTCGTACGTCGAACTTGGAGGAGCCTATGGAGGCTATAAACTCGACGGAAACTGGGAGAGCGCAATGATAATTTGAACTTAACCTTTTTTTTAAAAATTGTCTCGTGGTATTGACAGTATATTACAGTTGAACCATAATAATAGGCATGTTCGTAGTATCCAGGCTGGCCCATTCCGGCTAGCGAAGAGATCACCGGGGATGAACCCCGACCGGCACAGTTCATAAT
>CM065680.1:33345294-33350294 GCA_017654935.2 Phymorhynchus buccinoides | reverse complement strand
CACGTATCTGAGATTCCCGCCATGATCAGTGCCACAGAGAGAGAGACACAGAGAGAGAGAGAGAGAGAGAGAGAGAGAGAGAGAGTCACACCAACAGAAGACAGACAGATGAGATCTAAAGACAGAGATGAAAAGGCTGTAAACTACTGGGAAGTGAGTACTGGTAGAAATATCCGGACGTATAGTAGCCGAAAGCTTAGATACAGCCCCTACAATGTCTTTGATAGTAGGAATGTCCCCACACAAGCCTTTATAATGGACTAGCAGCTACGCCCCGTTCGCTACGCTTCGCGGCTTTGAAAATGTGAGCACCAGTTTTGGAGTGTGTTTAATCGCATAACCACTTCAAAATGTCTCCCAGGGTGATGCACATCCACACACAATTTGAAGTAATTCTTCTCAGTGGT
Organism: Phymorhynchus buccinoides; assembly: GCA_017654935.2. Taxonomy (NCBI): domain Eukaryota; kingdom Metazoa; phylum Mollusca; class Gastropoda; order Neogastropoda; family Raphitomidae; genus Phymorhynchus; species Phymorhynchus buccinoides. The sequence continues at coordinate 33,349,887 of CM065680.1, read as the reverse complement.
TCTCGAGAAATAGCCCGTGTTCATACTATAGCCTTGAATGTCAAGGTCAAATGGCTTCGAATGTTTCACACTGCATTCCTTAGGTCATTCTGATCAAGAATATAATGGTTACTGTTAGCCCTCTTCTGCGTTCTTTGCACTGGCTTCCTGTCGCAGACAGAATTGAGTATAAATTAAACACACTTTGCTATAAATCTATTCATAAAGCTGCTCCATCTTACCTCTGTGACAATATTTCCATCTATACGCCAGCTCGCACTTTACGTTCAGTTTCTGACCCTCTTTCTCTCCAGATCCCTAGGTATAAGCTTTCAACTGTTGGTCGGCGCTCTTTTGCTGTCTCAGGACCGACCTCCTGGAACAAACTTCCGCTCTCCCTCCGTCAGCGACCGACTCTCTCTGCTTTCAAAGCTAACCTCAAAACCCACCTGTTCCCCCGTCATTAAAGCTCCTCTCTCTTCTTATCTTCTCTCTCTTGCCATTAGGTCTGTTTCTGCTATATTCCATTTATGTTATCTGTGTGTGTTCGCGTTGTTTTGCGTTTGTGTTTGAATGCGCTTTGAATGCTAACGTGTGTGTGCGCTTTGATTTGATTTCTATCAAGATTCAGCGCCGTATAAATACTGTATGTTGTTGTTGTTGTTACTGTGGGCATAAACCCAATGGTGTGTATATCCACTGCTAAAAAAGAAAAGTTGAAAAATCAAGGTCGTTCGTATTCAATACTTTTCACGACCATGACCTTAAGCCAGTCTACTAAACTGCCAACTTTGAAGCCTATAATAGATGGTATTCGGAAATAACTCTTCCTGGCTTATTTGGCGTTGGTAAGAGTGATCTCCCTCGAAGTTCATAACACTTTTTAACATTTCCTTTCTTTCATATTTTTACTTGCACACACAGACACTTCTTACTTGCAGTGTGTGTGTGTGTGCGTGTGCGTGTGCGTGCGTGCGTGCGTGCGCACGCGTGTGTGTGTGTGCGCGCGCTTGGATGTAGACAAGATTATGCGTTGCACACACAATGAGGGTCGCTTATTCTTATCTCATTAATATATTAACATATGCATGCATAGTTTAGCGTACTATATTACTTCCACACTCCACACATTCTTAATCACATATTTCAAATAACACATACATTTATGCACCCCCCCCCCCCCCCCCCTGGACCCCTTTTGTATTTTTGTGTTTGTTTGTTTGTCTTTTTGTGTGTCTAAGATCACTGTAAGGTGGATAAACATTAAACTAAAGAACGACAGCACAAACCTCTTATTCAATCTTCCTCTTATTCAAGTTATTCAAGATTGAGAGAGAGAGAGAGAGAGAGAGGAGAGGAGAGAGAGAGAGAGAGAGAGAGAGAGAGAGAGAGAGAGAGAGAGAGAGAGAGAGAGAGAGAGAAATCTTGCAAATCGCTACTTTTTACACGTTTATCACCAGCCGTCTCCATGCTCCCGCCATATTTAGTGTTAACAAGTCCGAGGAAGATCACTCTGCCTGATTTGTCTGATTTGATTTACGCAGTAGGTCTATTGCAAAAAATGTGAAAGATATACAGCAAAAACACAAATTTGAAACCTTGAAATCTTTGACCTTGACCTTGATCAGTACCCAATATCCGGAATCACCATGACATTTGCCAATGCAGCCCCATACCAAGTTTGAACATTGTGAGTCCAAAGGTGAGAAAGATATGGCCCTCCAGAAAAAAAATCGGTTTTCAAGGTCAAGGTCAGCGCAGTTATAATTTTTGTTACAGGAAACATGACCCTGAGCCAATCTACTAATCTGCCAACTTTGAAGCCTGTAACTGCAAATAATTTGCAAGATATGGCCCAAACACCGATTTGACACCTCCAAGATCTACGCCCTTGACCTTGACCATGACCTTGATCAGTAGCCAATAATTATTTAGAATCGCCATTAACTAAAGAATCCCAATATACAAGTTTGAACATTATAAGTCCAACAAATTATGGTCTCAAGAAAAAAAATCAGTTTTCAAGGTCAAACTACAAGGTCAATGTCAACATAGTTATGATTTTTCTACGGAATCCTACCCCGTGATACACCACCACACACATTGTGAAGCCATTCTGTCAACCAGTTCAAAACAACAGCAATAATGAAAACTAAATGAAAAAAACATAATTGGACAAAGATGTACTTTAGTCACCCCATCATGTTTACGACCCTTAGGCCGGGTTCACATTAGACGCGTAAGTTCCGTACGGAAAACCCTAAATAAGTGAAAGAAAGAAGAATAAAAGTTTACGCATATAGCGGAAATTCGGACAAGTGCGCAAATGTTTTCCCTTCTTTGTTTCACTTATTTATGGATTGCGCACGGGTTCCACACAGAATATCCGCTTATGTGTGTACACGGCCTAAATCTCAACTTAAAGCCTGTTTTTTCAGTTTTATTAAATGCATGCACGTGCACGCGCACACACACATACACATGCACACCAGGGGCGGATCTGAGGGGGGTTTCCAGCCCCCTCCCCCCCCCCCCTGCCCCAAGCATACATATTATACAAGGGTAAAAAGTAAGAACATGGCTCAATGTTTGGTTTAATAATCACTAAATCGTAACATTTCCCTGGGTCTTCACTCCCTGGGTCCCCAGAAAACCACACCTTAACCTAGGACCAATGCAGCTCCCTGGACTCCCCGGACGCGGACCCCCCCCCCCCCCCCCCCCACCTCCCTCCCACCACACACACCCCCCCCCCCCCCCCCCCCCCCCCCCCCCCCCCCCCTCCCCCCCCCCCCCCCCCCCCCCCCCCCCCCCCCCCCCCCCCCCCTCCTTACCCCCCCCCCCGTCTCCGGCCACACACACACACACACCCTACGAATCATTTGATCCGCACCTGCACAAGTGCGCACGCACCTGACACGAATGCTAAAACGCACACAAACACATGTTGACAAACACACGCGGTCACATACAAACATTCACACCAGTGTGTGCATGTGTGCATTCACACTTAGGCCGCTACAGAAAGTGACATACACACATGTGTTGGTAGAAGAGTGGGATAGAGGTGGTGGTTGGGAATGTGTTAGGCCATATTACCAAAGATAATATATCCTTCAATTACCGATGGTGTGTGTGAAAAGATAATATACTGATTTCCAAAAGAAGCGCAAACATTTGAGACGTCGTTTTAATTTAAATACCTAAACTTATCCGTTGAGAACTTTTAGATCAAGCAATATTGTAGATTAAGGATCGAACTTTCATGAAATACAATAATGTCCTGGCCAGTATAAATAAAGCATTAATTTTGGAAGGCCTTTCAAATCGGTACTTGATAGGCCTATTGCCTACTTTAAAATGTTTCCTTGTTTGGTTACTCAGCATTTTGCACGACAGTTAACCCCCCCAATGCCACTTTTAGATAGTTGTTGGTCAAAAGTTGTATTTGTTTCAACTAGCATGATGGTCAGTGGCCAAATCACAGTAAGCTTAATGTGTCACTTCACCATGTTAAAAAACCCATTTGATTTCCTGCCATGGTGAAAAACAGTTCCAAGACTTGCATAGAGAAAAGGAAGTGGGTTATACCTTGCAATCAGAACAAGGGTCTGTATGAGTTTCTCTGTCTGTCTATAGACTACTATAAGTACACTTGATATTTATGAACAGTTTTCTGTGTTAAATCCTAGGTCATAAACCTTATTCGCAGCGCTGATTTCCTCCGAATTTAGCCTTGAATGGGGGGGGGGGGGGGGGTGGGGGGTGGTGAGGGTCCTGTGGGGGTTTTCGCGGTTGTTCGGGGGGGGGTAGGGGGGGGTTGGGGCGGGAGGGGGGGGGGGTTTTTGTTAGTACCGAAATAGTTTCGGGTCATTTTCGTGTCACATAATATATTCATTTGTTTAATCAGTCAACAAGTAAAAACAACTCTGAACCCCACTATAACCAATGGCGACCGGCAATGATCGAAAAGGTCCCATACTAACATGGCAAATTCATCAAATTCCTCTAAAACAAGACCGAAAGATGGTGGATTTACCATATACAATAATTATTCCAGTGGTTGTTGTTTTTATTGGTGGTGGTGTTCCTTTGTTTTTTGTTTAAGCATAAATTATAAATATTTGCATTTGATCAAAATAGCCATAAGCTGATCCTAACTCTATCCCTTACCCGATTCAAGGCGAAATTCGGAGGAAATCACACTTCAAATCAGCACTGCCTTTTCGGCCCTCGTTAGCGAAAATTCTTTGTTCAGAACTTATGGCCTGTGGATTTGTTTATGACGTTAGTGTATATCTGAACTTTACAATTCAAGTATGTCCAAATTGGTAGAAAACATAAATGTGGCTATAGTTCTTTATCAATGTGATTTTTAAAGGCATTTACAGTGGTGGTGCACTGTATTGTGGTATCATGGGACAAACTATTCCACACATTAATTATTCTGCTTGTAAAAACAACCAGTGGAATTGAAGGGTAGGCTTATTGGTTTTCTTTTTGGTTAGTTTAAAAATGTGACCTCTTGTGACAACATTGTGACTAGCTAATGGTCATGGGTCCAGGATTTAACTGCTTAAGCTTACTGGAAGCGTGTTTATGCGTTTGCTTGTC
>CM065680.1:33340294-33342794 GCA_017654935.2 Phymorhynchus buccinoides | reverse complement strand
GTCCGATTGTCCGTGCGTCTGTGTCTGTGTGTCTACGTCTGTCGGTCCGTCTGTCTGTCTGTGTACAGAGACATTGGTGAAGTGTCAGTACTAGCGCAGGATGTCGCTGGGCAAGGCTATCGCTGGCTGCATCGGGGTCTGTGCCGTGGCTGGCCTGGTCCTCCTCATCGCTCTGCTGGTCGCCTCCTACAAGAAACTGGAATCAGACGAAGGTAAGATAATCACCGACAGCCATGACAGCTTTCTTCTTCTTCTTCTTCTTCTTCTTCTTCTTCTTCTTCTTCTTCTTCTTCTTCTTCTTTCTTCTTCTTCTTCTTCTTCTTCTTCTTCTTCTTCTTCTTCTTCTTCTTCTTCTTCTTCTTCTTCTTCTTTCTTCTTCTTCTTCTTCTTCTTCTTCTTCTTTTTCTTCTTCTTCTTCTTCTTCTTCTTCTTCTTCTTCTTCTTCTTCTTCTTATGTGTCGATCGCTCAGACAGTTACCTGTCATATGAGCGCAAATGCGTCATGCTGCGTATGCGGCTATAAGCTTAACTAAGAAATAGTTAGGCCCGGCATGTCCGTCTTCGGCTGGAGACAATCCACGTAAGAGCATGCATAAAGGCATGAGAATGCACCAGTAAGGTGCCAAGATAGTAGATGACATTAAACACAGGGAAAAGGCAGATGTATACAGAGAGTGACAGATTAGAAGAAGTTACAAGCGCATAAATCCCAGAATATGGGGGAGCTATTTGTATCAAAGACCCCCTCGGCCTCCGTTCCCCGGTGTCCAGACAGGGGAAACAGCCATATTTATGCTTGTTACATTGCACGTGCAGTGGGCCTGCAGTACGACAAGATCCAGAAGAGTCTGGGGGCCGAGGTGTTCACAGAGGGGAGGCACATGGGCCCTGTGGGGTACACCTTCATCATCTTCCCCAACGTCTACACCACCCTCACCTTCGACGACCTCAAAGTCAGTGACTCAGTGCGCCACACAGGCCACTTACTGTAGATGTCTAGGTAGGCCTAAATGTAAAGATTATCTAATAGCCCCCCCCCCACCCCCCTATATGTAGTGCAGTACACATTACAGCCGCGGAGCATTTGTCACAGTCCTGGTTCATTGCGTTTTTTCCGTCTTGCCTTTATCTTCTACTATTATTGAATGCATGTGTTTAATTACATAAATGGATGAAAATTAGTGTTAAACGATAGAGTACTCAATCTGTAGTAAGAAAGGCAAGACTGAAAAAATGGAAAGAACCGATAAATGGAGGAGGGGGGGGGCGCATCTTTACCTTTACTAATGTCTATGCTTGTCTGTGTGTGTTGTGTTCGTGTTGTGTTGTGTTTTTTCAATAGATTAATTGATTGATAGATTGATTGATTGGCTGGTTGGTTGGTTGGTTGGTTGATTGATTGATTGATTGACCCTTCTGTTACAGTGCCTCAACGAAGACGGCGTTCCGATCCAGATTGACGTGTCCTTCCAGTTCAAGATCGTTCTGAGGAAGATGAAGGACATTGTCATGGACTTCAAGGACTTTACAGGATACAAAACAGTTCTCCAATATGCCGGTAAAGCCTATGTATATTGTAAGCACAATAATCCACTATTCTTTTTACAAAAACTAGTAACTGGTAACGCCTAGTAACGGTAACGCCAAGTGCTGGTAACGCTGAGTACAGCAAATTTGAAGCGATTTGGTTAAGAAACGGCGGAGTTATAAGGCCCCGTTTCCCGTTGGCGCTGCTCTGAGAGTGACGCGCTCTCCCGATTCTCTTCCAATTTGCTGCCAGGCTTTGCCCGGGCCATAGCAAGCCTGACAGCAAATTTGAGGCGATTCGGATAAGAAACGGCGGAATTATTCGTGAAAAGGTGAAGCGGCGTATAGCGCGCGCGTTTTCTGAAGCGATTCGCTGCCGGTTTTGGCACACCGATAGTCACCGTCCCCGGTCAGCTACCTGCCAAATTTGAAGGCAATCGGCCCAGAAACGCCGGAGATACGGGCGCCGAGAGTCCGGCGGATGCGCGTTTCGCGCACTTGCGAAGCCGCGCAAATGATACGGCCGCCTCGGTTGCCGTTGCCATCGCCCCGTTAGGGATCACAGCAAATTTGAAGCGATTCGGTCGAAAAACGGCGGAGTTATAAGGCCCGTTTTGTGTTTCACACACAAGACACACACAGACACACACACGGATTAGTTGGCTTTTTACTATATGATGATGGAGCAGGAAGAAGAGGAGGTTACAAAAAAAGAACAGACAAAAACTAGCACTGGATTACTTCTTAGCACTGGTTTGTGTTCATTTTGAAAATTGTTTTTATTTCAATATAACGGAGACCATTTTGGGTGTCCAGATAGTAGGCAAGCTCTTCTCTCTGTCTCTGTCTATCTATCTGCCTGTGTCTCTCTGTCTGTGTTTCTCTCTCTCTCTCTCTCTCTCTCTCTCTCTCTCTCTCTCTCTCTCTCTCTCTCTCTCTCTCTCTCTCTCTCTCTCTCTCTCTCTCTCTCTCT
>CM065680.1:33317794-33335294 GCA_017654935.2 Phymorhynchus buccinoides | reverse complement strand
GAAGAACAACAGATTCTCAGCGCAGATTGGATGGTTTGTAAACCAAGAGTAGCTGTTTCTAGTTGGTGGTGGTGTATGGCTTTGACTTTGATTGAGTGTTGAGTTGAGTGTGTGTGTGTGTCATAAGTCATACGTTTCTTTATTGTGTGTATGTGTGCGCGTGCGTGCGTGCGTGTGTGAATATTCTGACAAATAAATATGTTTGCATAGGTGAAACTAGTGACGCGAGTACTTGTTTTAACCGGTTCTCAACTCTACTTTAGGATACCGGTAGTTGACATTGGGGATAATCCCCAGAGACTCACCTGTTCTCAAGGCTGCTACTGCAGCACTAAGCGCTAGGTGCAAAGCCTCCTGTAGTCTAAAGCCGGCGCCACACACGCGTAAAATCGTATGGCGATGCGATGCGCTTGGGTCACGTGAGTCATGATTCACGCGAAATACTTACGTCTAAACATAATTCTGCCATTTTCGCTCCCTACACTCAAGTAGACCCAACACATGAACTGCACGTGAATCATGACTCGCATCGTCAAAATCGCATCGCATTCAGATCCGAATCGTATGTGTGTAGCAGGCCCTTAAGAGTCACAGTCATTCGTAAAAACAAATGTGACATTGCTGGTAATGAGCAGGCAGACAGACTGTCAAAGCAAGGTAGCCTGCTGGGCCAGCCAGGCCATCCTTTGTTATACAAGGAGGCCAAAGCTATTCTGGGCACCAGGTTCCGTGAATCGTGGAGGAATCGTCTAGGGATCGAAAATGACTAACATGATCTCCACGGTATCAGTCGTCAACAACAGGTGTTACTGTTCAGATTGAGAACGGGACACTGCCGACTCCCGTCACATCTCTACAGGATCAGCCTGTCTCATATCTGTGAGTGCCCCTTGTGGCACAGCAATCCAATCCCCTGAGTACATCCTCCAAGAGTGCCACACATGCCATGACATCAGATGTCAAACATGTCCGGAAGGGATGGAGCTCCAACAGAAGTTGTGGGGACCTACAGAGGTGCTGAAGAAGACGATAATAATAATAATAATAATAATAATAATAATAAATAATATCGCATTAAAAGCAACTAACTAGCTTGTTGGTGTTTCCTTTGTTTCATTTTCATAATAATAATAATAATAATAATAATAATAATAGTGACGCATTTATATAGCGCACTCCTCCACCAGATGTGGAGCTCTATGTGCTTAACAAAAATTGATAACAAGAAGATCAACTTAATTTTTTTTTAAAACAAGAAGTACAACAAAGACATGTAATCGCTCACACACGTGCAAATGTGCATACAGACAGGCACGCCCCCCCCCCTTCCCCCTCCCTCCCCCTACCCCCTCCCCTCCACTCTCACTCTCACGTTACTCTAGGTCCGAGTGAAAGCTGATACTGTCACAATGATAAAACTCTCACTCTCACGTTACTCTAGGTCCGAGTGAAAGCTGATACTGTCACAATGATAGAACTCTCACTCTCACGTTACTTTAGGTCCGAGTGAAAGCTGATACTGTCACAATGATAAAACTCTCACTCTCACGTTACTCTAGGTCCGAGTGAAAGCTGATAATGTCACAATGACAGAAGCCAAGTGAGTACAGAAGAGTGCTATAGCACCACTAAAGGCTACTCCCCAATGCTACTCTCTGCTCCCTCAGAGCGCAGACCGAGGCCGAGGCCATCCTGACGCAGTATGAGAAGGAGTCGGAGGCCTACGAGACCATCGTCAGTGCCGCGGGCCTCAACTTCTCCCCCGAGGGCTTCATCTCCTACCTGGGCACCAGGGTCCTCGCCTCCGCCAAGAACCCCGTCTTCATCGGCCTGGCCAGCCCAGCCCGCACCGTGTACAGGGCCCCCAATTGATTTATAGTGCCCCACCCCCCGAAGGCTTCATCTCCTACCTGGGCACCAGGGTCCTCGGCCAAGAACCCCGTCTTCATCGTGTGGCTGCCCGTGTACGTGTCCCCACCCCCACCCCACGCGGGGTAATCAAAAAACGGTCACAAGCGCTCGTAATGTTCTCATTCCTAGCTGATGCATCTGTACCATAGTGTTCAAGTGCTTCAGCTGTTGGGATTATAGTATATTCATTAAGGTACTCTAGTTGGATGATGATCCCTGGAGTCCTTTTAGCCAGGGTACATCAACAAACAGCAATTTATAGACCTACGCCCCTCACCACTCTTTTCCCATCCAACTGATCCAAACGTTTGCCACTTCTTTACTAATCATGTTTGAAGATGTTGTCAATGTTATAAAAAGACTGGAAGCTGTTCTGTCTTTTGCGTGGTTTTGAACTCTAAACCAGTTTTCATCTGTGTGCTCATTCGAAATCGGAATGTGTTGGCTGAATGCAGGGAGGACACCAGGAATCTGAAGACATAACATAATACGTTTATATCACCCATTGTAGCCATATCACGTTTTGGCTAGGAAAACAAGAACAGGAGGAACCTCAACGTTCTGGCCTCCATTTAACACGTGGTGGCATTGTCCTGATCTTGAAGATTTACACTGACAGAATCCAATTCAGGATGTAATGCACCAGTGGGTGAGAACTTGGGGTGAGCAACTCTTTGAAAAACAAAAAAACTACCACTACTGTGGCCCAGCCAGCCAAGTCCCGCTGATCGGGCCCTTAGCATGATGCTGCGCTATGCTAAGGGCTGGCTGGCTGGGCCACAGTAGACTGTTTTTCTTGAAGGTCTCCTTGAGATTTTGCTAGGTTTCAGCGTAGAATAGGTTGCTTAATGTTTGACTAGTTTGCACATATTCTTTCCTCTGTCCATTTCCCCCTTTCCTTTGGATCGAATAAGGCCACGGGCAACAACTCTCCATGACACTGGAGTCGATTCTTCAGTTAACAGTTGCTTCCCTGTACCTATCTATGTCTCTATTTTTAGCCCTGTTAAAAAATAATTCTTCGCCGCAATAGAAATCGTGTCACCATGCTATTTTGCCTACTTGCGCTGCTTCTATCTCAACGTTTCAGTCATGTGTATTTTTGTTGCTTTTCAGTTGGATTATTATTCATTAGATTAATCTTTTGTGTTTAAAAAAAAAGTTTACCCTCATGTGCTAGGCCTATCAGAGCGAAGAAATTGAATAACATGTTCATCTGTCATCCATCCGTTGACCGTCGTTTCTTCATTTTGTTTCTAGTTCCCAGCTAACAGCATGAATGGAGTATTGGATGCCGAGGCACACAGATCTATACTTTAATTTTCAGAGTATTTATCTAAGTGCAATGTGTAAGTGATTTTCTTATAATCATTTTTCTGCGCCAAAACATCGAGTGGATTTTTGATACAATTATCTAAAAAGTATTTACTTTATTTGTGTTATCTCTTTATAATACTCGTATATGAAATAGGCTATGTTTCTAAAGAAATAAAATAATAAATGTATGTGGATCCATAATGTGTGCTCTGCCTTTTCTTATATAATTTCTTGCCGTATCATCTTTATATCTACTAATGTCACTAAATGTGTGTCTGTTTCAGACCGGAGGACGTTAAACGGATTTTCATTTCATACCTTTTCCCGTCACACTTTCTCTGTGACTCTTTCTCCCTTCCTCTCACGCGAGTCTAGATTTTGTCTATTTCAAATCATGTGTGCTTGCTTGTTTTTGTGTGCCTTTGCTTTTGTATGAATCTCTCTCTCTCTCTCTCTCTCTCTCTCTCTCTCTCTCTCTCTCTCTCTCTCTCTCTCTCGTACGTTGCAAATGTTGTATGTATTTGTAGTAACCTCCCTCCCCCTCCCCCATCCAACCCCTTCCTATGTATTTTTGTTCTTTGTCATCACCATATATTTGTTATCTTTACCCCCCCCCCCCTTTTTCCCTACTTGATACGGGCAGAAAGGCCTAATCAATAAAAGTTTTTGGATTGGATTTGGATCTCTCTCTCTCTCTCTCTCTCTCTCCCCCCCTCTCTCTCTCTCTCTCTCTCTCCCCTCTCTCTCTCTCTCTCTCTCTCTCTGTCCAGAGGGCTGGATGTTAAAAAAAGCATGTTATTGCTTACTCTATTACCCTCTATAAATAAAATTCATTCATTCATTCATTAATTCTCTCTCTCTCTCTCTATCTCTCTCTCTCTCTCTCTCTCTCCTCTCTCTCTCTCTCTCTCTCTCTTTGCTTGTCTGTCTGTCTATTACGATGTAAACCAGAGGTTCATTACCAGCCGCGAGAGAAGCTGGTAATATATATTTTACCAGCCTCTTTGTTGTTGTTTTTCTCTTTTAATTTACCTATTTATTTATATCTGTTCATTTATTTACTTACTAATTTGTTTATTTTTGCTTAAATGTTTAAATCCACAAGAATTTGTGTTATTTTCTAGTTTTCGATGCAAATGTTATGTGTCTTTATAACCCCCTCCCCCAGCCTCCCTATGATACGGGCAGAAGGCCTAGTCATTAAAATTGTTTGAATTGAATTGAATTGAATTTGAATCTCTCTTTCTCCTCTCTCTCTCTCTCTCTCTCTCTCTCTCTCTCTCTCTCTCTCTCTCTCTCTCTCTCTCCATTCCATGTGATTAACCAGTTTTAAATTGGCCTTTGACTGGTGTTTATCTGTACTTTCATTGTTATCCATCCTTGCTTTCTTTGTGCGTTTCAAAGCAGACCAGTACTTCTAAATACAGAAACGGACACCGAAACGGGACGAAACGGACACAAGCTGATATACCTAGGTTAAAAATATTTAGGATAGCAACCTTTACTTTGAACACTGATTTCTTCCAAATTTGGCCTGTACACACGCATGCACACTCAAGTGCCGGCAAGAGCGCACATAATTTTGCATGGATGCATACACACATACATGCATGCATGCACTCACATATACCTGCAAACACTGTATGCTGATGCAAATGTGCACATGCATACACTTGAACGTAGCCTACATACACACACTGACAGCAGTAGACGCATAGTACAAAGAAGAAAGAAGAAGAGACTTGATCACAATCAATTCTAATAAGCTTTTGACACTTGTAAACTGGCACAAAATGTAACATTTAGTATATCTAGATCCTTATATCAAGCCTCAGCACGAATCCGTTTCGTGTCCGTTTCGTTCCTTTCTGTCCAGTTTCGGTGTTTAGAGGTACCCAAAGCAGACACACATAGGCCTACACCGACGTGTACCTGCGCGCGCACGCGCACACTCGTGCATCCGCGCACGCACGCGCGCACACACACATACCGACACACACGCGCGCGCTAGAGAGAGAGAGAGAGAGAGAGAGAGAGATTCGGATTCGGATATTTTATTCATAAAGGCCATAGCCCCTTAGAAGGGGGGTAAACAAGCAGCACAATAAAAGCAATGAAAGCTAGATATTCTACATACACACAGCATTTCGCCTCTTAAAATGCTTTATACAGATACAGACAAAACGACTTGACAGTATTTTCATTGTTTGAAAGACAACAGGAGAACTAATCTAAAAGGGCATTGACCGAGAGAGAGAGAGGAGAGAGAGAGAGAGAGAGAGAGAGAGAGAGAGAGAGAGAGAGAGAGAGATGAGAGAGAGAGAGAGAGAGAGAGAGAGAGAGAGAGAGAGACTACACACACAGCAATGTCCCTGCTCATGTTGAAATAACTTGCACTAAATGAATACAAATCAATAACTTGCGAAGACCTTGTTCCTACGCATGTTTTACACATTGACTTTTGGAAGGCGTGGTACACATCAAGCGCAATAGGCGTATCTGCATAGAAGTTGCCAACAAAGGTAAACAAACGGCTGAGAGTCAGAGAAAAAAAGACACAACTACACTCGCTTGCGCATTGCGACAACAACGCTAAAGCATATTGATGTTGTTAACCATCATCTAATATTTGATTGGAACTTCGTATATTTTGTATCTACAAAACCTTTTAGAAGCTGACTTATTTAAACGGTTACAGTGTTCGTTTGTTCCTTTAAGCAAACACGAAAGCCTTCGTTTAAACATCATTATATCAAAATATCGCCAATGCGAAACACTTTGAATGTAAAGTTTACTTGACAACAACAAGGGATTCGTTCCAGTTTACTACAGTTTATGGCTCCCCCCCCTCACCTGCGTGTTGCATCCAACGGAAGTGTCGCCATCTTAGTCCTATATTTGTGTGTAAACCAGCATCGATCTGGCATTTTTAAAAAGAAAGTTACTGACTAAGATGGCCAGGGAAAAACCATACCGTACCCATGGCACGCTCCTTGTGACCGGATATGACGACACGTGGGTACCAGCCATTGTCTCTTGATGATGATAAAACAAACATGTTGCTAAACAAGTAAATACATGTAGGCCTATAGTTAATTCGGGAACCGTAATTAGACTATCATAGTTGAAAAGAAAGTAAGAAATTTATTGAAAAAGACCTGGAAAAACCGTACCGTACCCATCTCGTTCTTCATCAAATGACCCACCAGATCACGTGTCAAATATGATACGGGTTTCCCCTCTTATAGCTGGTCTAAGGGAAACTTGTTTTGACCAGGCTTGTTTAGCCTTCACTCCCATGCAAACGCCCCAAATTGAAAACGAAACATCATTTTAAAGAGGGCAGCACTCAATTTGAAGTTGGGGGCAAATTGTGTATGTGGGTCACAGCTACCCAGAAAAAACTTGGGACTTCAGATTGGTGGTAGGGTCAGTGTGTCTTTGAATGATGGGACGAACAGACTTGCTAAATGATGTTAAATATGATACAGTATCAAGCAGTGTCATTGATCTCGGGGAAACTGCTAACACCTAGTCTATGTTAAATTCAACGATGGAAACACAAAACTAGAGGTGGCAAAAACACGCTTCACGGCTCTTTATAAAAACAAATGATTAAGCAAACAACGAGCACAATTACTGTGTGAAACATCCAAAGAGGGCAAGAGCAATGCTATGAAACGCTATGAAACGGGGACCCTATGAAACATTATACGTGCGAGACAAACAGATGACACAATACACAGCTTGTTTGTCAGTTGCCATCATATTTCTTCTTCTTCGATCGCTCAATTATGAACGCAGATGCGTCATGCTGCCGTTATGCGACTAACTAAGAAATAGTTAGGCCCAGCAAGTCCGACTTCGGCTGGAGGAAATGTTTTTGAAAGTGTTTCGTGAAAAAAAAAAAAAAAGGCAGGAGAATGGACCGGTAAGGCAGAAAGATAGTAGATGACAGTAAGCAAAGGGAAAAGGCAGAGTCAAAGAGAGTGACAGGTTAGGGGAAGCTACAAGCACAGAACTTCCAGAAGGTGGGGGAACTATTTATACAAAAGACCCCCCGGTATCCCTACGGGGGGGGGGGGGGGGGGGTGGGGGGGGGGGGGGGGGGAGTTGCCATGATATGATGAAAAAAAGTGTTAAATTTTACAACAACAAATTGCCAATAACTAGCATAAATTGGAAGACACGTTCCAAGCGGTGAACAAAACACTTACAATAGCAATGTGGAATCAAACCAGCAAAACAAGAGGCATTATTAAAACATTTTTTTAACACACGGGTTGTCTGGTTCGGTGGCTCTGTTAACAAAGTTAAAGTATGTCTGAGGATATAGGCTACACAGAGAGAGGCCAAAATGGCAAAACAATTCAAAATAGGGCATCTCCCAATTTTAGCCTTCCTTTATGACATCCATATCACAGTATCCAATTTGATCGAAAGAGACAGGTTGAGAGCTTCACGCCATTGAACTACATTTTCAGCGGAAGTTAATTTGAGTAAAACTCAAACCCTGCTTCTCTCACCTAAAGTTAACAGCCAGAGAAGGTCTTTGAAACAATCCAGGGCCTGAATTCACATTGAGATAGTATGAGACTTACCATCATGATATCTTAGAAGTCCTTCTAAAGTGTAGAGTGGCACAGTGGTAGCGCGTTCGCCTCTTGTCAAATAATCCCGAGAGTTCGTTTATTCAGTTATCCTCCTTAAACATTTCCAGTTCCAGTTCCAGTTCGAGTTCTCTCTCTCTCTCTAAAATAATGTATTTAATTAAGTGTCCTAATTGGTTAGATCACTGTCATAGCAGCTGTTTTAGGCCTAAATCACACAATCACTATCTTATGGTAATTCAAACCGTATTTCTGGTAATTTTGAACTTGTAAAAAAATATCCAATAATATTATAAGTGAATGTCGAACAAATGTATCTGAACGAATATTACTTCGTTTGAAGATCTACCAGTATACACCCCAACCCCTCTCCCGCAGCATTGTGATTCACGCGCTAGTAGCTCCATAACCCCCCAATCTTTCTTTGATAAAGCCACCTCAACCCCTGACCTAAAAGATAGTACATACATTATTCAGGATGTTTGAAACCTATCTATGGAAGGGGTATATGCAAGCATCTTATCACAATGCGAATCTGGTGTAGTGTTACGCTCATCTAATCCCTGTCAGTGGCTGAAAGCTTAAAATATCAGCCACAGTAAGTTTTCTCAGCTCCTTTCAGTTCATGCATTTTGTTAACACTCGTCACCAGCATAAACCAATTTAAAGTGTTTTATCCATTAGGCTTACATTGTTTTATGGTGGCATACCACTTGTAAGGTCTTTTCCTATCCCTAACCACAATCAATGATAAGAATATTTGCCGCTGTTAAAAGAAATAACTTGAAACAAATAGCTCTCTGTGGAAAACTGAAAGGAGCAAGAATGAGGGGGATTCGCGTACTGTGCAGCACAGCTCCTCCTACCCCCTCCGCACTAGTAGTGACCCCCCATGACGGACAGGAAAATGATGGTGAACAGAGTGGTGACGACGAAGTACACCTTCATCACCACCGAATCCATGGCGTACGCCACTTCCCTCCACGTCGTCTTCCTGTCGCCCCTGCTGTCGTCGCTCTCCGGCGTGGAAGACTGCCTGTCCCATTTACCTCCCTTCGACATTTTGGTGGGAAACTTGGTTTTCACGTTCTCCCCCTGGTCGTCGTCGACCTTGACCTTGCGGCGGCACGAGCGTCGGTCGACCCAGTGGGTGAAGCGCACGAGGTAGGCTGGCACGGGCACGTCCTCTCTGTGGAAGTACAGGGCCAGGCTGATGATGCTGTAGGCCACCGAGAGGCCGCAGAAGCAGAGGACCAGGATGATGTACACCTCTGGAAACAGACAATAAGGAGTTCTGTGAAATACGTCATAGGGATGACAAAAACAAGCTGTTGCTGTTGGTATTCTACTTCTTCTTCTTCTGCATTCCCAGGCCATGTGGCCATAATGGGTAAGGTACGTATGTGTCCGGTTTTCAGTTTTCACTGGTCTCCCCGCTGCGTACAGCCGACACATTCCGATTTCGGAGGAGCTCAAAGGCGAAACATTATTTGGAAGATTTTTTATTAAAAAGGCAGGAGAATGGGCCAACAAGTCAGAAAGATATCAGATGAAAGCAAAGGGAAAGGGCAGAGTCAAATAGAGTGGCAGATTAGAGGAAGTTTCAAGCACATCACATAACTTCCAGAGGGTGGGGAACTATTTTTACGAAAGACCCCCCAGTATCCCCACGGGGAGAGACACGTGGATGGGGTGGGGCCGTCCAGCTTCCCGTATGGAGGCACGAGGCACCCACCCACTGCCCCGGCTGTTAGTAGGCCTACAAAAATCAAAGGTGCTGCATCACTATCGCCATCACTTTTATTGCTGCTGGTGAGAGTGCAGCTACTGTTCCTGTTGCTATTTATACTAAAAGAATAAGACTGTAATTTCAGGTGGGAAGACAGTTTGCATAAAAAAAAAGACAATTTGCACTCAATTGAAAATTTCTGCGAAAGCGTTTTTGTATCTCAAAAAGGTACTTTTCTGAAAACAGGTTACTTATGTGGACACTTTTTTTTCCTTCTGGAGCTCCCAAGGCATCTATATAAGGGAATAAAACAAAAGCTAAGGTAAACTTTCATGCATTGAATCTTCATCACTCAGAAAAAAAAAGATATCTCAAGTCAAGTCAAGTCAAGTCAAAATCATCTTTATTGAGGGTTAAAGAATAAGCTGACAAAGCTTTTTTTTTTATCCTGCCTATCTCAAATAAATAGGCCTATCCAAAACAAAAAACCATTTAGCGATTGCTATGGACTGCATGTAGGGTAAGACGGGGTAAAAAGCCCATGGGCTGGTAAGAAGCCCATGCCAATTATCTCATGAAATGAAGCAAATTTTCGGTCAAATTCTGGCCCATGAGGACGAGTGTTTATGTTTAGCGTTCGTCTCATGGGCAACATGTGACTTAAATGTGCTTTATTTCATGAGATAATAGGGCATTTGCCACGCGTGTTCGTTCTCTATACTATACTACTAATTTGCCCGCACTCGTTCTGCCCGAGTTACGCTGACCTTTCTAATGCAACTCTCTAATGTTCAACTCCTGTCAAATTCAAGGTCGCCCTCACGTGGCAAATGCCCTATTGGCATGGGCTTCTTACCGGCCCATGGGCTTTTTACCCCGTCTTCCCCTATCAGTCAGCCTACACCGACACCAGGTGATGGAACTGACCGAGGAGGGAGACGTGGTCAGCCGTGGTGGGCATGGTGTCGGCCAGCAGAGTCATGAGCACCACGAAGGCCAGCAGCACGGTTAGACTGTAGCCCATCTTCTCGCCGGACTCCGCGGGCAGCAGGAAGATGAAGACGCTGAGCAGCCAGCACATCATCACCGGCAGGATTAGGTTCAGCCCGTAGTAGGCCGGTTTGCGCTTGTACTGGAAGCTGTAGGTTACCTAGTAGAGGGGTTGAGAAAGATGGAGAGAAAAAGGACTGGTTAGTGTTGACCGATTGAAAATGAGCTGAGTTGGTGGGAGTTGTGACAGCGCAAATTGTAGCAACTGCGCAAAATGTAACAATGTTCGATTTTGTTACATTTTGCGCGGGCAGCCCGCGCAAATTGTAACAATTGTTACATTTTGCTTGTTTACATTTTGCGTGGGCTGCCCGCGCAAAATGTAACAATTGTTACATTTTGCGCTAGGCGCCCACCTTTTGACGAAATTAGCACCCCAAAAATGGCAGTTTTTCGTCATTACAGATCAAATCGAAGTAAAATCTTCAAGGAGTTGATGAATTTGTCTTCATCATAATATACCAAATCGAAAGATAAAAAAAAGTCTACATCTAAATTTCCAAATGTTTGTTTGCTTGCTTGTTTGTTTCACTCGTTCTTCTTTCGATTTAGCATTATTACTTATTATTACAAGGTGCAAAGTATGCAGGTTGTTTGATTGATTTTTTTTCTCTCGTGTGTTATTTCTTTCTTGCTTTCTTCTTGGGTACAGCGTTTTTTTTTACGCCTGAACAATGCCGAATTACTGTTGTGTTTATGGATGTAACAAATCACAGCTACGATATTTTCTGAACTGTATTTATCATTATTTTCCTTCGAATCTCTCTCTCTCTCTCTCTCTCTCTCTCTCTCCCTCTCTCATCTCTACTTCTCTCCTCTCTCTCTCTCTCTCTCAATTTGTTTTCCTCAATTTGTTTTCACACTTGTTCAAGGTAGTTTTATAAAGTATAGCATACGTTACCATTTCTCACGTTAGCTTTACCTTGGGGTAACCTACCTGACTCCGACATAATCTTAGATCCAATATCGAAAACGAAAGTAGGAACCGAGTTGTCGTTCTTACTTGTTTTGATATTCTAGATCTAAGAGTACAGTCAGGAAAATAATGATAAATACAGTTCAGAAAATATCGTAGCTGTGATTTGTTACATCCATAAACACAACAGTAATTCGGCATTGTTCAGGCGAAAAAAACCGCTGTACCCAAGAAGAAAGCAAGAAAGAAATAACACACGAGAGAAAAAAATCAATAAAACAACCTGCATACTTTGCACCTTGTAATAATAAGTAATAATGCTAAATCGAAAGAAGAACGAGTGAAACCAACAAGCAAGCATACAAACATTTGGAAATTTAGATGTAGACTTTGTTTTTATCTTTCGATTTGATATATTATGATGAAGACAAATTCATCAACTCTTTGAAGATTTTACTTCGATTTGATCTGCAATGACGAAAAACTGCCTTTTTATGGTGCTAATTTCGTCAAAAGGTGGGCGCCTAGCGCAAAATGTAACAATTGTTACATTTTGCGCGGGCAGCCCGCGCAAAATGTAACAAAATCGAACATTGTTACATTTTGCGCGGGCAGCCCGCGCAAAATGTAACAATTGTTACATTTTGCGCAGTTGTTACAATTTGCACTGTCACAGGAGTTATGACCCTTAGTCCTCGACTATCAGGCGGCGTACCATTTGAAGGAAGTAAGCTTGGAAGCTCGTTTTTTGGTTTGTGGCTCAAGCCACAAACCTATAACTCACTTTGTCGGTCGGTCTGTCTGTCGGTCGGTCTGTCGTTCCAAAAATTGTCGCACTTCAAATCGAGGCTACACTTCGAAATTAATTGAGGCCACTCTTTAAAATTATGTATTTTAAAAGCGTACAAAATAATAAACATACGTAATACAGACACTACAACAGACACGACGAGTATGCGGTGCTTCTTTTGATGAGTATAAGTAGGATACATAGTTTTAAATGTTTTCCAAAAAGATATAAAAAGTTACGAAATGGTGCAGAGATAACATTCTGGTTTACAGATTAAAATTATTGAAAATCCAGGGGAGGTAACTCATGATTTTTTTGGAGAGTGGTAAAAATACACCGCGTGCCACAAACTATTGCGATTCCGCGCTTGTTCTTGTCTGTGTCTGTTGTCTGTCTGTCCTGTCTTCTCATATTGAGAGAGAGAGAGAGAGAGAGAGAGAGAGAGAGAGAGGAGAGAGAGAGAGAGAGAGAGAGAGAGAGAGAGAGAGAGAGAGAGAGAGAGGGGGGGGGGGGGCAGACGCAGACGATTTATTCCGAAAGGCCATGGCCCCTTAAGAGAGAGAGAGAGAGAGGGAGGGAGAGAGAGAGAGAGAGAGAGAGAGAGAAAGAGACAGAGGAGAGAGAGAGAGAGAGAGAGAGAGGAGAGGAGAGAAGAGAGAGAGAGAGACGAGAGAGAGAGAGAGAATAATTTTTTTCAACATGCTTTAATCTGTGAATTGCAACAACAACAAAAAGAAACATCCTTGGGTACTTACAAAAGAATACTCATTGGAAGGGTTGCTCTCAGTGTAGGCTTTCTCCATGATCCATTCCCCGTTCGCAGAGTAGAATGACGTGTCCACATTTCCAGGTTCCAATGACAGCTCCGCTATCGTGTAGCCAAAGGTGGTGATCTGTATCGAACGAGACAATTGTTGGGTGGGTTTTTTTTTACATTTTGCAGACCATGAAGTAAGCTTACGTGTAATCGAGATGCATACAAGTTGTTACGACTACAATATATTGTGCATCCAACCCCATAGCCCTTACTGTTCTCTTTTTCTTCTTTTCTTCTTTCTTCTTCTTCTTTCTTCTTCTTCATCTTCTTCCTTCCTTTTTCTTTCTTCTTTCTTTCTTCCTTCTTCTTCTTCTTCTTCTCGTAGGCAGCCCACTTCATCTAGTTGAAAAGTCTGCTGCAAGTTGGAGGACTCGTAATGCATAGAGAAAGAAAGTAGACCTAGCTTAGAAACTGCATGTGTTATGTGCAAACATTTTGCCATTCCCGCTCCCCTTCCTTCCTCTTCTCCTTATCATGACATCCCCACCTAACCCCTGCCCACAACTGTACCTGGATGTTGCAGGTCTGGGTGTCGAAGGGGAAGTAGGAGATGTCTGTGCTGCAGCTGACGGTCAGAATGCCAGGAGGGCTCCACAGGATGGTGCCCAGAGAGGAGATTCGCAGGGGAATGGTGTTTTCGTCCAGCGCAGACAGGTTGTCAATCCTGGAGATTACAAAAAAACCCATTGATGGAAATTATATTGGCTCTGTGTGGATCAGAATAATAATGTCACTTTCTTTGCACTTTGTAAGCAGCAACAACAACAAAGAACCCCAGCACACACCACACACACACACACACACACACACACATTTTTTTGTTCATGCAACAATGTAGAATGTGTTTTTGTAAATAATCATGATATAAACATATCAAAATTGAGAGGCTTGTCTTACAAAAAGCCTGTAATATCAAAAGGAACAAATGATGAACTAAATACAGTTCTACGTAGCGAAAGTGGTCGCATTCCGTCTTTGGGAACAAACTAATAAATAAAATAAATAAATCTTCTTATTATAAACATTACCCTGATTTGGAAGGTACCGATGGGAAATTACACAGTGTTTGTGGTTTTTTAATGATGATGATGATGATCATCATCATCATCAATCATCATTATCACCACCATCACCATCATTACCACCTCCATCGTCGTTGTCTGTCATTCATTTTTTTTTTTTTTTTTTTTGTCGTCCATGATGATGATGAGTATGATGACATTACGGCGTACAACGACCAACGACGATGACGACGACTATGATTACGACGACTATGATGATGACGACTATGATGCTGATGATGATGATGATGATGACGCTGATGATGATGATGACGATGAAGACCACAACAATGGTAGTGATGATGATGATGCTAATGATGATGATGACCATGATCATCGATAATGATAATGATGGTGGTGGCGATGATGCTGATGTCGATGATGATGGTGGTGGTGATGATGGTGTTCATGATGATGATGATGAAGATGATGCTGATGAGGAGAGGAGAGGAGGAGGACTACGACGACGATTACGAGGACGTCGAATGATGATGATGACGGCGACGACGACAACAACGATGACAACGAGAGATGGTAATGATGACGAATCACTCACGAGTTGTAGACGATGATAGGAGGGGTCCAGATCTCATCCTGGTACACGTGGGTTTCCCCAATGTCGTCATACGAAGAAGGATCCCAGGACAGCCGGCTGTCATTCCAGGTCTGCCCACAGAGACCCCCTAATGGTCAACGAGGAAGGTGGCGGAGGGGTTAACACGTTCGCCTGCCAATTCCATTGCGCGAGTCACCCGGGTTCGAACCCCGGCCTCGCCCTGTTTTTCAATAGTTCGACAGTAAAATCGAATTGAGTGTCGAGTCCTTCGGATGGGGACTTAAGACAAGTCTGACCGTTGTACTTTACGCACGCAAAAAAACACACAACTACGGCAATTAAAGACCCACCAGATACATGAGTAAAAATCACAGGTTTCACGTCTCTCTCTCTCTCTCACTGGTAAGAAATCTTATCTTTACCAGGAGTGTTGACTCCCATACAAATTGCCTCTTGCAATTTGAAAATGAGGCAGAGACTTTAAAGAGCAGCCTCGACTCGTGTATGGGGGTAGACTGTATGTGGGTCACACCTACCCAGAAAAAGGGGCTTAACCCTTTCACCGCCAAGGTCGCATTTTAGCACCACAGTGATTCAAAACAGCTATGTCACTAAAAAGGCATCAAAATTGGAATCTATTATCCAAAAGACCCTATTGTCATAGTTTTTGGGAAGTAAGGATAGACCTTATTTTATATAATGTATGTCACCGAAGAATCCCCAATACTGCAGATGGACATGTGTTCTCTACCCAGGTAAATTTAAATGAAATGTTTTTGGCTGAAATATAGCTGGCGGTGAAAGGGTTAATCCAGCCGGGTCAGTAGGTCGTTAAAAGTCGAGATACCCCTCTGCTTGGTATGAACAAATTGATGGCTAGATTTCCCTGAGACGAGTCTCTGTGACTCGGAAATACCAAATATCGAGTGTAATACTGGTAAGGATGTTGTTAAAGTTTACAGACCGTTGCTTACAGATTAATATGGTTTACAATCACTCCACACGTTTGTCTTCGTGAGACTAACAAATGTGTGTGTGTTAGCGAATGTGTGTGTGTGTGTGTGTGTTGTGCGCGCGCCCCAAAAAGAAGACCCCCGCCCCCCCCCTCCCCGCGCGTGTGTGTGTGTGTTGTGCCGTGTGGCGTGTGAGTGTGTGAGCGTGCGTGCTTTGCGTCCGTTGTGTGCGTGTGTGCTTGCGCCCGCGCGCACGTGTGTGTGTGTATGTATGCGCATACATGTTATTACTGTGAACTCTAGACACATTCTGAGAAATTAACTGAAATGGCACAAACTAGTTCTAAGTTGTGCAATAAAGGTGTCAACGACAATTCCCAAGTGATTGTAATAGTGGGCCCAGGGTGTGGGTATCTCCTCGCTCTCTCTCTCTCATTCTCTCTCTCTCTCTCTCTCTCCTCTCTCTCTCCTCTCTCTCTCTCAGTCTCCTCTCTCTCTCCCTGTCTCTCTCTCTCCTCTCAGAGCTTTTGTTTTCCAAGGGCCTCCGTGGTGTCCTCATTTTGTGTTTCACCATGTTGCTGATACCAACCAGCGCCTTGACTTAATGCAGTGTCAGACCAATTGACAATCGGCCAGAACACCAAGGCTACATCAAAATGTGGTTTTATGCTCTGCATAGTTATGCAGGGATTGTCTTTAGCCATGTGCACGAGCTCCTAGCATAACATCATCATTCTCCCAAAATCCTCCGAAGTCGGAGTGTGGCTGCTCACGTGGCGGGGTAGTCAATATAATGTCTCTCTCTCTCTCACGTAATGTTCTCATCCTTGAGCTGGTGCATTTGTACCATAGTGTTGAAGTGTTTCGGCTGTTGGGATGAGGCCCTGGAGTCTTTTAGCCAGGGTACGGACAACACCTAACAATTAACACCAACAATTCAATCCAATTGGTATCTGTCCCACTAACACCGTTCCAACCCACCCACTCACCCCTAAAACACCCCACACACACTTTGTTGTGTGTGTGTGTGTGTGTGTGTTGTGTGGTGTGTGTGTGTGTGTGTGTGTGTGTGTGTGTGTGTGTGTTGTGTGTGTGTTGTGTGTGTGCTTGTGTGTGTGTGGTGTGTGCGTGCGTGGGTGTGTGCGTGCGTGCGCGTGTGTGTGTGTATGCTTGCGCGCGCGCGCGCGCGTGTGTGTATGTGTGGTGTGTTGTGTTTATTTGTGTGTTTGTGGTGTGTGTGTGTGGGTGTGTTTGTGTGTGTGTGTGTGTGTGTGTGTGTTGTGTGTGTGTGTGTGATTGTGTGTGTGTGTGTGCGTAAGCGCGTGCGTGCGTGTGTGTACATGCCGCGCTGTGAGTGTGTATCGCGCGCGCGCGCGGCGATGCGGTGTGTATGTGTGTGTGTTGGTTTATTGTGTGTGTGTTGGTTGTATGTGTGTGTGTGTGTGTGTGTGGGTGTGGGTGTGTGTGTGATGTGTGTGGTGTGTGTGTGTGGTGTTGTGTGTGTGGTGTGGTCGTGTGTAGCCCCCGCCCCCATACACGAATCTATGACATCGTATGTAATTGTCTGTATCAATGTTTTATCATATTCTTGAATTGGATCTGCATGATAATAGTGGAGAATAACTGTAGGATTTCATCGATTTATTTAGACAAGTAGTATTTAATCCAGATGTGTTTCTTTCAAAAAAAACTCATTCGTCAGGGTGCCCCCTTTAATGCAGTATCACGATTCGACTGTGTTTTACTATGGCAAGGTGAGATAACTGAGTTGGAGGCGGTTCTTCATGCAT
>CM065680.1:33301196-33308696 GCA_017654935.2 Phymorhynchus buccinoides | reverse complement strand
ATATATATATATATATATGTGTGTGTGATGCAGGACATCAAGACGGGCACTATGGAGATCACAGGCTGGTGGACCCTGGTAAGTAAACTCGGGAACTGCCACTCGATTCTCCATGTTTTTCCAGGGTGTTGCTTTTTTCAAGAAGGGCCTACGGGGATTTTATATTTGTTTTTCGTTTATTTGTTCTCAACTGATTGATTTCCTATCTGTAGGCGTATCTCTCTTAATCTACCTCTTTCACACACCTCATCCCCAATGTAACTGACCTCATCTCACAACATTCATCCCAACACAAATATTGACAGAGACAATCATGGGAACTCATGCAAACACAAACACTAATGCGCGCGCGCACGCACGCGCGCACACACACACACACGCCTACACACACACACACACACAACACACACATACACACACACACAACACACACACACACACAACACACATACACACACACACTCAAGTGTGCGTGTGCACACATGTGGGCTTATGTACGCGCTCGGTCGCGCGCACTCACACACGTACGCACGCACGCACGCACGCACACGCACACACACACACACACACACACACACGTTTGCCCAATCTCTTTAATTGCAGTACTTCAAGTTCAATACTGCATCACTCATTGAATGGGCTGGCCATTCCCTACCTGCATTGTTCTGCCTATTGGTATTACAGGGGCTCCTTGACGGATGCGTTTTTGCAAGAAACACGTCAAGATCACCAGGAAAACACCCTTTACAGGGATCGCAACACTCGTTTTGCTCCGGTTTCCTAGAAATAAAACCGTCAAATCGGCTATTCTTCCTTGGCGGAGGTGCTGGAAGCCAAATTATTTCAGTGAAAGAGAAGCCATGTGCCTTCTCTTTTCTAATGACCGCCTGACTTTAGACCAAATCGTTTGTACGAAATTTCGACAATACATTTATTCTTTTTCTTTTTATTATTTTATACAGATAACCTAACAGTTTCGTTTGCAACAAAGAAAATAGCTCTTTCTTTTTTTACTGCACTACAAAAAAAGCTTCAACTACAATGAGTGTCCTCCACCCACCCCATCCAAAATGGCTTCTCTCTCCGGTATCTCCGCAAAGAGGAATCGCTGTTTTGATGGTTTGATTTCTAGGAAACCAGAGCATCTGGTGATCTCGACGTGTTTCTTGCAAAAAATCATCCATCCATTAAGTGTGTTCCTGCCATGGCTCTCTCAATGACTCGGGCTGTCCAGTTTTGTTGGGAAAAAACAAACATGTTGCGAGTTTCTCTCAACTAATCTGTTACAGTACATCACTAGCAAGTAATAGTTCAGTTGACTGGAACTTCAACCAGTATGTCTCCCGACTACATTGCACAACCTGGAAGGGCTATCACGTCTAACTTGCTAGAGAAAAAGAAGTTGTGAGTTGCCATACTGAGTAAACGTTAAGTAAAGTTCACTTAAATGAAACTCTAAACCTGTTTTGCTTGACTAAATCGGACAGTTGACGGTTGGGCTACTAGCAGTGGCGTGGGAACGTTTTGAAGCCAGGGAGGGGGGGGCAGGATTACCAACAAACGGGGGAGGGGGGTGAGCGCACGGACAAGATAGATGGATAGGGTAAGGTACATGTCTTAGTAAATGCTACAAAACGCTTTGTAAATGTTAATTTTAACCATACTTATAATCAACAGTCCACATTTATAAATGAAGGAAAACAAAGGAGACAACAAAAAGACATGCAAATACAACCATGTTTGGGGGAGGATCAGCCAGTCATGGAACAGGGGAGGGATAGTTCCAAGTGACCAGTTAGGGTGGGGTGAGGGGTCTGTGGGACTTGTCTCCCAGAAGCTGATGATAATTTGAATGTAAAAGATGCAGTCAAGGCTACTCGTGAGCGAGTAAGCTAAAACTATAGCATGGGACTACATTTCTCCCTCTTTTTCCTTTCTTTCTATTTTTTTTCTGAGGGGGTGGAACCTCTGTAACCCCTCTCAAATCCATATTTGATGTAGTACCCAAGTTCAAAGACATGTAACAATAATTAGAACAACAATTAGGCCTGTACATCAAAGAAAGGAAAAGGAAAGGAAACATATCTGAGCCATCTAAACGTCATGTCACATTGTAGCAAGTCTTTGTTTGGTGATGATTGAGTTTAAGAAAAGCCCAAACCATACAAGAACAAACTTACTAAAAGTATTCGTATCTATATGCAAGACATGTACTTTACTAGGGGAAGACGGGGTAAAAAGCGCATGGGCGGGTAAGAAGCCCACCCCAATTATCTCATGAAATAAAGAAAATTTCAGTCAAATTTGCCCATGAGACGAATGCTAAACATTAACGCTCGTCTCATGGGCAAAATGAGACTGAAATTTGCTTCATTTCATGAGATAATTGGGGTGGGCTTCTTACCCGCCCATGCGCTTTTTACCCCGTCTTCCCCTACTTTTAGGGTAGGTCTAGCTCAGATAAATATTTCATGGTACATTGAACACATAATTATTGGAAACCAAACCAGGCCATGCTACTGTCAAATATTGTGACAAAAAGTCAGTTATAATGGATAAGATAATACTTGTTCAAAACAAATCAGTCAGTCAGTCCACCTAATGAAACAAAGCTGACCAAATTCTACCAATTATATAAAACTTCAAAACGTGTGTGTCAGTCAGTCCTGTTTGACTAGCCACGACTTCCAGATACAAAGGACGCAATTACGTTCTGATCATATAACACCTCATCTTCGTAACTTGCACTGGCTTCCAGTAGAGGCTAGAATCAAGTATAAAATAGCTTGCCTTTGTTTCGGTGCTGTTCACTCCTCTGGTCCCGTCTATCTCTCCGAACTAGTAACTGTCTACTTACCTGCTCGCTCCCTACGTTCTTCCTCTGACTGCTGCACACTCAAGGTTCCTCGGGTCCACACGAAATCGTTTGGTGAACGATCCTTCTACTATTTAGCACCTCACTTATGGAATTCCCTCCCACAACATGTTCGCTCATCTGACTCTATTTCCGCCTTTCGCTCTGCCCTTAAAACTCACTTGTTTCGGACATATTATGATTGATTAGTGTTTGTGAGTGAGGTGTGTGTGTGTGTGTGTGTGTGTGTGTGTGTGTGTGTGTGGTGTGTGTGTAGGGGGGGGGGGTCCGTTTTATTGCAGAAATCTTGTAAAAAAATTATTTACAATTATTTTATTATTCGTATTTTGTATGTAGAATGTCTACGTCTTGTAAACTTTAAATGCTTGTCAATGAGGTAGAAGGGTATTTTTGTTTTTGCAAAATTTGTCTATTATAATTAGTCATGTAATTGATATGTCGATTGCAGTATGATTTTATTTCAAGTTGCAGTATTGTATTCAAACTTGATTGAGAATGTGAATGTGGTCTCTATGTTTCTTCTTAGAATGTTCATGTTGTAACTATTTTACTCTTGTATAATTAATTGTGTGCGAGTGTGCGTGTGCGCATGCATGTGTGTGTGTATGTGTGTGTGTGTGTGTGTGTGTGTGTGGTGTGTGTGTGTGTGTGTGTGTGTGTGAGTGTGTGTGTGTGTGTGTGTGTGGTGAGTAAGGAAGTAAGAGAACGTTGTGTGTAGGCATCGTGCTTATTTTACTTTCTAATGATTAATTATTTGTTTGCCTTTAAATTTAATGTTCTTGTTATCAATGTAAAGCGCACTGAGCTCATGTGAGAAAGAGCGCTATATAAATTCCCATTATTATTATTATTATTATTAGTCTGGAGGTCTGGGCATAATGTTAAATGTAAAGAGGTCTTGCCCAAAATATCCCCATTCCCCTGGACACAGAGATTTTAGACAGCTGATGTTTGGGAAGGTCCCCAAAGGCCAAATAATCATCGAGTTTGGGATTCAATATAATTCACAAATGATTAACAATTTACCCTGATTTGCCATCTCAAGAGTCAAAATGTGACATTGAACATGGATCAAAGGTAAACCTACCTTTGAGAACAACGAATAAACCAGTGAAACCAGGCTGAACCATGCAGGCCCTCAGCTCTAATGAGCGCTTTCAATTCTAATCACATGAATTCACATTAGCAACTCCCCCAACTGAAGTTTGGATTTGATGTATGCCATCTGTACTTTGTCATCTTCAAGGGTGTGGAAGATGGTGCAGAACGTAAGGGGAGGGGCGACAGAAGCAGAATTGCTGGTTAAACTTATTTTATTTTACAAAAGTCACAGAGGGCCATGTGTGGGGAAGGGGTTGTAGGGGTGGGGGGGGGGGGGGGGCAGAAGAAGGTATGGATAAGGGAACAGTACGCTTGATAGTGGCCCGAGGTCCCCTCTACGTACTTGTACATTTCTTGAACTGGCCATAAGTTCAGCATAAGAATCTTAAAGACATTGATGTAAAAGCCGCCTTATTATATTAAAAATGGAGCCTTTGGACCTCCCCCCCCCCCTCCATCTCTCTCTCTTAAAGACAGTGATTCATTTTGATGAGCATGTCTGCCTTGCCCCCCCCCCCCTCCTATGTGCCAGGCAGCATGTCGCCCCCCCCCCCCCCCCCCCCCCCACCCCCATGTTTTTATGTTACTGATAGACTACCTACAACTTTTGAGGAGATTTTCTGCAGCAGTTGTCAGGGTTTTGTGAGGACAGAAACAAGGCAGCAGCAAAGAAGATACAAAAATAGCAATACACCTCACCATTCGGGACTGAAGTAGAGGGCTAATAAAGCAATCTGAAAACAATGCAAACTCTGTCACTGTAATAGTAAGTCTATTCCTGGTTGTAACCTCTCTATCTCTCTCTCTCTCTCTCTCTCTCTCTCCTCTCTCTCTCTACTCTCTCTCTCTCTCCTCTCTCTCTCTCTCTCCTAGCTCGCTCTCTGCTCTCCTTGTTCTGCAAGAAAACGTTGCACGAAAACGATGCGTGTTGTTGTACTAACCCCCCATGACATGAAAGCTGTATCTCGCTAATGTCATTAAATCATCAAAGTGTCAATCTCTCTCAGTCTCTCTCTCTCATCTCTCTCTCTGCGTCTCTACTCTCTTGTCTCGTTTTCTCTCGCTCTCTCTCTCTCTCTCTCTCTCTCTCTCTATCCTCTCTCTTGACACTAATTATTAATAAGTTTGGAAGGTCTTTACTTGACATGTGCTTTCTGTTTGATCTTTGTATTTTGAATGGTTGTTGTTTTGGGGACAGGGAGGGTGAGTTTACATTTGTTTCGCCGCAAGGCAACAGTCCTATAGATTGTCTTCTTATTTCGGATGATTTGTATGATAAATGTGATTTAAAAGTCGGCGATACTCTTTTTTCCTGGCATCTGCCTGAAGAAATGAAGTGGGTTAGTGGTGAAGAGAGCACAGAATCACACACTGAGGCACAGCAAGAAGAAAAGGTGTTTTGGTCGGAAGATAATGCTCAGCGTTACAAAACAGAATTAGAAAACAGACGAATTTCTAACCCTTTCGCCGACAGCCATTTTTTAGCCAAAAAATACCATTAAATGTAACTGGGTAGCGACAGTCTTTGTTGTTGCAATATTGCGAATTCCTCTGTGACAAATATAACATTAGTCCTATCCTTACCTCCCAAAATAAAGAAAATAGGGTCTTTGGATAACAGACCCTGATTTGATGCCTTTTAGACAGACATAGGTAGTTAAACCATTGTGGTGCCCTAAAATGCGACATTGGCGGTGAAAGGATGTCAGGAGAGCATTGATAGAGCGACTGGTTTGCTTGGTACTGATGTGAATGGAAGCATTGGGTTATTTGTGAACGGTTTGTATAGTGCGGCTGCATGCATGGTAAGAAAGGTGGGTGGTAAAAAGAAAGAAAATGATGACTATTTTGATGGTGAGTGTAAATTAAAGAAAAGAATAGTAAAAAGATTACTGCAAAGTTTCCGTAGAGCAAAAACACCGGAATATAAGAAGGAATTGCATGCTAAATTTGTGAAAGAAAAGAAAGAATATGTTGATATGAGAAGAATAAAAAGAAAAGAATATGATGAAAAAAGAATACAAACTTTGAAAGAATCACTAAAGGATTCAAAGCTCTTTTGGAAGACTATTAAATCTGTTAAAAAAAAGAATCTAATTTATAATGAGATTTCATCAACCCAGTGGTATGATCATTTATTTTCTGTGTTTAACACATCAGATAATGTGAATGAAGAGGAACATGAAAATATTGAATTAGAAGAAGACAATTTTGAACCTTTATTTAATGATGATATAACAGCACAGGAAATAGTGGATGGCATAAATCATTTAAAAAATGGAAAAAAGTGCCGGTTTGGATAAAATAATTAGTGAAATGTTAAAAAATGGAAACGAGTTAGTGATGATTTTTTTAGTTCTGTTGTTCAATACTCTATTTGAGCAGGGAATTTTCCCCACTGACTGGTCTAAATCTATCATTGTTCCTATTTACAAGAAGGGCGATAAAAATAATGTTGACAATTACAGGTGTGTGGCACTAACAAGCATAATAAGTAATAAAAGGCTTTCACAATGGGCTTACAGGAAAGGGAAAATTATTGAAGAACAGGCGGGGTTTAGAGCAGATTACAGCACATTATATCATATTTTTACGTTATATGCACTAGTTGAAAAATATTTGTTAAAAAAATCAAAATTTTATGTTGCGTTTGTAGATTTTCGCAAAGCGTTTGATTCAATTAATAGAAATATTTTATGGAGTGTTTTACGAAAAGATGAAATTAATGGGAAACTGTATCATGCACTAAAAAGTATTTATAATTCAGTATGGGCCTGTGTAAGAGATAAATCAGTGTACTCATATTTCTTTGAGTGTCTGCATGGCGTTAAGCAAGGGTGCCTTTTGAGTCATCTTTTGTTTTCATTTTTTATCAACGAACTAGCGGTGCAATTGTCAAAAAAGGTCGCCATGGTGTGCAAATCATTGCAGGTGCTGTAGAAATATATCTTTTGTTGTTTGCGGATGATATTATTTTATTATCAGATACACCTGTGGGGCTTCAGACACAGTTAAATGCATTGAAAGAAGAGGCAGATAGCTTAACAATGCGTGTTAATATGGATAAAACGAACATAATGGTATGCCAGAAAGGGAGGCTTTTTATCTGTAAGGGAGAAATGTGGTACGGAGATCAGAAGTTAAAGGACAAATTCTTATACGTATTGTTCTTTACAACCAAACTAGTCTGCAGGTTTAGGATGGAGGGAAAACAAAGTCAAAAAGCTAAAACTCAAAACTATGACCCAAAACGGCGTTAAATTGTTTTGGAAGCTATTGATTCTAGGTTGTGACATGTTATTGTATGCGTCTGAAATATGGGGTTTGTATCAAATGAATGTATGGAAAAAATACATGTTCTTGCTATGAAGGTTTTTAATGTGCCTTTGCATGGGTCTAACAAGATGATGTAACGGTGAAACTGGAAGACACACTGTATATATATGAAATTGTAGATGTATGAAAGCATTGGTTTAGATTAATAAATTACATGAAGCTAGACTATGTAAAAAAACTTAGTTATG
>CM065680.1:33291300-33300696 GCA_017654935.2 Phymorhynchus buccinoides | reverse complement strand
CTCACACAACAAACAAGTACATAATTTCTGAACCATCGAACAAAAAAGAAAAAAAGAAACAAAGTGTCATCATCACAAAGAAGATTATTCATACACAATCCGTTATATCCAAGTGCATAATAGTATTACATAACTTATTATTTATTTATCTTATTTTTTCTAAATTTGTATGCTTCTGCTAAAAATTTCGCCAAAAGCTCTAATGTCTGATCTTTTTCAGAGCAAAGAAAAACTGCTACGTCCTGACTTGCTGCTATAGGGATGGAAAATAAAGAACACTTTTGTCTAATGCTTTCATAAGCTTTACACTGAAATACAAAATGAACTTCATCTTCCACTGAATTTTTATCCAGACAAACAGGGCATATACTTCTTATATCTTTAGTATCGAACCACCTCTTATTTGCATACAAACCTAGCGTTCTTGTTCTGAATCTTATTAGTGTCTCTCTGTACCATTTATTTGACAATGTTAAAATATATTTCTCAGGATCTAGAGTGCTCTTAAATGAAAAAATACCAGAGATATGAATTGTTGCTTTCCAATGAAGAGTGCCAAATTTGTGCTTGAAACATGATATTAATCTATCCTTAAATTCCTTCAAAAACATTTTTTCATCCCCTACTCCCTCATTCAACCCGACAATTCCAAATCCATTTTCAGTTAAAATCCTTTTCACATTACTCAACCAGTTCATTTTCCCTGCACTAAGCTGCTGTTTTAGCATAACATAAGTTTGTTTACATAGTCTAGCTTCAGGTAATTTAATTAATCTAAACCAATGCTTAATACATCTACAATATGCATATATAAACAGTGGGTGTCTTCCAGTTTCACCGTACATCATCTGGTTAGACCCATGCAAAGGCACATTTAAAAAACGCTTCATAGCAAGAACATGTATTTTTTCCATACATTCATTCTGATACAAACCCCATATTTCAGACGCATACAATAACAATGTCACAACCTGAGAATCAAAGAGCTTCCAAAACAAAAATAAATCAATTGAACGCAGTTTTGTCATAGTTTTGAGTTTAGCTTTTTGACTTGTTTCCATCCATCCTACCTTCAGACTAAGTTTGGTTGTAAAGAACAAATACTTATAAGAATTTGTCACTTTAACTTCTGAGTCTCCGTACCACCATTTCTCCCTTACAGATAAAAAGCCTCCCTTTCTGAATACCATTATGTTCGTTTTATCCATATTAACAACCAGGTTAAGCCTATCTGCCTCTTCTTTCAATGCATTTAACTGTGTCTGAAGCCCCACAGGTGTATCTGATAATAAAATAATATCATCCGCAAACAACAAAAGAAATATTTCTACAGCACCTGCAATGATTTGCACACCATGGCGACCTTTTTTGACAATTGCACCGCTAGTTCGTTGATAAAAAATGAAAACAAAAGAGGACTCAAAAGGCACCCTTGCTTAACGCCACGCGGGCACTCAAAGAAATCTGAGTACACTGATTTATCTCTTACACAAGCCCATACTGAATTATAAATACTTTTTAGTGCATGATACAGTTTCCCATTAATTTCATCTTTTCGTAAAACACTCCATAAAATATTTCTATTAATTGAATCAAACGCTTTGCGAAAATCTACAAACGCAACATAAAATTTTGAATTTTTTAACAAATATTTGTCAACTAGTGCATTAACAATATGATCTAATGTGCTGTAATCTGCTCTAAACCCCGCCTGTTCTTCAATAATTTTCCCTTTCCTGTAAGCCCATTGTGAAAGCCTTTTATTCAGAATATGTGTGTACACCTTACTTATTATGCTTGTTAGTGCCACACACCTGTAATTGTCAACATTATTTTTATCACCCTTCTTGTAAATAGGAACAATGATAGATTTAGACCAGTCAGTGGGGAAAATTCCCTGCTCAAATAGAGTATTGAACAACAGAACTAAAAAAATCATCACTAACTCGTTTCCATTTTTTAACATTTCACTAATTATTTTATCCAAACCGGCACTTTTTCCATTTTTTAAATGATTTATGCCATCCACTATTTCCTGTGCTGTTATATCATCATTAAATAAAGGTTCAAAATTGTCTTCTTCTAATTCAATATTTTCATGTTCCTCTTCATTCACATTATCTGATGTGTTAAACACAGAAAAGAAATCATCATACCACTGGGTTGATGAAATCTCATTATAAATTAGATTCTTTTTATTAACAGATTTAATAGTCTTCCAAAAGAGCTTTGAATCCTTTACTGATTCTTTCAAAGTTTGAATTCTTTTTTCATCATATTCTTTTCTTTTTATTCTTCTCATATCAACATATTCTTTCTTTTCTTTCACAAATTTAGCATGCAATTCCTTCTTATATTCCGGTGTTTTAGCTCTACTGAAACTTTGCAGTAATCTTTTTACTATTCTTTTCTTTAATTTACACTCACCATCAAAATAGTCATCATTTTCTTTCTTTTTACCACCCACCTTTCTTACCATGCATGCAGCCGCACTATACAAACCGTTCACAAATAACCCAATGCTTCCATTCACATCAGTACCAAGCAAACCAGTCGCTCTATCAATGCTCTCCTTAATCCTTTCACCGCCAATGTCGCATTTTAGCACCACAATGGTTTAACACCTATGTCGCTAAAAGGCATCAAATCAGGGTCTGTTATCCAAATACCCTATTTTCTTAATTTTGGGATGTAAGGATAGGCCTAATGTTATATATGTCACGAAGGAATTCGCAATATTGCAACAACAAAGACTGTCGCTACCCAGTTACATTTAATGGTATTTTTTGGCTAAAAAATGGCTGGCGGCGAAAGGG
Organism: Phymorhynchus buccinoides; assembly: GCA_017654935.2. NCBI lineage: Eukaryota > Metazoa > Mollusca > Gastropoda > Neogastropoda > Raphitomidae > Phymorhynchus > Phymorhynchus buccinoides. The sequence continues at coordinate 33,297,880 of CM065680.1, read as the reverse complement.
TTAAATTCGTCTGTTTCTAATTCTGTTTTGTAACGCTGAGCATTATCTTCCGACCAAAACACCTTTTCTTCTTGCTGTGCCTCAGTGTGTGATTCTGTGCTCTCTTCACCACTAACCCACTTCATTTCTTCAGGCAGATGCCACGAAAAAAGAGTATCGCCGACTTTTAAATCACATTTATCATACAAATCATCCGAAATAAGAAGACAATCTATAGGACTGTTGCCTTGCGGCGAAACAAATGTAAACTCACCTTCCCTGTCCCCAAAACGACAACCATTCAAAATACAAAGATCAAACAGAAAGCACATGTCAAGTAAAGACCTTCCAAACTTATTAATATTAGTGTCAAGAGAGAGAGAGAGAGAGGGAGAGAGAGGAGAGAGAGAGAGAGAGAGAGAGAGAGAGAGAGAGAGAGAGAGAGAGAGAGAGAGAGAGAGAGAGAGAAAGAGAGAGAGAGAGAGAGAGAGAGAGAGACTGACACTTTGATGATTTAATGACATTAGCGAGATACAGCTTTCATGTCATGGGGGGTTAGTACAACAACACCATCGTTTCGTGCAACGTTTTCTTGCAGAACGAGAGAGAGAGAGAGAGAGAGAGAGAGAGAGAGAGAGAGAGAGAGAGAGAGAGAGAGAGAGAGAGAGAGAGAGAGAGAGAGAGAGAGAGAGGAGAGAGAGAGAGAGAGAGAGAGAGAGAGAGAGAGAGAGAGGTTACAACCCAAATAGCTTTATTATTACAGGGACATAGTTGCATTGTTTTCCAATTGCTTTATTAGCCCTCTACTTCAGTCCAGAATGGTGAGGTGTATTGCTATTTTTGTATCTTCTTTGCTGCTGCCTTGTTTCTGTCCTCACAAAACCCTGACAACTGCTGCAGAAAACCTCCTCAAAAGTTGTAGGTAGTCTATCAGTAACATAAAAACATGGGGGTGGGGGGGGGCGACTGCCTGGCACATAGGAGGGGGGGGGGGGGGGGGCAGACATGCTCATCAAAATGAAGCTAAGAGAGAGAGAGGGGGGGGGGGGAGTCATAAGCTCCATTTTTAATATAATAATTTACATCAATGTCTTTAAGATTCTTATGCTGAAATTATGGCCGTTCTGAAATGTACAAGTACGAGATCTATCAAAATACTGTCCCCTTATCCATATCCATATGTCGCCCCCCCCCTACGTTACGTTCTACACCATCACACCACTTCCACACCCTTGAAGATGACAAAGTACAGATGGCATACATCAAATCCAAACTTCAGTTAAGTTGCTAATGTGAATTCATGTGATTAGAATTGAAAGCACTCATTAGAGCTGATGGCCTGCATGGTTCAGCCTGGTTTCACTGGTTTATTCGTTGTTCTCAAAGGTAGGTTTACCTTTGATTCATGTTCTATGTCACATTTTGACTCTTGAGATGGCAAATCATGGTAAATTGTTAATCATTTTGTGAATTATATTGAATCCCAAACTCGATGATTATTTGGCCTTTGGGGACCTTCCCCAACATCAGCTGTCTAAAATCTCTGTGTCCAGGGGAATGGGGATATTTTGGGCAAGACCTCTTTACATTTAACATTATGCCCAGACCTCCAGACTAGTAATTGCGTCCTTTGTATCTGGAAGTCGTGGCTAGTCAAACAGGACTGACTGACACACACGTTTTGAAGTTTTATATAATTGGTAGAATTTGGTCAGCTTTGTTTCATTAGGTGGACTGATACTGACTGATTTGTTTTGAACAAGTATTATCTTATCCATTATAACTGACTTTTTGTCACAATATTTGACAGTAGCATGGCCTGGTTTGGTTTCCAATAATTATGTGTTCAATTTACCATGAAATATTATCTGAGCTAGACCTACCCTAAAAGTAGGGGAAGACGGGGTAAAAAGCGCATGGGCGGGTAAGAAGCCCACCCCAATTAATCTCATGAAATAAAGCAAATTTCAGTCAGTCTCATTTTGCCCATGAGACGAATGATTAATGTTTAGCATTCGTCTCATGGGCAAATTTGACTGAAATTTTCTTTATTTCATGAGATAATTGGGGTGGGCTTCTTACCCGCCCATGCGCTTTTTTACCCCGTCTTCCCCTAGTAAAGTACATGTCTTGCATATAGATACGAATACTTTGAGTAAGTTTGTTCTTGTATGGTTTGGGCTTTTCTTAAACTCAATCATCACCAAACAAAGACTTGCTACAATGTGATATGACGTTTAGATGGCTCAGATATGTTTCCTTTCCTTTTCCTTTCTTTGATGTATAGGCCTCATTGTTGTTCTAATTATTGTTACATGTCTTTGAACTTGGGTACTACATCAAATATGGATTTGAGAGGGGTTACAGAGGTTCCACGCCCTCAGAAAAAAAATAGAAAGAAAGGGAAAAGAGGGAGAAATGTAGTCCCATGCTATAGTTTTAGCTTACTCGCTCACGAGTAGCCTTGACTGCATCTTTTACATTCAAATTATCATCAGCTTCTGGGAGGCAATCCCCCCAGACCCCTCACCCCACCCCAACTGACCACTTGGAACTATTCCTCCCCTGTTCCATGACTGGCTGATCCTCCCCCAAACATGGTTGTATTTTTATGTCTTTTTGTTGTCTCTGTTTTCCTTCATTTATAAATGTGGACTGTTGATTATAAGTATGGTTAAAATTAACATTTACAAAGCGTTTTGTAGCATTTACTAAGACATGTACCTTAACCTATCCATCTATCTTGTCCGTGCGCTCTGCCCCCCTCCCCCGTTTGTTTGTTGGTAATCCTGCCCCCCCCTCCCTGGCTTCAAAAACGTTCCCACGCCACTGCTAGTAGCCCAACCGTCAACTGTCCGATTTAGTCAAGCAAAACAGGTTTAGAGTTTCATTTAAGTGAACTTTACTGAACGTTTACTCAGTATGGCAACTCACAACTTCTTTTTCTCTAGCAAGTTAGACGTGATAGCCCTTCCAGGTTGTGCAATGTAGTCGGGAGACATACTGGTTGAAGTTCCAGTCAACTGAACTATTACTTGCTAGTGATGTACTGTAACAGATTAGTTGAGAGAAACTCGCAACATGTTTGTTTTTTCCCAACAAAACTGGACAGCCCGAGTCATTGAGAGAGCCATGACAGGAACACACTTAATGGATGGATGATTTTTTGCAAGAAACACGTCGAGATCACCAGATGCTCTGGTTTCCTGGAAATCAAACCATCAAAACGGCGATTCCTCCTTGGCGGAGATACCGGAGAGAGAAGCCATTTTGGATGGGGTGGGTGGAGGACACTCATTGTAGTTGAAGCTTTTTTTGTAGTGCAGTAAAAAAAAGAAAGAGCTATTTTCTTTGTTGCAAACGAAACTCCGTTAGGTTATCTGTATAAAATAATAAAAATAAAAAGAATAAATGTATTGTCGAAATTTCGTACAAACGATTTGGTCTAAACTCAGGCGGCCATTAGAAAAGAGAAGGCACATGCCTTCTCTTTCACTGAAATAATTTGGCTTCCAGCACCTCCGCCAAGGAAGAATCGCCGATTTGACGGTTTTATTTCTAGGAAACCGGAGCAAAACGAGTGTTGCGATCTCTGTAAAGGGTATTTTCCTGGTGATCTCGACGTGTTTCTTGCAAAAACGCATCCGTCAAGGAGCCCCTGTAATACCAATAGGCAGAACAATGCAGGTAGGGAATGGCCAGCCCATTCAATGAGTGATGCAGTATTGAACTTGAAGTACTGCAATTAAAGAGATTGGGCAAACGTGTGTGTGTGTGTGTGTGTGTGTGTGTGTGTGTGTGTGTGTGTGTGTGTGTGTGTGTGTGTGTGTGTGTGCGTGCGTGTGCGTGCGTGCGCGCGCGCGTGTGTGCGTGCGTGCGTGCGTGCGTGCGTGCGTGCGTGCGTGCGTGTGTGTGTGTGTGTGTGTGTGTGCGCGCGACCGAGCGCGTACATAAGCCCACATGTGTGCACACGCACACTTGAGTGTGTGTGTGTATGTGTGTGGTGTGTGTGTGTGTGTGTGTGTGTGTGTGTGTGTTGTGTGCGTGTTTGTGTGCGTGCGTGTCGTGCGTGTGCGTGTGTGTGTGTGCGTGTGCGTGCGTGTGCGTGCGTGCGCGCGCGCATTAGTGTTTGTGTTTGCATGAGTTCCCATGATTGTCTCTGTCAATATTTGTGTTGGGATGAATGTTGTGAGATGAGGTCAGTTACATTGGGGATGAGGTGTGTGAAAGAGGTAGATTAAGAGAGATAAACCTACAGATAGGAAATCAATAAGTTGAGAACAAATAAACGAAAAACAAATATAAAATCCCCGTAGGCCCTTCATGAAAAAGGCAACACCCTGGAAAAACATGGAGAATCGAGTGGCAGTTCCCGAGTTTACTTACCAGGGTCCACCAGCCTGTGATCTCCATAGTGCCCGTCTTGATGTCCTGCATCACATCACACACACACACACACACACACACACACACACACACACACATATATATAATATATATTAGTCCTACAGAGTTGTGTGGAGTGGGAAGTTTGGCTTGTGCGGCTGTTATCTTTTTCTGTATTATTTGATTCATCTGTCCTGCACAGCTCACGCATCTGATGGTGATCGTTGGTCTATAGGATTTATTTCTTAAACTATATATATATATATATATATTATATATATATATATATATATATATTATATATATATATATATATATATTATATATATATATATATATATATATATATATATATATATATATCTATATTTATAGAGAGAGAGAGAGAGAGAGAGAGAGAGAGAGAGAGAGAGAGAGAGAGAGAGAGAGTTCAGACTTCAGACTTTAGACTTCAGATACTTTATTCTAACGAGGATAAGAATTTAGGCTGGGCCTATTTTTCCATTCTGTCCTTGGTCCTAAGCATGCAACATGTACTTTTATCTCTAGCAAATGCTATAAAGAGAGAGAGAGAGAGAGAGAGAGAGGAGAGAGAGAGAGAGAGAGAGAGAGAGAGAGAGAGAGAGAGAGAGAGAGAGACGGAGAGAGAGAGGAGAGACAGAGAGAGAGACAGAGACAGAGGACAGAGACAGAGACAGAGAGACAGAGAGAGACAAGAGAGAGAGAGAGGAGAGAGAGAGAGAGAGAGAGAGAGAGAGAGAGAGAGAGAGAGAGAGAGACAGCACACAGAGAGAGACAGAGAGAGACAAAGAGAGAGAGAGAGAGAGGGAGAGAGACAAAGAGGAAAGAGACAGACACAGAGAGAGATAGAGAGAGGGAGAGAGAGACATAGAGAGACAGAGAGCGAGGGGAGAGGAGGAGGAGGGCGAAATAGAAACTTCAGGCTTGGATTTGGGTGAAATCCCCTATCCCCTCCCCACCCCCCCCCCCCCTGTCCCTCCTAAAATCCACCCCACCTCTCCCTACGTTCCATTCCCCTCCAGAAATTCTCGCTCCCCCCTTCCCCTCCCCTTTTGAAGCTGATCACCTAGGTAGCCCTCCCCTCCTTTGTTGACTGCTTTTATATATGGAAGCCCCCTCCCCCCCCCCTATTAGTATCAGAGTCTTCTTTATCAGTTTTACCTGTCATCAAACCCTACGTGTCATGTCAATAGTCCTACGTGTCATCGGTTTTACGTGTCAGTACTCCTACGTGTCATTAGTTTTACGTGCCAGTAGTCCTACGTGTCATCGGTTTGACGTGTCATCGGTTTTACGTGTCAGTACTCCTACGTGTCATTAGTTTTACGTGCCAGTAGTCCTACGTGTCATCGGTTTTACGTGTCCATATTCCTACGTGTCATCGGTTTGACGTGTCAGTAGTCCTACGTGGAAAAACATGTCATTAGTTTTACGTGTCAGCTTATAGTCCTTACGTGTCATCTTATATAGCGTTTGACGTGTCAATAGTCCTACGTGTCATCGGTTTGACGTGTCAGTAGTCCTACGTGTCATTAGTTTTACGTGTCAATAGTCCTACGTGTCATTAGTTTTACGTGTCAGTAGTCCTACGTGTCATCAGTTTTACGTGTCAATAGTCCTACGTGTCATCAGTTTGACGTGTCAATAGTCCTACGTGTCATCGGTTTGACGTGTCAGTAGTCCTACGTGTCATCGGTTTTACGTGTCAATAGTCCTACGTGTCATCAGTTTTACGTGTCAATAGTCCTACGTGTCATCAGTTTTACGTGTCAATAGTCCTACGTGTCATCAGTTTGACGTGTCAGTAGTCCTACGTGTCATCAGTTTTACGTGTCAATAGTCCTACGTGTCATCAGTTTTACGTGTCAGTAGTCCTACGTGTCATCGGTTTGACGTGTCCATAGTCCTACGTGTCATCAGTTTGTCACGTGTCAATAGTCCTACGTGTCATCGGTTTTACGTGTCAATAGTCCTACGTGTCATCGGTTTTACGTGTCAATAGTCCTACGTGTCATCAGTTTTACGTGTCAATAGTCCTACGTGTCATCGGTTTTACGTGTCAATAGTCCTACGTGTCATCAGTTTGACGTGTCAGTAGTCCTACGTGTCATCGGTTTGACGTGTCAATAGTCCTACGTGTCATCGGTTTTACGTGTCAATAGTCCTACGTGTCATCGGTTTTACGTGTCAGTAG
>CM065680.1:33283800-33288800 GCA_017654935.2 Phymorhynchus buccinoides | reverse complement strand
ACGCACACACTCACACACACACACACACACACGCACACACACACACACACACACACACACACACACACACACGCATTGCGCGCACACGCACAGCACATTCGAAGGTCACAGAAAAATAAAAAATAGTACAGACAGGAACACACACACAGAACACACGCACACACATAATTTACACAATGCCACACACATACACACACACAGAGCATTGTGCTGATATATTTTCATTAAACAGCAGATTCGAAGGTCTTTCAGAAAAATAACAAAAGTACAGACAGGAACAGGAAATGAAACCAGAATCCAAGATCGAGAACATAATGATAATTTACATATCAATGCCCCCATTACCTTTTTAGACCTTAAAGAAGGGAAGTCTTCACTGGGTAATGACAGAACAGCTGTACTGTTGGTCGTGACGACATTTCAAATGAAATGCTAAAACATTTACCAGAGAAGTGGGTGCACTATCTTCATGAAATAATGGAAAAATGCTGGCGTGAAGGTAAGTTACCAGCAGTGTGGAAACATTCAATCATAGTTCCAATTCTTAAAAGTGGCAAACCCAAAGCAGACGTCAACAGTTACAGACCAGGGCCTGTATTCACGTTGAGATAGCATGAGACTTAGCATCATGCTAACTTAGAAGCTCTTCCAAAAGTCCTATTTAATCCTATAGGACATTGGAAGAGCTTCTAAGTTAGCATTATGCTAACAAGTAACATGAATACAGGCCCAGTTTGTCTTACCTCGCACACATGTAAGTTAATGGAGAAAATAGTAAGTGCGCGTTTGACTCACTATTGTGATAAAAACAATGTTATTCCAGTCCATCAAGCTGGCTTCAGGTCAGGAAGGGCTACAATAGATCATTTTAGTGAAGTTGTCTACAAACATAAAACGCCAATTTGCTCGTAGGCAAAATGTGTTGGCAACATGTCTGGACATCAAACGAGTCTACGGTCAGGTGTGGCATGCTCAGTTGTTACTTAAATTTAAGGCAGGAATTTGTAGGAGAATGTTTTCGTTTATAAAAGAATTATTATCTTGTAGAAAAATTCAAACAAGAGTTGAAAATGCATATTCGTCACAAATAGATTTACATTATGGGAGTTCCTCGAGGATCCATCATTGCTCCTTTTTAAAAAAAATCAATATCATATCAAACATTTCTGGACATTTCAAGGCATACAAATTAGCTTTGGGAGTTCCGGTTCATACTCCAACTATTGCTACAGATAGGGAGTTAGGTGTTCTTCCTCTAAAGGAGTACCGAGAACTGTCTTCAGCTAAATACATAATAAAAAGCAGTGCAGTTGAAAATGTCAACGTGGATGAAAATAACTTTAGATCAGATCTCCAGTTTCCGAAAAAGATGAAGGAATATAAAACATCTAGCAATAATAGCCACTTATACTTCAGATATTCAAAGGAGATCAGGACTGGAAGGTAAAGATGTATCTACATGTTGGATTACATCTCCTATTCCTCCATGGGAACATAACAGAGCAGATTTTCACATTTCAAATGACGATTGACAAAAGAGTGATAGTCCTCATCTACTGGTCTCTTTTCGCTTTGCATATTAATTTCAGTTATCCTAACCATTTAAAGGTATATACTGATGGCTCTCTGATTGACAATGATGTGGCCGATTCTGGATTTGTAGTTCCTGGACTAAAGAAAGAAAACTAATTTCATATAGGCGAAGGTCATTCTATTTTCACGACTGAGCCATTCGCATGGCTCTGTGATGTATTGTTAACTGTTATGTTGATATACAATATGCCTAAATGCCTATATACGTGTAAATAAATTATAACAACACACTATATTTGCAAAACATAGGCTACACTACATACCAAACACTCAATAACAATAGCACACCACACACAAACAATCACGATTACACACAGAGATACACACGCACACGGACACACGCACACATACACACGTGCGTGCACACACACAATCAGACAGAGAGAAAGAGAGAGAGAGAGAGAGAGAGAGAGAGAGAGAGAGAGAGAGAGAGAGAGAGAGAGAGAGAGAGAGAGAGAGAGAGAGAGAGAGAGAGAGAGGGGGGCGGGCGAGAGAGAGAGAGAGAGAGAGAGAGAGAGAGAGAGAGAGAGAGAGAGAGAGAGAGAGAGAGAGAGAGAGAGAGAGAGAGAGAGAGAGAGAGAAGAGAGAGAGAGAAATAGAGAGAGAGAGAGAGAGAGAGAGAGAGAGAGAGAGAGAGAGAGAGAGAGAGAGAGAGAGAGCGAGAGAGAGAGAGAGAGAGAGAGAGAGAGAGAGAGAGACAGAGAGAGAGAGAGAGACACATAGAGAGACAGAGACAGACAGACAGAGAAACAGAGAGAGACAGAGACAGAGAAACATAGAGAAAGAGGCTTAATACACTCTGACCCTTTCACATCTCAGTTCTTGTATAATCGTCCTGGATTAAGGGCTAGGCACTAACCAGGAAAGGCGGATTATATGTTGTTTACTTCGCATTGAGTTATTCAGGAATACAAACAGCAGTGCGCTACTTTCTATTACAGAAAACATGCGCTACTTTCTATTACGCAGAACGATTAATTGAACTGACATGACTTTTAAACCCATTTAGCCCGGTGAATAGTGCACACAACAACAAGCACTCATTTACATAAACTGTGTTGGCGCAAACCCACCATTCTTCTTCTTCTTCTTCTTCTTCTTCTTCGATCACTCAGTAGTTTCCAGTCATATAAACGCAGATGCGTCATGCTGCCAGCCTGTCGTAACTAAGAAGCTAATGCCGTAACTAAGAAAGAGTTACGCCCAACATGTTCGCCTTCGGCTGCAGAAAATCTGTGTTTTTTGGGGGTTTTGGTGGGTTTCTTTTAGTTTTAAGGGCCTGCTACACTGCATACGATTCAGTTCACTACGATTCGATGAAGTTATAAGCACAGAACTTGCAGAAGGTGGAGTAACTATCGTGTGAAAGACCCCACCCCTCCCCCAACCACCAGTTTCCCCACGAGGGCACCCCACCATTCACACACACACACACACACACAAACACACACACACACACACACACACACACACACACACACACACACACACACACACAATTGTGCACGCATTTTCACACACCTACAGCTTTTCTACTGATATCAAAGCATTGCGGTGTATTTTAAACTGTTCGTGACTTTAGGCTGAATGCTTGTCACGCGTCGAGGGACAGAGGTAAGAATGTATATAGACCGTAAGACATACGCGGAGACACCCCGTGAGCTACGGTGAAATCGTCTTTTCAATTCTATAGAATGTGTTGACGTTCAGGGCCTTTGACGATTCCCCCAGGTGTAGGCTACCAAAGAAGTAGGAACGACGCATACCCTTTTCATAAGGGCAAGGAAAGGGATAGGGGAGAGAGGCGGTGGACCTAGGACGGTGTTGCGAAATAGTTGTGTATAAAAGCGACCAAGTAGGGGAAGACGGGGTCCCCGTCGGGAATCGTCGGGAATCACTAGTTTTAAAAACCGATATATTTTAAACATATTTTAACAACTTGGGTTTTTTTTAATAACGGATGTACATAGTCTGAAATTGGTGTCAAACGTGGGGTCCCTCTATTAAGAACCTTTTTCTGCCCAGACTTGGCCAAATTATGTTTTAGAGCCTTTTAGAGTCTGGGGGCGTTCTTTTTTGTACATTTTTAAACTAATTTGGGGACCTTAGTTTCTCATGTTTAAACTCATTTTGAGGTAAAACTTAAAATAATAAAAAATCTGTCTTAAACATTGTACAAATGGTTTTCCACTTCATGGTGGAGATCTTTTAAAAACGAGATTTGATAAATAAAAGCAAACTAATAACAAAAATACGTGTAAATATTTTTTCTCGTTAGACCTTGTTTGATTTTTAAAACCTTCATTAAAATTGTTCTTTTTAACATTGAGTGGTCCTGAAATTAGTTGCACCTCTCGCCGGGAGGGGTACAGTCTAAAGTCTTTTTAATCTAACATTTTTAATTCAAAGTAACATTTTTACTATATAAGAGTAGTTCAGTACGAGCCATGGCTCCTAAAAATTCTAAAAATGTACAACAAAAAATAATAATAACAAACAAATTCACTTGACCTTTATTCAAGATAAAAACATAGGTTAAAAGATAAAAAAACTAAAATCGATAGAAACATCATATTCTTTTCCCCTTTCCCCCCCTTCCTAAAAAAACACATGTAAAAAGTAATGTCCCATATGGTTTCGGCCAAGAGGACGTAAAGCTAAAATTTAGTTTAGAAGACGGGGTAAAAAGCGCATGGGCGGGTAAGAAGCCCACCCCAATTATCTCATGAAATGAAGCAAATTTCAGTCTCATTTTGCCCATGAGACGAGCGTTAATGTCTAGCATTCGTCTCATGGGCAAATTTGACTGAAATGTTCTTTATTTCATGAGATAATTGGGGTGGGCTTCTTACCCGCCCATGCGCTTTTTACCCCGTCTTCCCCTAAGCGTCTTGCGAAATAGTTGTGTATAAAAGCGACCAAGTAAGCGTCTCTCTCTCTCTCTCTCTCTCTCTCTCTCTCTCTCTCTCTCTCTCTCTCTCTCTCTCTCATGCTTAACTTGTTCTGCAAGAAAACGTTGCTCGAAATGACGGTGTTGTTGTACTAACCCCCATGACACAAAAGCTGTGTCTGGCTAATGTCATTAAACCATCAAAGTGTCAAAGTGTCAAGGTCTCTCTCTCTCTCTCTCTCTCTCTCTCTCTCTCTCTCTCTCTCTCTCTCTCTCTCGTTCTTTTCTCTCTCTCTCTCTCTCTCTCTCTCTCTCTCTCTCTCTCTTCTCTCTCTCTCTCTCTCTCTCTCTCTCTCTCTCTCTCTCTCTCTCTCTCCTCTCTCTCTCTCTCTCTCTCTCTCTCTCTCTCTCTCTCTCTCTCTCTCTCTCTCAAATCGCCTAAAATCTTTATCCTTGTCAAATAAAGTTGTCCAGTGTCCAGTCTCTCTCTCTCTCTCTCTCTCTCTCTCTCTCTCTC
>CM065680.1:33273800-33276300 GCA_017654935.2 Phymorhynchus buccinoides | reverse complement strand
GCAGAGATAACATTCTGGTTTACAGATTAAAATTATTGAGAAGCCAGGGGAGGTGACTCATGATTGGAGTGGTAAAAATAGACCGCGTGCCACAAACTATTGCGATTTCGCGCTTGTTTTTATAATGGGAGATATGGGTAGAATGGAGGGAAGTGGAGAGTGAGAGTAAACAATGGAGAATATCGATATCATGGGTAAGAAGAAAGTTAAAAGACGAGACAATGTGAACGGGGGAAACCCAGCCGTTGGAAATAAGCGAATGTATTTGAAGAAGAGTGAATAAAAAGGACAAAGAAAATGCGAGAGAAGGGGAAGCAAGAGGATGCGTGGTCAATTAAAACTGTCTATTTTAACCCTTTCACCGCCAAAGTCGCATTTTAGCACCACAGTGGTTTAACACCTATGTCACTAAAAGTCATCAAATTTGGGTCTATTATCCAAAGACCCTGTTGTCTTAGTTTTGGGAAGTAAGGATAGGCCTTGTTTTATATATGTCACAGAAGAATCACCAATACTGCAGATGGATTTTGTTCTCTACCCAGGTAAATTTAATGGACATTTTTGGCTGAAATATGTCTGGCGGTGAAAGGGTTAAGGATGATCATGCTTCTGGAAGACTTTCAAACGGTTGATTTGAAATACAATTTTCATCATCAATGTATTTATAAACCTATAACTCACTTTGTCGGTCGGTCGGTCGGTCGGTCCAAAATTGTCGCACATTTTGACAAAATGTCGCACTTCAAATCGAGGCTACACTTCAAATTGAGGCCGCTCTTTAACATGATGTATTTTAAAAGCGTACAAAATAATAAACATACGTAATACAGACACTACAACAGACACGACGAGTATGCGGTGCTTCTTTCGATGAGTATAAGTAGGATACATAGTTTTAAATGTTTACCAAAAGATATAAAAAGTTACGAAATGGTGCAGAGATAACATTCTGGTTTACAGATTAAAATTATTGAAAAGCCAGGGGAGGTAACTCATGATTGGAGTGGTAAAAAATAGACCGCGTGCCACAAATTATTGCGATTTCGTGCTTGTTTTTATAATGGGAGATATGGGTAGAATGGAGGGAAGTGGAGAGTGAGAGTAAACAATGGAGAATATCGATATCATCGGTAAGAAGAAAGTTAAAAGACGAGACAATGTGAACGGGGGAAACCCAGCAGTTGGAAATAAGCGAATGCATTTGAAGAAGAGTGAATAAAAAGGACAAAGAAAATGCGAGAGAAGGGGAAGCAAGAGGATGCGTGGTCAATTAAAACTGTCTATTTTAACCCTTTCACCGCCAAAGTCGCATTTTAGCACCACAGTGGTTTAACACCTATGTCACTAAAAGTCATCAAATTTGGGTCTATTATCCAAAGACCCCATTGTCTTAGTTTTGGGAAGTAAGGATAGGCCTTGTTTTATATATGTCACAGAAGAATCACCAATACTGCAGATGGATTTTGTTCTCTACCCAGGTAAATTTAATGGACATTTTTGGCTGAAATATGTCTGGCGGTGAAAGGGTTGAGGATGATCATGCTTCTGGAAGACTTTCAAACGGTTGATTTGAAATACAATTTTCATCATCAATGTATTTATAAAGTGTTTTTTTTTAAAAAACATAATCACGTGTTGAGAACAGACTTAACCCCTAATATGGAAGCCTGAGAAGGAAAAAAATCGATTTTCTTATTGTAAAATTTAAAATAGACGTGTTAGACTCAATCTGATAAAAAATTGGTCTGGAGATATATCTTTCCTGAATGTTCTAAGCCAAAACGCTTCATTCCAGGGCTATGACATAAAAAGTTATGACATCATCACATCCCGTAGTAGACAGGGGGCAGGCAGTGAAGGGGTTAATGCTGCTCTTTAGCTTTAACCCTTTCACCGCCAGCCATACTTCAGCCAAAAATGCCCATTAAATTTACCTGGATAGAGAACAAAATCCATCTGTAGTACTGGGGATTCTTCTGTGACATATATAAAACAAGGTCTATCCTTACTTCCCTAAACTAAGACAATAGGGTCTTTGGATAATAGACCCCAATTTGATGCCTTTTAGTGACATAGGTGTTTATCACTGTGGTGCTAAAATGCAACTTTGGCGCGAAAGGGTTAAGCATTGCATAATTATTGACTGTCCAAATTACATAACTAAAATAAGGTTCAGCTCATAAGATTGGCTAAACAGCAAATAAGTGATAAAAAAAATTGTATCACAATACCACCCCAGAACAACTACAACAACAACAACAACACCAACACCAACAACATACAGTATTTATACGGCGCTGAATCTTGATAGAAATCAAATCAAAGCGCACACACACGTTAGCATTCATAGCGCATTCAAACAAAAACGCAATACAAAGCGAACACACACGGATGACATAAATGGAATATAGCAGAAACAGACCTAATGGCAAGAGAGAGAAGAGAAAGAGAGCGCGTGGAGCTTTAATGACGGGGGAACAGATGGGTTTTGAGGTTAGCT
>CM065680.1:33263800-33268800 GCA_017654935.2 Phymorhynchus buccinoides | reverse complement strand
GGACACTGACGTGTTGCCTACAGATAGGTAGTTATGATATCAAGGCCATTATTCAAACACGAAGATAATTATTCAAAGATCAAAGTCACTGGACCGAAAACGCAGCTTCACGGCTGGTTGATCTAGCGGTTCACGCTCGAGTTATCTCTATTGTTTATTTCTTTGTTTCTGTCTCGGTGTCGCTGACTGTCTGTCTGTCTTTCTTCCCTCTGTCTTTCTGTAATATTTCACTCACTACTGTCCTTGTCTGTTTTTCTGTCCGCCTCTCTGTCTCTGTCTCTGTCTTTCTCTCTGTCTCTGTCTGTCTCTCTCTCTCTCTCTCTCTCTCTCTCTCTCTCTCTCTCTCTCTCTCTCTCTCTCTCTCTCTCTCTCTCTCTCTCTCTCTCTCTCTCTCTCTCTCACTATTTTCAATCTTTATTAATCAGTTAGCAAACCATATGAACGAAAAGGGTAAGCATGGGGTTAGGTTATTTCCGGATATAATAGAATTGTTTATTTTATTATTTGCTGATGATGTGGCTCTTTTGTCTATCACACCTAGCGGCCTTCAAAATCAATTAAATGTACTAAAAACCTGCTGCAGTAATATGAAGTTATCAGTAAATATAAACAAAACCAAAGTCATGGTTTTTAGAAAGGGGGGCTTCTTAGGAAAATATGAAAAATGGTTCTATAATGGTGATAGATTAGAAGTTGTAAATGATTACTGTTACTTAGGATTCAACTTTACGACCATGATCAGTCCAAAAAGGGGTACTTTACATATTACAACTAAAGGTAAAAAAGCAATGATACAATTACACAGAATTTTCAACAAATATAAAGATATGACTGTAACTGCCTTCTTTAAAATCTTTGATATAAAAATTCAACCTATACTTCTTTATGCATCTGAGATTTGGGGACTAAATAGGTTAGAACAGATTGAAAAAGTACATCTGGCAGCTTGTAAAAGGTTTCTTTGTGTTCCAATTAGAACACCTAACAAAATGGTTTACGGAGATTTAGGCAGGTACCCACTTTATATAAACTCGTATGTTGCATCCTTAAGATACTGGTTTAAATTATTACAAATGAATGTTGATAGATTGCCGTACAAATCATATTTAATGTTATTTGAATTAGACAGATCCGGTAAGCAATGTTGGGTTTCGAAGATAAGGACAATTTTATGTGAAACAGGCTTTAATTTTATCTGGCTACAACAAGGAGTTGGTGATGTAAAATGTTTTCTGCGTATATTTAAACAACGCCTCATTGATATGTTCATTCAAGAATGGTCTGGCGCCATCACAGACAGTGACAGATATGAAAATTATAGAAATTTCAAGATTATATTTGAAAAAGAAAGATATATTATGGATATGAACACATACTGCTTTCGTGTAGCCATAACGCAACTGCGATTAAATGCTTTACCATTAAACAACAATAACTACCGTTACAGCACAGCTGAACAAGATAGATTTTGTCCTTCTTGTATAAATCAAATTGAAAATGAATCCCATTTCTTATTTAAATGTCCTCAGTATCAAGACCTCAGGGCTAAATTTATGAAAGACGTTGAACATCTGCCTCTTCATATCTTTATGAAAGCATCTAATGAAATTCATACACATAAAGTTTCTCGGTATGTTTTTCATGCCATTAGTAGAAGGCAAAGAGAGAAACTGTAGATGTATGTCTTATTTTAAAGAAAAAAGTGTTCTTATTTTGCATTGAATATATTAACTTCAGGCTTACATTATGCATTCATTGTTGCTACTAATAGTGATCGAATACTAAAGATGCTTGTTTGTGTATATTTACCTTTTTGGCTTGATAGCTATTTTCCAATATGTAGATTTTGTTTTCTTTTTCATATATTAACCCTTTGACTCCCCCCCCCCCCTTGCATTGTATTGTGGCCTATGGCCGATGTGCAATTAAAATCTTTCAGTGTTCAGTGTTCAGTGTTCTCTCTCTCTCTCTCTCTCTCTCTCTCTCTCTTACTGTCTCTGTTTGTGTCCATTTTTTCTGTCTCTCGTTTTTCCTTCATAAACCTTTTTTTCCCGTCACACACACATACATACACACACACGCGCGCGCACGCATGCACGCGCACACACACACACACACACACACACACACACACACACACACACACACACACACACACACACACACAGACACACACACACACACACACACACACACACACACACACACACACACACACACACACACACACACACACACTGTTTTCCTACTATATCAAGTCATGCTTTTCACAGTTCTTTCTTACATACCATAATGAACCTACTTCAGAATTGTTGTCAGGTTCATTGTGGCTCATGACATTTAAGTAGAACAAATTAGTGTGCGCGGGTTATTAAGAAGCTCAGTATGAAATGTACACCCCTTTAGAATGAAACAGGACCTTCCTTCTCTTGAAGGGTTACTGGCTACGAATGTCGACAACAGCTTTAAAATATTATTACTGAGCAAAAGGATTTATAACGTACAACAAAGCCAAGATGCCCAAAGGTAAGCAAGGAATGTTGTTGTTGTTGACATACCCTGGTTAAAAGACTCCAGGGACCATCCCAACAGCCGAAGCACTTGAACGCTATGGTACAAATGCACCAGCTAGGGATGAGAACATTACGTGTGTGACCGTTTTGATTACCCCGCCACGTGGGCAAGCCACACTCCGACTTCGGAAAGCAAAAAAATAAACATTTACGAGGAAGCAGGGGCACAGTGCAAACCTCCGTCAGGAAATGGTGCTCAGGTTTGATTTTGTTTAACCCTTTCACCGCCAATGTCGCATTTTAGCACCACAGTTATAATAATACCTGTATCAATCAAATTGGGGTCTATTATCCAAAGACCCTATTGTCTTAGCTTTGGGAAGTAAGGATAGACCTTATTTTAGATATGTCACAGAAGAATCCCCAATACTGTAGATGGATTTTATTATCTACCCAGGTAAATTTAATGGACATTTTTGGCTAATATTTATTATGGCTGGCGGTGAAAGGGTTAATGTTCAATAGAAGGAATCACGAGGAACGATAGGAAAAGGTAGGATTCGAACTGCCCCCTCCCTTCCCAAGGTAATACCAGGGATGTCTTTCAGTACATAATTATGCCTATACTTCCTTTGCCTTCTGGAAATTCTGTGTTAGCAATTTCCTCCAATCTATCAGACTCCATTTCACTCTGCCTTTTCCTATATATAGGCTGTTGTCACCTACTATTATTTTATGTCAATTCTGATCGCTTCTCGGCCTTTAGGCTAAGACAGTGATTCAGGAACATAAATTTTTGTTTATACCCTGGTTGGTTTGTTCAGCCCGTCGTACATGGCGAAAGCCGATACGCGACGTTAAACTGAACTTCCATACTATTATTTTCTTTTTCTTTTTTTTGCAAAAGCCTATTCTCAAGATTTGTTTCTAAGCATGCAAAATCTTCCTAGCGATGTCATCCTTTTTAGCTCCTCCGAAATCGGTATGTGTTGGCTGAAAGCAGCGAATAGACACACCCCAACAAAAAAAACCCACGAAGAATGTAGGCTACACATACGTATTTCGTACCTTCTGGGAACAGAAAAGAAGATGAGGGAAAGAATTGCTCATCAATCATTGAACAGATTGTCGACAACAAAAGGGGATCAATCGCACGCTAGAGATCTCCGTGGATTAGAAACTGAAGACTATGCACGCACGCATTTCACCCTTTGAGGCTGTAAGGCCTGGGGACAGAAAGGAAGAAAGAATGACTTGTTCATGTTGTTTTGTTTTGTTTTCTTACCCTGGCTTAAAACTCCAGGGATCATCCCAACAACCGAAGCACATGAATGAACACTATGGTACAAATGCACCAGCGAGGGAAGAGAACATGACGTGTGTGACCGTTTTTGATTACCCCGCCACGTGAGCAGCCACACTCCGACTAGACTTCGGAGGAGATGACTTGTTCGTCAATCAACCCATATTATGATCCCACTGTCCCTTTTTTAGGGACGCTAAGTCACATTCAGATTTATCGCCAATTTCGGATGATAGTTCAGATTTTTCTGTTTAAAACCCTTTCAACGCTAGCCATTCGTCAGCCAAAACCCTTTCAACGCTAGCCATTCGTCAGTCAAAATTTACCATTAATCTTACCTAGGTAGAGAATAGATTTCGTCTGCAATATTGGGGATTCCTCTGTGACATGCATAAAATAGGGCCTGTCCTTACCTCCCAAAGTTAAGAATATAAGGTCACTGGATACCAGACCCTCATTTGATGCCTTTTAGTGACATGGGTGTTGAATCATTGTGGTGCCAAGAGGCGACAGTGGCGATGAAGGGGTTTTAAAGCAAGAAGTGGTGTTGTCACCGTCCCATGATATAACCAGTTTGTTTTAATATTTGGTCTTAATGTGTTTGGTGGAGGGATGTTTTGTAAGTGCGCGGAAAACCGTTGAGGGTACCGTAAAACATGGCTCACAATGTCTTTGTTTCAAAAGTTTTTATACATGGCTATGAATATAAATGGTTTATTAAAGCATAATACCAAGATGATTTTTTAAAATTTGTGTCAGAAATTAAATATTGACGATTTTATTAGGGGTAAACGAAGTGTCCCTTTTCAGGGACAGCGGGATCAAGAGGGTAGGGATTTTTTACTATATATACTTTGTATAGATCCATGTTCTGTATTTAAAAAAATTAAATCGGGACTTTACTGGTTTCGTACTGCCTCCGGGCATTGCCTCCAGTATCGTTCCCACCATATTTGTATTTACAAATGTCCCATATGTGTCTGATTCAGACCAAGAGGACGTAAAACTCCATTTTCGTGTCGCGCCTTGTTCTGTTTAGACCCATTACATCACCTGGAAAGTTGTTAGTGTGCTAGGGAATCATGATTTACCGTATGATGCTATTTTTATATGGAGTAGAACATCGACAAAAAGATAGGGGGATGGGGGCAGAGGGGGGAGGGTGCTTATGGCCCCAAGGGGAG
>CM065680.1:33226300-33256300 GCA_017654935.2 Phymorhynchus buccinoides | reverse complement strand
CAACAAATTGCTTTGTATGTTCCTCTACACGTATTACGCTCCCTTGGGGTGAACACAACAAACATGAACAACGCAAACCATTACTGGCAAACATCAGTGAGAACAAAACACAAATGTACCCACATGAATACGATTCCTAACGCAGCTACGTTTGATTTATGCGTTTAGCAAGGAGGTGATTTAGCTTTGATCCAAATTGTGCCCTTCCATCAACAAATATTGACCGATAGACCACCAAGCAATGCTTCAGCAGACAACAAACTAATGGATGTGTGTGTGTCCCTCAATTCGAGGCATTGTTGTTTTCATGCCAGAATGGACACGCATTAATCAACCTATGTCAACGGTTCTGGCACTGATATAAGGGGAGGGGTTCTCTGAGAGAGAGAGAGAGAGAGAGAGAGAGAGAGAGAGAGAGAGAGAGAGAGAGAGAGAGAGAGAGAGAGAGAGAGAGAGAGAGAGAGAGAGAGAGAGAGAGAGAGAGAGAGAGAGAGAGAGAGAGAGAGAGAGAGAGAGAGAGAGAGAGAGAGAGAGAGAGAGAGAGAGAGAGAGAGAGAGAGAAGAGAGAGACACAGAGAGAGAGAGAGAGAGAGAGAGAGAGAGAGAGAGAGAGAGAGAGAGAGAGAGAGAGAGAGAGAGAGAGAGAGAGAGAGAGAGAGAGAGAGAGAGAGAGAGAGAGAGAGAGAGAGAGAGAGAGAGAGAGAGAGAGAGAGAGAAAGAGAGAGAGAGGGAGAGAGAGAGAGAGAGAGAGAGAGAGAGAAGCATTTGTGTGTTCCTCCTCTTTTGTGTCTGCTTACTCTCTGTGCGCTGCATTAACCCTTTCACCGCCAACCATATTTCAGCCAAAAGTTTCCATTAAATGTACCTGGGTAGAAAACAAAATCCATCTGCAGTATTGGGGATTCTTCTGTGACAAATATAAAATAAGGTCTGTCCTTACTTCCCCAAACTAAGCCAATATGGGCTTTGGATAATAGACCCCAATTTGATGCCGTTGGGTGACATGGGTGTTAAATTACTGTGATGCTAAAATGAGACTTTGGCGGTGAAAGGGTTAAACAAGAGCGGGCACTACAATATTCGGTTGATGTCTTTGTGTACGTACACGTACACATGTTCATGTGCGTGTTCATATGATCATGTGTGTATGTGTATGTGTATGTGTACGTGCGTATGTGTATGTAATTATCATGAAAAACTAAATTGTGATGAAGCAATTTAAAGACATATGATAATGACCTCAAGGTTTCGAAAAAAATAATGGTGTTATACCAAAGATATTCTAAAAGGGTAAGATGGATTACTTAAAAGCTCGGCGAACCGGGCTGATAGAGTTATCGTTAGTGCGGACGTGTACACTATTCACAGTGGAGGCTATCCAACAACTCGGACTGGAACTTGAACGGAGAATTCAACTGGCCTATCGATGTGTAAAGTGTGTCACGTTTCAAAGGGACATAACCAGTGTTTCTGTCCTCACTACTCATATAGGGAAAAGAGACCGGGTGTTTATCTTCCCCTGTACAGTCTTTGGTTATACTCATAGACTATGAGGTTCTGTTGAAGCGTTCTACTAAAGGTCTCTGTACACGTTAACATCATTCACGAAACATCACTATTTCCCCATGGCAACACAGTGAGTTGCAAGTCATATTATGAGTGGCCTAACACTGTGTTGCCATGGGAAAATATATATATTTTGTGAATATTGTTAACGTGTACAGAGATTTTTATGCATCAACAAAAAAGCACCGACACAGCGCAATGCACACATACTCGAGGGAGTAGGCCTACACTAGGCTTTGGGTAGGCGTCTGCCAATCGAGCCAGTCCTTTGTTACACTGGGTTTGCATTTCTGAATGTACAAGGATACAATAAATACTGCATCCAAATGATGCTGTGGATAGTATCCAGGTTTTTATGGATACTCAGTAATGCGATTCTTAAAGGCCATGTCGTTCATATAAGTATCATTGCAGATACTATCGCAAAAGATGTAGAGGTGAGCATGCTTTTTCCTAATGTATCTAAGTGTAATTTAACTTCAAAATGTAAAAGAATATTCTTTGGTATGTGTGTGTGTGTGTGCATGTGTGTGTGTGTGTGTGTGTGTGTGTGTGTGTGTGTGTGTGTGTGTGTGTGTGTGTGTGTGTGTGTGTGTGTGTGTGTGTGTGTGTGTGTGTGTGTGTGTGTGTGTGTGTGTGCGTGTGTGCGTGTGCGTGCGTGTGTGTGTGCGTGCGTGTGTGTGTGTGTGTGCGTGTGCGTTGTTCAGACTTTATAGGGGAAGACGGGGTAAAAAGCGCATGGGCGGGTAAGAAGCCCACCCCAATTATCTCATGAAATGAAGCAAATTTCAGTCTCATTTTGCCCATGAGACGAGCGTTAATGTCTAGCATTCGTCTCATGGTCAAATTTGACTGAAATTTTCTTTATTTCATGGGATAATTGGGGTGGGATTCTTACCCGCCCATGCGCTTTTTACCCCGTCTTCCCCTACAACACGTTCACAAGAAACAGACTTTCTGATGGATGCCTGATTACACGAAGAGTGAAGCTGCAAACATTATTTTCGTAAGGGGGTATAAAGTGTTTGGTGACTGGTACAACGAGCTGTTCAATACTTTTCCATTACATGTATCGACTGCCACAATGAAACAGTATCCGCAAGGTCCACAGAATAATCATAAGGCGCTACGGTGCTCGCACTGGCTATTCCATAAAGCAGCCACCTACATGTTAATGGTTTATGCTGCGTCATACCTTTGTACATATTGAATAGAGGTGGGGGGGGAAACCGGTTTGAACCGAAAAACCGGTGCTAAACTTTCGCGGTTCGAAAAACCGGTTCGAGTGGCTGTGAACCGGGTTGTTTTTTTACTGCAAACTGAAAGTAAGTTTTTCTTAGAATAACGCATTCTTTTCGAAAAACAACACTGATTCTCAACGCAAATTGGGTGTTTGTAAACCAAGAGTAGCCGTTTCTAGTTTGTGGTGGTGTATGGCTTTGACTTTGAGTGTTGAGTTGAGTGTGTGTGTGTCATAAGTCATAAGTTTATTTTTTATTGTGTGTGTGTGTGTGTGTGTGTGTGTGTGTGTGTGTGTGTGTGTGTGTGTGTGTGTGTGTGTGTGTGTGTGTGTGTGTGTGTGTGTGTGTGTGTATGCGCGTGTGTGCGTGTGTGTGAGAATATTCTGACAAATGTGATTGCTTAGGTGAAACTAGTGATGCGAGTACTTGTTAAAAAACCGGTTCGGTAAAACCGGTTCGAAGAGGGAAAACCGGTTTAAAACCGGTTCGGATTTTTTAACCGGCTCTCAACTCTAATATTGAACACTTCTCTACTCCATTCATATGATTATCTCGCTCTCCATCGCCATCCCGACTCCACCCCGCTCTCTCCAGCAATTATTATAGGTCTACGCTTGTCAAATAACTGTCCCCCAATGCCTGATTGTTTTATTGAGGACCCGTCCATCTTCCATCAATAACCAGAGAACTATCGTCGCAATATCTCAGTTTTAGTTTCCCCTTGTTAACCGGTACTTATCTTCCTGAACGAGAATCCACAAAGAGCGACGGTTTAGTGGTAAAAGGCTCTCTCGGATTGGCCAATCAATGAACACAGACCATGTCTGCATTTCCCGATTCTCCGATACGTTAGGTAGATGCCGATTATCCGTTGCTATCTCATTATCCTTGGCTGTCTTAATCCGCTGTCAAAGTAGGGGAAGACGGGGTAAAAAGCGCATGGGCGGGTAAGAAGCCCACCCCAATTATCTCATGAAATAAAGAAAATTTCAGTCAAATTTGCCCATGAGACGAATGCTAGACATTAACGCTCGTCTCATGGGCAAAATGAGACTGAAATTTGCTTCATTTCATGAGATAATTGGGCTGGGCTTCTTACCCGCCCATGCGCTTTTTACCCCGTCTTCCCCTACAAGACATTGAAACAAACGGCTACAGAATATTCGAGATTATCTTAAGTCTGTGTAGAAAGAGAACTGATAGTTACAGGATATTCCTGTTTTCCCAATTCTTTGATAAGTGCAGAAGATCATTGATTATCTGAATTCTGTAGGGAACTAACAGCCTAGTCGTTGTTGATTGTATTAAGATCGTTTTACCTTGACGTTATTCCTCAACTTAAGGTGGTTTTTGTGTGATATATTTTCACACAATAGAGAGATTTTATTTTGTCATACCCCTCGACGATTTTCAATAATGGGTTCAGGCTCAGGTGTCTATTTATGTGGTCTATATACCCCAGCCGAACACAAATTAAAAAACCCGACAGAAAGCTTATTCAGCTCTATTTCTACTTTTTTACCCTGAGCATACAAAGCACACAATCGACCCTTCGCTTGCGGTTTTTTTTTTAACGGAAAATCTTTGAAAGCACACTGGGGTTTTAAAACTTTGCCATTTACAGAAGAAATGGCGACGTTTTCTATTTAGATTTTTTTGTACCTATCAGTTTGATCATAAAATTCAATATCCAGCCGTTTCGTACAGACGCTTTGGTGGTGTAAGCTTGGTTTCAGTCGTAGCGTACAAGGTGAACCATTTCAATAAGAGGCTTAATATACGACACATAACTGTCACCAGGTATGCACACATACACACACGCGCGCGCGCGCGCGCACGCACAAATACACAGACACAAACACACACACGCGCGCGTGCACAACACACACACGCACAAACACACGCGCGCACACACACACGCACGCACACGCATGCACACACACACACACACACACGCACGCACACGCACACACACACACACACACGCGCGCACGCACACACACATACACACACGCACATACTCACACACACATACACACACATACACGCACACGCACACCCCCACACACGCACACATATAATGTGCAAGTACCCAGACATGTACACTATCATGCACATATATACAGTACACAAACGCGCGCGAGCGTGCACAAACGCATTCACACACATTTCATGTTTTCTGATATCATTGTACGTGCATAGACTTTGAATGGATGGGAGAACACACACACGCACGCACGCACGCACGCGCGCACGCACAAACACACACATACACACGCGCTCGCGTGCAGTCCCACATAACAACCCTATCCAATCTCTCCAACAGATCTGAAATGATTTCAAACTCTGTTGATTTGAATTTATCATGCAATTAATCCCATATGCTGTCTTGATTGTGTTACTTCACAATGTAACAAATTAGCGTAAGCAAACACTAGACCGAATCCATTGTTTCCATTTAGCATTCAGACTTGATGGTTTGCCTGTAAAACTGCACAAACTAGGTGTCACGAGTTTGTGACATTTTTCTTCTGAACAGACAGAGAAAGGCACCGTCTACCACTCGATCACAAAGGACCCCGAGATCTTTCTCCTTCTTCTCACCTAGGGGAGACAACCTACTCATGAAATGCGTGCAATCCGTTATCACCACTGACCTCTCGCGAGACTCCACATTCAACTTGCGACTTCATGAGCTTTAAACCGGTCGAACGTCACTCCATATTTTTCCTTCAGTTAATCAACATCGCTTCATCCTTTCTCCTTTTCATCGTTTTGTCCACCTACGGCCGCCCAGTGCTGAGGTGTGGTGAGGGCCACGTCCCTGAAGGATCCTGTATTCAACTTTTTACCCTGCACGAGGCTTAGACGTGGGGGTAGCGAAGCTGCTATCTTCACCCCCTTTTTATTTGGTTCCTCGTCGTCCTCCCTTCCCCGTCATCGTCCCTGGCGTTCACTGGAGTCCTGGAAGAAAGCTGTGGCCGGTCCGGAACCCCTTCCACCTGCTCGCGCTTACCTCGAGCCCTTGGCGAGACCAGAGCTGCGACTGTCTTGTGGGGAGGATTCTTCTTCTTCATTCTGCCACTTGGAAGTTTGGTCAGTAGCTGCATAAAATTAGTATTAATCCCGTTAAAAGTCGTACAACAACGCGCGCGTAACAATGTAGAATAGCTAGTTATAGGTTTGCTAACATGTGTATTTCTGTGCATTTTCTTTGGTTCATTTTCTTATTATTTTCTTGATTTTTGCATAAGGGGCTAAGGAACTGACTGGCTGGGTCGTGACTTGTCAGTTGGATAGGTTTTTGCCGGTTGTAGAATTTGGTACTTGAACATTTTTGAATCAATGTTTTTGCTCGCCATTGTATGTTTAGGCCGTACAAATCGTTTTTCGGTGCAAAGTGTATTTGAGGTCACAGATATTCAGAATCCTAAATGCGTGCACGCGCGCGCATTATTCTTTGTTGCGGGATATAACTCAAGCTGCAAGTGTTCTGTTCCGAGAGCTCAACTTGTGAGCTCCGTTTTGGGGCGCGGTTCGGTTTTGGAGATAGTGGGCCTCGCGGCCTATGTTTATCCTTGCGGCCTATGTTTAGCCTCGCGGCCATCGTCCTAGCTGAATTAGGTATTAAGAGACTCTGCGGAGAGCTGGATAACAGAGGGTTATTCCAGTTGCGCCTCTAGCTATGCTGATAGGGGCTTTGTAAAGCGTTCATCCCCGTTTTTCATTTTTGAGAGAAAGTGTCATTAATGTTTTCAAGGCTTTTTGACTTTTTGAAGTACATTGTGGATGTTATTTTGGGGAAATATTCTTTTCCTGTAGTTCATCCGCCTTCTGGAAGAAATGAGAATGGAAAAGACATATTTTTGGTGGTGAAATTTTATGTAATGTTTTCAGAATTTAATTGTTAATTTTTGTATTTGAAAAGCTAGAATTTTCTAAATGTATGAAAGCCTTGTTGTTCCAGAAATAGTGAAACCTTTTAGTTAATCCTTTTGATGAAATATTACCCCTAGACTGAGTCGTGTGAAAAGGATTGTAAAGAAATTGTTGTTCAGCGTTTTGGGGGTTCTTGGAGAGAACCAAGTTTAAAGAGGGTGGGTTTTTGCATCCCTGAAGAGGACTGCTGGGGAATTTGTTTTTGGGGAAACACAAAACTGTTGTTACTCTGGGTGTTCAAAGCCAGGTTTTTGTTTTGGTTTTTCCTACAGTCCTGAACCTGAACCTGAACCAGATCCTGTACCTGGGTTCCTGTGGTGCCTTTGGTCGCGTTTTCCCGACCTGACCTGTTGCTGCCTGGTTGACCGCCCGGTCAACCACTTTTCTCCGTTTCCGGCTGTGAGAGGCCGCTCGCCTTTCCGTCTGGCCCCGTGTTAGGCCCGATCCGTGGGCCTGTCTGTGGGTTTGGGCCAGGCTTCGACCGTTCCTGTTGAGGAGTCTGGGGGCGACCTCTGCCGTTTCTCCTCTTCTGTTTCAGCTGCTGTAGTCTGCCCTAGGAGGGGCGTCAGCTTTTTCTTCTACTGACTTTAGTTTTCCCCCTGTCTTCTTCTTCCTCTTCTTCGGACGCTCTGCTGTTTGTTTTGTTGGACATCTCTTCTTCGTCTGCCCTTTCGTCGTCTTCTCTTCAATTTGTGTTTCTGCATACAAACTTTCTTTTAGTTAATTAGTTAAGTTGCCGGCTTTAGTTTATTCCTTGGACAAACTTTTGAATGCCATGTATAATATGTAGATAATTTGTTAAACGTTGAGTGTATTGAATCGTGTAAGTGTGTGTCTGCTTGATTATAATAAATAGTCTTGTTTTGTATTGTATTTCTGGTGTGCGCGTGTGCCTTCCCCTGTGAGTTTGTCTGTTTGGGCGTGCGAGACTCTCCTCGGGGTTCGCGATTTCCCTCTCCCGATCTCTAATCAAGATCGAGCGGGGGGATTTCGTGACACTAGGCATCTGGATTATTGACCAAAATACTTTTTTGTATCAGTGTACAATTAATTGAGAAATCACAGACTGACACACACACACGCACGCACACGCACACACACGCACACGCACACGCACACGCACACGCTCACTCATTTACACAGACGTACGCACGCATCCACGCGCCTACATACAATTTCAATCACAACACAAATGCAGCTTTGAAACCGACAGTGTTCTAATAAAATAAAATAAATACACAGCACTGAAACAGTACAAAATAATATGTCAATATTCGCCAACAAAATGCGGTTTACATTCAAATTGTCAAAAGCTAAGCGAACACACGGGTTCTGGATAAAGAATGCCTGTATTTGAATGATAATCCAGTCTTCGATTATTCCAACAACAAAAATAGAAAGTCAGACAGAAAAAGTCACAGAAAAAAATCTCCGTTAACCCTTTCACCGCCAGCCACATTTCAGCCCAAAATGTCCTTAACCTTTTCACCGCCAGCCACATTTCAGCCAAAAATGTCCATTGAAATTACCTGGGTAGAGAACAAAATCCATATACAATATCGGGGATTTTTCTGACATATATAAAATAAGGTCTATCCTTACTTCCCAAAACTAAGACAATAGGGTCTTTGGATAATAGACCCCAATTTGATGCCTTTTTTAGTGACATAGGTGTTAAATCACTGTGGTATTGGGGATTCTTCTGTGAAATGCGACTTACTTCCCGGTGAAAGGGTTAAGCTTATTTTGTGAAGCTAAAAGATAAAGGAATGGGCGACTTTTGCAACATAAGCAAACAAATTTCGGAGAAAAAGTGGGCGATACGGGACGGGGGGGGGGGGGGGGGGGGGGGGGGGGGGGGGTAAAGGATAAAAGGGGGGGGGTGGGTGGGGGGGGGGGGGGGGGGGGGGGGGGGGGGGGGGGGGGGGGGGGGGGGAAACTGGGGGGGGGAGGGGGGGGGGGGGGGGGGGGGGGGGGGGGGGGGGGGGGGGGGGGGGAGGGGGCGGGGGGGGGGAGAAAACCCTCGCTAAATCAGAAAACCCTCGCTACCCCCACCCCCACCAAAGTGAGGTTTATATGAAAAGTTAACCCTACAATAACATCAAAGTCAAATTGATAGGGCATTTAACCCTTTCGCTGCCAGCCATTTTTCAGCCAAAAAATACCATTAAACTTAACTGGGAAGAGAAAAAAAAACTCTGCAATATTGTGAATTCCTCTGTGACATGTTTAGCATTAAGCCTCCCAAAATTAAGACAATAGGGTCTTCGGATAGCAGGCCTTGATTTGATGCCTTTTAATTATTTTGAAAAGGAAGCATAAATGTGCAAAGATATTATTAGATTAATAAGCATTTGTTCTTTTTATTAACATGTTTGAAAACATTTATTCGTTTTGCATACCGCTTTTGCATAAAATAAATATATCAATAGAAATTATATAGTACGCGTTTGTTTATCTGTTTGTTTGTAATCTGGGTTTCAGAAAATCTAATTTTGAACTTTTGGCCTCTTTTTTTCTTATAAACAATGCAAAACAGTGTATTTTGCCATGCATAATTAAAAACAAATGACAAATGAACAAAACTTACAGATTTTATTATGTTAACTTAACACACTAGTAGATAAGCTATCCACAAAAAGTTAAGGATCACTTGCAAACTAATTCATAACTTTCCAAATAAGAAAGCCAATGCGTTGAATTTTGGCCAACATTTAATTCAATGCTTTAGTGATAACGATACACAATTGCCTTCAATTTCGAGCAATCGTTTGGTCTGTACATTTGATCAAAGTGGGTACGTATCGAAATTTGATTTCCCAAAGTCATTGAAATCACAAGACAGGGCATTCTGATGCTCCCAAAAGTTCAGTAATGCGTGTATCCGCCATGGCTGTTCTGGCACTCGACGCAGCGAGTCCTCATGGAGTTGACCAGGGTGGTGAAGATCCTCTGTGGAAGCGCCTGCCACTCAGCCTGCAGCATCTGGTAGATGTGCTGGGCATCCCTGGGAGGGGGGTGGTTGCTCCTCACTTTGCGATCCAGCTCATCCCAGAGGTTCTCAATCGGGTTGAGATCGGGACTGCATGCTGGCCACTCCATTCTGTTGACTCCAGACTGCTGCAGGAAGTCGTTGACCACCCTTGCCCTGTGGGGGCGAGCGTTGTCATCCTGGTAGACAGCCGGCGGTCCCATCTGCTGCAGTGTAGGCACAGCCAGCGGTCGAAGGATCTCATCCCGGTATCGGAGGCCAGTCAGGTTACCCTGTACATGATACAAGGGTGTTCTGTGGTGAAGGCTGAAGGCCCCCCAGACCATTACAGAACCTCCACCAAAGGCCACCTTTTCTTGGACAGTGGCGTCAATAAAGCGTTCCCCTGGGCGCCTCCAGACCCTCAGTCGGCCGTCGTTGTGGTTCAGGGTGAAGCGTGATTCATCACTGAACAGGACCTGGGACCATTGCTGACGTGTCCACCTCACGTGACGTCTGCAGAAGGCGCGGCGTGCTGCCCTATGGGCTGGAGTTAAGCGTGGCCGTACAGCTGGGCGACGAGAACGGAGGTTAAACCCATGAAGGCGGTTCCGTATGGTCTGCTGGCTGATGTTGATGTTAGTAGCCACCCTCAGCTGCCTTCGAATGATGCTGGCAAAGATATTATTAGATTAATAAGCATTTGGAGTTGTCTTTTTATTAACAGATGTCTTTTGAAAACATTTATTCGTTTTGCATACCGCTTTTGGACACCTGCATAAAATAAATATATCTCAATAGAAATTATATAGTACGCGTTTGTTTATCTGCTCAATTTTTTGGAGGCATTTTGTAATCTGGGTTTCAGAAAATCTCACACATAAAATTTTGAACTTTTGGCCTCCTTTTTTCTTATAAACAATGCAAAACAGTGTATTTTGCCATGCATAATTAAAAACAAATGACAGCTGAACAAAAATTACAGATTTTAGCGAACGGAGTTTATGTTAACTTGACACACTAGTAGATAGATCTAGATCAAGGCCGAAAGTCGTGTCCGATTAATAATTTACACTCTGAATTACCGTTCTTGCTATTTTAAGTAATGAAAAAAGTGTAGTTTTAACCAACAAAATCTGTTGCCTAAAAAAATTGACTCAATCACTGAAACAATTTCCCAAAGTTTTCACGCGTATTTGTTGTTTAAAAACAACCATGCTTCGAAAAATCTAACGAAATGTAAGGTATGCATTTTCTGAGTTTGAACTTTTGGTTTTGACTTTGGCTGTCCCACCCATCTAACTTCATCCTTCATTTTCACGCGAACTGCGTGGTTCTTGGAATAATAAAGTACACAGCAATACAAATTAGTGATACTTGAGCAAAACTGGCTACCTACAGTTTAGTGACATGGGTGTTAAACCATTGTGGTGCATAAATGCGACATTGGCGGTGAAAGGGTTAAAAACAAATTCCTAGACACGAATGACACAATACTGATTGACACCCAAACTTATATGTACCCTTCAACATTTTTTTAATTTGAATCAATTCATTATATTTTTTAGCAGACTGACAAACAGAGGCACGGACAGAGACAGCACATGATCTTCTTGAAGGACGTAATAATTGCATGATTCGACCGAGAACGGAATGCAAATTCTCATAATTAAGAGAGCAACTGTTTCTTAATAAAAGTGTCCATTCGAATATCTATTATAACAAATCATATTACAAACAAATCGAACAGACATTGTGGTGTAGACAGCGATTATCCCAAGCCGCGTGACAATTCTTTGTGATGTAAAGTAGATATCATATGAACAAAAATACATTTTACATATTAGACTACATCGACGCACTTCTTTTAAAATAATGAACACAGTTTATTCACATGGAATCGTTATCATAAGCAGGCAAGATCGAGCTGAAAAGAATAATATACATAAATGACAGGTGTTAATTGAACGTAATCCATACAAAATGTTATCCACCATATTACCTCTAACCTACATCATCCTTGCGTGCGCACGCGCGCACGCACACCCTCACACACGCGCACACGCACACGCGCACACGCACACACACGCACGCGCGTGCGCTAAAATCATATAAATATACAATAATGTATGCCAGTCAGACGTTTCCCACCATGACTGCCAGTTAGCAGAGGGTGCAGCAGATGTTATTCTGGTGGACTGGCCTATAATTTGTTTATAATGGAGATGCCTTGCCTAGGGTACATCCCCACTCTCTCGGCCAAAGGGATTTGAGGACAGCTGGCGTTGGGGAAGGTCCCCAAAGGCCAACCCAACCCTTTGGCTGCAGCACCAGAGCCGGTGCCAGGGCCCCTCTCTTTTGAGAGTCACAGTCTTCCAGAAGCGACTCAACTGTGCCATGATTTTCCATTACTGTAGAAAGTTATCAATTGTACAGCTCTCGTGTTACTGTTGGCCCCTACTACAGGCTAATGCCAACCAATGATAAAAGCCATTTGAAAAAAAGGGCGAAAAACGAATATAATGCATGTATATTAATAACTCGTTCGGAAACACCAAACGAATAGCACTGCAAACAGTGTTATAAAGATAGGGACTCAAAGCATAACAATTATACAGAGATCATTCCTCACCATACAAGCATAATATATATATAATATAATAATATCATACATCGCCGTCGTTATTGTCGTTATTGTCGCTATTGTCGCCGATTTCTTTTTCGTCTTCCTCGTCGTCGTCGTCGTCATCATCGTCGTCGTCGTTATTGTCGCCGATTTATTTTTCGTCTCCGTTTTCGTCATCGTCGCCAATTTCTTTTTTGTCGTCGTCGTCGTCGTCATCATCGTCGTCGTCATTATTGTCGCCGATTTCTTTTTTGTCGTCGTCGTCGTTGTCATCATCATCGTCGTCGTCGTTAATGTCGCCGATTTCTTTTTCGCCGTCGTTGTCGTCGTTATTGTCGCCGATTACTTTTCCGTCATCATCGTCATCATCGTTGTCGTCGTTATTGTCGGCGATTTCTTTTTTGCTGTCATCGTCGTCGTCATCATCATCATCATCATTGTTAATGTCGCCAATTTCTTTTTCATCGTCATCATCGTCGTCATCGTTATTGTCGCCGATTTCTTTTTCGTCGTCGTCATCATCGTTGTCGTCGTCATTGTCGCCAATTTATTTTTCTTCTTCGTCGTCGTCGTCATCGTCATGATCATCATCGTCGTCGTCATTATTGCCGCCGATTTCTTTTTCTTCTTCATCGTCGTCATCATCATCATCGTCGTCGTCGTTATTGTCGCCGATTTCTTTTTCGTCTTCATCGTCGTCGTCATCATCATCATCGTCGTTATTGTCGCCGATTTTTTTTTCTTCTTCATTGTCGTCGTCATCATCATCATCATCGTCGTCGTTACTGTCGCCGATTTCTTTTTCTTCTTCGTCGTTGTCATCGTCATCATCATCGTCGTCGTCGTTATTGTCGCCGATTTCTTTTTCTTCTTCGTCGTCGTCGTCATCGTCATCATCATCGTTATTGTCGCCGATTTCTTTTTCATCTTCCTCGTCGTCGTCGTCATCATCATCATCGTTGTTATTGTCGCCGATTTCTTTTTCGTCTTCGTCGTCGTCGTCGTCATCATCATCGCCGATTTATTTTTCTTCTTTGGCGTCATCATCGTCAATATCGTCGCCGATGATTTTTTTATTCGTCGTCGTGATCATCGTCGTCATCGTTATTGTCGCCAATTTCGTTTTTTTCTTCTTCTTCATCGTCGTCATCGTCGTTATTGTCGCCAATGTCTTTTTGGTCATCGTCATCATTGATGCTATGCTTGGCTACAGTAAAGGGGCCGACAACATACATGAGGCATGATTCGGATGAATTTCGACTTTTTAACCGAATCTATTGAAATCTTAGTAGTTGTGTTCACTATGTTCATGTCTACCGCAATGCACGATTCTGATGAAATAACTGACATAGAAATACAGATTTTTCACCAGATACGTGTATGGTGTTCTCTAAATATGGTGAACGAAACGAGTAGGATTTCATCAGATCCATGTAGTCTGTAGTATTTCATCCGATTCGTGCCTCGGAAATGTTGCAGCTGGATAGTCGTACGACAGCAGTTGGGCGTGTGGATCAGCCCCTTTATCCCTGTGTTCAAACCGCAACATCCTCTCCCCTTTATAGGGAAATATTGAGACAGGTCATCTACACATTCAAGGCAAAACTGAAGTCTTTCTATGATTCTTGGGTATTACAGAAAGTACTGACCCAGCGGCAAATCTCCTGTCAAGGCAATTCAATTTATTTCAAGCTCGTTTTTGAAGCAGACACACAGCGAGAAATAAAAAGGGATACAATTCGGGCCAGAGTTGCATCCCTTAGTTGCTTGTCTTGTATTTGAGTGGACTGATTAACCCTTTCACCGCCAATGTCGCATTTTTGCACCACAATGGTTTGACACCCATGTCACTAAAAGGCATCAAATCAGGGCCTGTTATTCAAAGACCCTATCTTCTTAATATTGGGAGGCAAGGATAGGTCTAATGTCATACCTGTCACAGAGGAATTCCCAATATTACTGACAATTTTTTTCCTCTACCCAGTTACGTTTAATGGTATTTTTTGGCTGAAAAATGGCTGGCGGCGAAAGGGTTAATAGACAGATTTACAGAGTGCTTGGCCTTTACCTCACATAACCAAGTGTTGTAGTTTTTGTTTGCTTGTTACGTGTGGTGGCTTTGCATAAATGCTTTTTAGTGGCAAATAGTTGGCCTTCATGAGGAACACTTGTCATAAGAAGCAACTCAATTGTTTTCTCATGAAAAATGTATGGCGTTAGCAAATTATTCACTAGAAAATGGAAGCATGTCTTTCATTTCCATGCCACGATGCCCAGAAAGACAACGCTAAGCACAATAAACAGGAAAAGATACAACCGGAAACAGAAAGTGTCCATCGTTATCGACACCTTTTTCCACGTCACGTCCTGTTCCTGTTGCGAAGGTTCCGGTGCAGGGTCGACAGTGGCGGTAGTAGTGGTCTCCCTTTCCATGGTCGACAACTCGCCAGGTTTTCTGTTCTCGGGGGTAGGGGCCTGGATCTTGATGTGAGAGGTGGCCAGGAACATGCGGTTGTTGTCCTTGGTCTGGTTGTGCTTCTTTTGGCACATGAAGCGCAGGAGGAGGCGGGTGAATTCTTGCACTTTGGCGGGGACGGGTTGGTCTTCGTCGGTGAAGTACAGTCTGAGGCTGAGGATGCTCAGGACAACGGACATCGAGCACATGGTCAGCATGAGGACAATGTACACCTCTGGAGGACACAAACAGAAGGATATAATTGGGTATGTGATTTACAAGGGGTCAACACTACGTACATGTGGATAAGATTTTCGTATACACAATATTCTCTTGGAAATCTGACAAATTTTGAAAATCAAAGAGAAGGGGTGCATCTTGTACCAGGGGAAGTAATAACAGTCTAAAAAGTTTACTTCTTATTTTTGCTATTCCACAGCAATACGCAAAACATTAGCAAGAAAATCAATATACTAGGCTATAGTAAATAATGGTTAAGGCCGAGTAGCCTACAAGATAGCACATCCGATCCGTGTTGTAAACCAATAGATAGATATCTATGCCACGTTTTAAAATCGTTTTTAGTCAATATGCCTTTCTTAATGGCTTAAATGATTTTTTATTGACAAGCAAAACATATACACCAAATAAAATGAACATGAATGACGGCAGCAACAAGCTTAAAGCTTATAGTGTGCCTACTCAAAATAAGTCACAGATATGGCGGCTGGCAATCACAGACTGAAAAATCACACATTTAAGAAAAATAAACAAAGGTTAATTTTGAATATTAGAAGCATAACAAATAAATCAAATAGAAAAAATTTCATCTTCTTTGATAACAGAAACAAATTTTTGTTGTTGTTTTTGTTGTTGTTTTCCCAACCCACCATACACTAAAAAAAAGAGAAAATACAACTTCATGAAGGGCTAGAAAAGAAAACGATAAAGATAAGAAAATAGAAATAAGAAATAAGTTGGGGAATATCAAAGTACACGAACAACGAATTTCTAATTACACAATGTGACAAAACATCTATTTCTTTTAGTTTCCACAATGCTTTGGATGGCTTCGAAAAATCAGTTCTCAGTTTAGTTAACTTTAATGTTCGCAACATAAGCTTTTGGAGGGTCTTTTACTTGCATAATGTTGCTTCTCTATGGTTCCAGCTTAACGTTTTAATCGGTTGTCACCATTAAAAATGATATTCGCCGCGAAATAAATAATTAAATATAAATAGTATGTCGGGTGTACATATGTAGATAAATTAATCTCGCCTTGTAAATCTTGTTTAAAAACGCCCCACGCTGTACAGTAGAATAGGGGGGCCCATTTTAGGGGCTCCACATTCTCCTGTGGTAGCACCAGTGATTTTGCCCACGGCTTCACCTATAAAGATACATTTTTCATCTAATAGTAAGAACATTCACAGCGTAATGGTTTAGTCTCCGCACTACCACACTAACGTTCCAGGTTCATACCTGCCTGGCTCAGTTGTTGTTGTGTTTTTTTTGTTGTTTTCCCAACCCACCATACACACACAAAAAATTCAATCAACGTCAGCCTCATTATGAAGCCAAATTATTTTTTGTATATAACCTTATTTGTTTTTCGCGTTTTTAACTGACCTTACATAACATTTTAAAAGTTTTTAATAATACAGATTAGATTTTAAGCTTTGTGGTCCTGAAAATTTTCATCATAGCTCAGGGAGCGGCCATTCTCAAATAATATATTTTATAAGTAACGATTATAACATAACTAACTATATTTTTTATCATGTGTCAACTGGTAGTCTGTAGAATGTGAGCTCGCAATAAACTACAAGTAAAAAATAAAGATTTTCCTGCCCCCCCCCCCTCTTCCCCCCTCCCCCTCCCCCTCCCCCCCCCCTCCCCCCCCCCCCCCCTCTTTATATCCCCAAGTAAAATCCCAATGCCCCACATGGCCGAAAGGCCAAAGAGGGCGTAAAGCATTATTTTCACTCTAATGTGGTTTCAATATTGTTGTCTATTCACCCTAACCTCCCATCCACAAAACACCGTCTGTCTCTGCCATTGCCTATCTCTGTCTCTCTGTCTGTCTGTCTATCTGTCTGTCTGTCTGTCTGTCTGTCCTTTCATCCACTCTACTCTACCAAAGAACGAGGTGTGGTCAGTGGTGGTGGGCATTTGATCTGACACCAGGGTCATGAGGACGACAAAGGTCAGCATGACGGTCAGACTGTAGCCCATCTTCTCGCCGGACTCTGCGGGCAGCAGGAAGATGAAGAGCCCCATCAGGGCCATCAGCAGCACCGGCATGATCAGGTTCAGCACGTAGAACTCGGGCTTCCGCTCGAACTTGAAGTTGAAGGTCACCTGTGTGTGTGTGAAAGAGGGGAGAGAATCGGATAACGATTGTTTAGTTCTTAGGCCGCAGATTATTCTTTTCTTGGTTTTCTTTCGAAAGAGTGATCTTTTTGTTTGTTTGTTGTTCCTAATAGAGTGTTATTTTCTTTGTTTTTGTTGTTGTTGATAGGATGTTATCTGTTTTTATTTATTTTTATATTTTTTAAATTATAATTTTTTTTTCAAATTTCAAGTTGCAGGTCGCCACTATGCTAAGGAAAAGCAGCGGGATGGTTTTCTTAGTTT
Organism: Phymorhynchus buccinoides; assembly: GCA_017654935.2. Taxonomy (NCBI): domain Eukaryota; kingdom Metazoa; phylum Mollusca; class Gastropoda; order Neogastropoda; family Raphitomidae; genus Phymorhynchus; species Phymorhynchus buccinoides. The sequence goes on along the minus strand of CM065680.1, from coordinate 33,238,865 downwards.
TCTTTCGAAAGAGTGACTGCTTTGGGGTTTTTTCCTCAATCGGGTGTTCTTTTCTTTGGTTTAATTTTCATAGAATGTTATCTACTTTCATTTTTTTTTCAAATTTCAATTTGGAGATTGCCTCTATGTTATAGAAAAGCATTGGGATTGGGTGAGGAAGTGTGAATAGGACGATTTAGCTTAACAGATTGTAGTCTACAAAAACATTTTAGCAAAAAGCATCTGCATAAAAACCCTGATGAAACTAAAATGCCTTTAGATCCATAATTTGTAGTTGTTTTATTAATTGGTTTTCGTTCGATTTTTTTTTTTTTTTTTTTGGGGGGGGGGTTTCTGTCCCGTCTTCTGGGCCGTACAGTGGCGTTGCTCCCACGCCGTTCATCACGAATCCCAATTCGCAGTCACACCCCGGTTTGTTCAGGTCGCTGAATCCGAGACCAGCAGTTCAAGGGGAGCGAATCTATCTTAGGCAGTCAGGAGGCAACAAACCGAGGAGACACTGCACTGCTGCTGAGTCACTTCGGTGGAGTTCAGTGGAGCCTGTTCAGAACACCACCTACTAAGCCCCCTACTGACGACACTATCCTCTTAGTCGCGGAGCCAGCTTGAGTGAGGTCCTCCTCCAAGGGCGCCACCACGACCGTGCACCAACAACTCCCCAGAACACACTGACCCCCATGACTTTGACCCGAACGCACCAAGGCATAGACTGGATTGGAAACCGGAACTGAGGAATGTTGTTGTTTGTTATTATTTGTTGTTGACGTACACTAGCTAAAAGACTCCAGGGATCATCCCCAAAGCCGAAGCACTTGAACACTGTGTGACCGTTTTTGATTACCCCGCCACGTGGGCAGCCACAATCCGTTTTCGGGATATTTTGGAGACTGATGATGTTATACTAGGACTTTGTCATGGCTAAAGACAACAACATTTTGATGTAGCCTTGACGTTCGAATTTCAGTGAAGTTGAAAATCATTTGCACGAAAGGCAGAGGGGAATCATAAGTCTGGTTTTCTTTCGATATTTTTTTTCTTTCGAATTTGATGTCACTTGTTTGGTTTCATTTATGATGAAGGATAGACCGTGCAATATACCTACCTGGGAAGAGTTGTAGAGTTCCACCTTTTCGGTCCAGGAGTGGAGGTATTTCCACTCTCCGCTGGCGCTGTAGTAAGTCATGTCGATCTCATCAGAGTCTGCCTCCAGCTCCAACTGCTGCAAGGTATAGCCGAACGTCTTCACCTGCACAGGGCGTGAGGGGACGGATTGGGTTAATTGTGGTTTAAAGGAAAACGGGAATGATATCAATCCTAATAACTATAAAGAAGCAAACTTTAATCAGGCCCCTAGTTCTGTTTTCCAACAGAGCTTATTTTGGACTGCAAAATAATAGATATGCAATGCTGATATGTTGCTTCTCTACATTTTTGTTTGAGGGTGAAAATGACTACCGAGATTAAATTGTATGAGGTTTTGTTATGGTTATTACGCTCCTATTATTATCCTTATGAGATTGTCGATCTCGTAAATGATCAATACGTTGAGATTGTCACACAGTTGATTCGTTTATTATCAAAGTTATTTAATATGGTATCAGGCCACTCCCCCCCCCCCCCCCCCCCGGCTATTTGCCCCCGGACACTTCCCCCTTGCCATTTCCCCCCAGGACATTTACCCCCCAGACCCCCCCCCCCCCCATCATTTGCCCCCCAGACCATTTGCCCCCCGGCCATTTGCCCCCCAGACCATTTGCCCCCCAGCCATTTGCCCCCAGTCCATTTGCCCCCCGGTCACTTGCCCCCTGGTACTTTTGCCCCCCGGACACTTGCCCCCCATTCCTGGCGGACATTTCCCCCCTGGACACCCCCCCCCCCTCCCCCTGTGTGTGTGTGTGTGTGTGTGTGTGTGTGTGTGTGTGTGTGTGTGTGTGTGTGTGTGTGTGTGTGTGTGTGTGTGTGTGTCCTGTCTATGTCTCTTTCTACCTGTCTGTCTGTCTTTCTTTCTTTCTCTCTCTTTCTCACTCTATTACTTGCCCCCCGAGTGTGTGTGTTTGTCAGTCTGTCATCTGTCTGTCTTTTACTTGACCATATGCTGGATAGAGAGAGAGACACTTTATTGCTTTTCTTTTTTTGTTAGTCGTTTTGCACATTTATTTGTATCTCTGTCATCTGTCTATTTTTTTAAAATTTTCAAATGGTACAGAGGGAGAGGAGAGGGAGATATACAGACAGAGACAGATAAAGACAGACTCAGAGACAGGGACACATACACACGCACGCACACACACTCTCACACACACACACACACACACACACACACACACACTTATGCATGCACGTGCGCTCACAGACATACGTACACACACATGTGTACACACACTCTCGGGGAGAGAGTGAGATAGAGAGTGAGAGAGAGAGAGAGACAGACAGACGGACAGGTAGAGAGAGACATAGACAGATCACACACACACACATACACACACACACACACACACACACACACAAGCACACACGCACACAAACACACATGCACGCAAACACACACTAACACAAACACACACACACATGCGCACGCACGCACACGCACACGCACACGCACGCGCGCACACGCACACGCACACGCACACGCACACACACACACACACACACACACACACACACACACAGTGTGTCTCACCTTGATGTGATAAATCTGCTCAGTGGTTGGCTCTTTCTACCCACATGTATTAATTTTTTCAAATCGCTATTTCCGCATTTTAATAACTTATCTATTTTACCCAAAATGTTCTTCATTTTTCTTTTCACCTTGTGCTGGTTTGCTTAAATTGTGGACTTTTCGGCCTAGTACAGAGAAGACACCATTCTTTTATCAGAAATGTCTTCCTGTTGGGGTTGATCCACAAGATAGTGTTTGTTAGCAGATATACATACTGACGAGAATTTCATAAATTCGAAAGAGATCTCTCTATGTACTTGCTCATACACTGTCTGTCCCCCATTGGGACAAAAAGTAAGCCAGCACAATCTTTTACTTTTCTTTACACAGTTAGTGGTGTTTGTGGTTTCTTTGATCAAATATTATCTCCCACCATTATGGTGAGAACCACTGGCATCCTTTATGGATCCACCACTATTAACAGTGGCATTTAAAGCTATAAAGCCATTTCAAGCCACATTTGTACAGTGCATGGAGGGTTGGTAGTGTTTTGTGGTATAGTTTGTTCATAATTATATTCCACTTCGGTGTGTGCCACAGGCATCCAATATTGGATCCACTGCCAACTATTTATGCACTGACTTTCCAGTTCTTTACATGTTGGGTTCAGGGAGTAGCTACACTACAAGGTTGTGAAATGGGGGGAAATGTCCGCCAGGAACGGGGCAAAAGTACCAGGGGGCAAGTGACCAGGGGGCAAATGGACTGGGGGGCAAATGGCCGGGGGGCTAATGGCCGGGGGGGAAATGGCAGGGGGGAAGTGTCCGGGGGCAAATGGCCAGGGGGGGGGGGGGGGGGGGAAGTGGCCTAGACCCATTTAATATAGCACACACATTGCAAACAAGATGTGATACGCCGATTGCATAGTCGTTGTTTTATCCTCCATATATTTTAAAACTTATTTTAGGCCTATTTCTTTCTTTCTTTCTTTCTTTATTTATGCATTGCATTGGTCTTTGCCTCTTCTAATCTAAGAACCTAACTGCAAAACGCAGCTAACTGTGAATGACATCTTAGCATTGGTTGCCCCAGTCGTTTTCACTCATCCACACTTTTTATTTTGCATTCCTTCTTACTGTTTGTATTTGTCACTGTGTGTGCTGTACTATTGTTCATTGACTTTTGCTTTGTCCATTAATGTCTTCTTGTGTGAAATATCATTTTCCATGGTTGTGAACCAGTGATGCAGTCGTTCTCATGTAATTTATATATGCGTTCATTACGTTTTACGTATATAAGCTTCAGCTTGTGCTCGTGTAGTATAATTAATTTGTAAATGCATGAATGTTGTCATTAAAAACTTGTTTAAGCCAATGACATATTCAAGTTAAATCAACTAATGTTGTCTGCAGCCCGGCTGATAAAAATGGCCACATCAGGGCTGTCACCGCGTTAAATTCTGTTCGTGTACAAAAACATTGTAGTACTGTCAACCAAGAGACACCCACTTCCTCTCTTTTCATAATCAAATCAGATATGAAAAACAATCTATATCTAAAATCGGGAGTTTTCTGGTATTGCAGTACCTCCAGGATCGTCAACACTACATTTCAAAGTGTCCCACATGTACCTGTTCCAGGTCGGAGGACGTTAAACGGATTTTCATCCTCTCTTTTATATTGCATACCCTTCATCACTAGAGTCAAAGATATTCTAAAAGGGTAAGATGGATTACTTAAAAGCTCGGCGAACCGGGCTGATAGAGTTATCGTTAGTGCGGACGTGTACACTATTCACAGTGGAGGCTATCCAAAAACTCGGACTGGAACTTGAACGGAGAATTCAACCGGCCTATCGATGCGTAAAATGAGTCACGTTTCAAAGGGACATAACCAGTGTTTCTGTCCTCACTACTCATGTAGGGAAAAGAGACCGGATGTTTATCTCCCCCTGTACAGTCTTTGCTAGAGTAACGTTGAAAATACAAGTTTTCTGTTTGCTGCAATAATCACTTTGATTTCTTTGTGTGTTACTGTAATGCTGGATTAAGTTAAAATTAGTTGGAGCTACTTACTATTCAAGGTTCATTATCTCCGGTAGAAAGTTTTTTGTTTTTGTTTTTTGTGTCTTTTATGCTTTACGACAGTCGTCAGCTTAAAAGGGAATTAACTATATCTAAAATCGGGAGTTGGTTATGCTGTTTGTTATGTGTATTTTTACCGGCCAAACGAAGTCTGACCGGTGGTGAGCCTGTTGTTTTGTTTGCTCATGTTATTGGATTTTTGTCTCATGTTTTTATTTCATTTCAATTGTGTGTAAAGCGCTCTGTAGCCTAAATAGTAGGATGGGCGCTATATAAATTGTCCTCATTATTATTATTATAAATATGAGAGAACACTGGTAATACTAAACATTTTCTCAAATTAGCTCCATATACGCATAGCACGCGTGTCCTGTTCAAGTGCATTCCATTTTCTTTCTTTCTACTTTTCTGTCTGTCTGTCTTTCTTTTCTTCTTCTTTTTTGTTGTTGCTAAAACTCCGGCAAAGAAGTTGTGATGTTTTTTGTCTTTACTCGTCTGACTATCTGTCTCTCTGACTTTCGGAGTAAAATGATCTAAATCTGCAATAGGCTTTCATTCGCATACAGGGATTTCATTTAAATGTAGTAAGAGCCCGTAGTATCAACTGTCTTTACAAAATTGAACATGGGTTGTCTTTTGGAGGAGATGTCCATTGTGACAGTCAGTCACAGAGCTAGCTTCTTAGTGATGCATTATCATAATAAGCTTTATGGAAAAAAAGAGTATGTTTTTTCATTGTTCCCAATATTTTCTTCTTCTTCTTCTTCTTCTTCTTCTTTTTTTTTCTTCTTCTTCTTCTTCTCTTCTTCTTCTTCTTCTTCTTCTTCTTCTTCTTCTTCTTCTTCTTCTTCTTCTTCTTCTTCTTCTTCTTCTTCTTCTTCGTCGTCGTCGTCGTCGTTCTTCTTCTTCGTCGTCGTCGTCTTCGTCTTCTTCTTCTTCTTCTTCTTCTTCTTCTTCTTCGTTCTTCTTCTTCTTCTTCTTCTTCTTCGTCTTCTTCTTCTTCGTCTTCTTCTTCTTCTTTGTCGTCGTCGTCGTCCCTTCGTCGTCGTCGTCGTCGTCGTCCTCGTCTTCTTCTTCTTCTTCTTTTTATTATTATTATAATTATTATTATTAATATTATTATTCGTGCTTCTTCTTCTTCTTTTTCCTTTTCTTCTTCTTCTTCTTCTTCTTCTCCTTCTTCTTCTTCTTCTTCTTCTTCTTCGTTCTTCTTCTTCTTCTTCTTCTTCTTCTTCTTCTTCTTCTTTTTCTTTTTTTCTTTCTTCTTCTTCTTCTTCTTCTTCTTCTTCTTCTTCTTCTTCTTCTTCTTCTTCTTCTTCTTCTTCTTCTTCTTCTTCTTCTTCTTCTTCTTCTTCTTCTTCTTCTTCTTCTTCTTCTTCTTCTTCTTCTTCTTCTTCTTCTTCTTCTTCTTCTTCGTGCTTCTTCTTCTTCTTCTTCTTCTTCTTTTTCTTCTTCTTCGTCGTCGTCGTCGTCATCGTCGTCGTCGTCGTCTTCTTCTTCTTCTTCGTGCTTCTTCTTCTTCTTCTTCTTCTTCTTCTTCTTCGTTAGCTAGTGAATTGACCATGACCAGAGACACGGCAGGCAGACGACACACTCCTGTAGTAGAGCAACTGACCGACACTCCACAGATCTGCGTGTCGAAGGGAAAGTGGGTGATGTCCGTGGTGCAGCTGACGGTCAGAATGCCTGGAGGGCTCCACTCCATCTGACCACCGGACAGGATGCGGATAGGGATAGTGTCCTCGTCGATGGCCGAGAGGTCGTTGACACTATGTGACCACAAAATAAGCGCACGTCACACAAACAACAGAATGTTAGTTCAAAACAAACTGCAAACAACTCTAGTAGAAGAAAAACAACAACAGAGAAAGATGGAAAAAAAATTAAAAATGGAGAGGAAAATTCTGACCTGTTGAAGGAGTCATAGGAGGAGCTTTCGAGCGTAGGCTCTTCGTCGGCAGTTGAAAGGAGAATGGCAGATAGACAAGGAAGGGATAAAATCAGGTGGGAGTTGAGGGTGGGGAGGGTACTGTGGCGAATGGGAAGGTGAGCACAAATCAGTTTAGAGAAAAAGAGAGCTAAAGGTGTAGAGGTTTAGGGCCAAAGAAGCAAAATTGTAGAGTATACCTAGTGAGTATGAAATCATATCAATGTTGTGTGTGCGTTGAGAGGGGGGGGGGGAGGAAGAAGAAAGGGGAGAGGGAAGTATGTAAGTGTGTGTGTGTGTGTGTGTGTGCGTGCGTGTGCGTGTGTGTGTGTGTGTGTGTGTGTGTAGGGGGTGGTGTGGTTGTGCAGACCTATTATTTGAAGGGAAATCACATACCGACATATTATACACAAATGTTTGAGAAAGAGTTTGGCCGATTTTAAAACTACATTACGTCCATAATTGGATCCTGCCAACGTACTTCATCAAGATCAGGATCAAGATACATTACACTGCATGTCGTCTGTCAGAGGAATAACATTTGTGCTTATGAATTGCAATACAATAGGGTAGTTAGGGTGTTCCTGTCAGACGCAGCATCACGTTGGGTGTCCCCTGAACGGACCCGGCCGCGCCTTGACTGGCCGGGTCACATAGTTTAGGTGTGTGTATTTTGTTCTTTTGCTCTATTTTCTTTTTCCCTAAGGCGCTTCTTCCGCAGATCCCCCCTGTTTTAAGTGACCAAAATAATCAAATGTGACTGTGGTCACTCAAACGGAAGGAAGGAATTAAGATTTGGTGCGCCAATCACCGAGTCGTGTTCGACTGTGACTGTCAGATAGTCTAGAGGAGAGCAGAGTTGGAATAGACGATTTTCGGAGAGAAAAAACAACTAGGGGAGAGTACTTCGTGAAAATTAGAGTTGCTTACCTCAATTACTCGGTCAAACACCATAGCAACAATGCAACAATGGCGTCGAAGCTTGAGACCGCAGGATCCAAGTCAGCGACTTGCAAACATTTTATTAGAAAAATTAGGGGTGGCCAGTGGCCACAAACAAAACTTGCAAAATGTGACGTAAAAACATAAATGACATATAAATGCTTAGAATGACGCACGGTGTTCTAAGTGCTGTATGTCTGCTCAAACACAGAGTCGATAGGCTACGAGAGCTGATGGTAGAGTGACTCCCCCTGTTTGACGGATTGAATTAGGCAAGATCACTCCCACACACCATGAAATTACTCCCCTTAATTATTTCCGAACAATTCCTATGCGCTGACAGTGTAAAAAGCCTAGCCCCAGGTGCTGGAGTATACTAGGACAGTGGTGTTGGGGACATTTCCAAAGGACAATGACACCCATTGATTGCAGCACTAAGAGCAGCGCGAATGCCTCTTACTTAGTTTCTGAGTCATAATTATTGCAACTGGATTTACTCTGGTTTCTCCAAATTACTTGTGGCGGTACCATAGCCGATGAGGTTTAACCGAGGCGTAGTTACTGCTACACATATCTGCATTGTTAAAAAAAAATCGGGACTTTACTGGTGTTGCACTGCCTCTGGGCATCGCCTCCAGTATTGTTCCCACCATCTTTGTATTTACAAATGTCCCATATGTGTCTATGACCGAGAGGAAGTAAAACACCATTTTTCATTCATTCATTCTGAGTCATAATCATTCCCGAAAGGGCTGCTCTCGTGTTGATAGGGCAGGCGTGGCCGGTGCATTTCTGCGTCCCATCAGCGCCTTCGCGGCGTTTCTTTTTCATTCATTCCTTGTTTATCCGTTACACTACTGGAAAAAAAATCTTTTGGCATAGCATAGCGATTTTGAGACTATAGGCTTATGTTTGAAGCCTTTTGCCCTTTTCTGGTGATATAAATCTACTTTATTTGCCCGTGAACTAATAGGTTTTTGTGTATTCATTTCGAATCTTAACAAAATTCCTCCAAATGTGTCGAGTACATCACGCTTTTGTATTTTTGATCAATATGCTTTTTTTTTAATACGTTCAGTAACGATGCATTAACAGTCTCACTAGAAAGGTTATTCCATGCTGTTGTAATTCTATTCGTGAAAATGTTTGAGTGGAACGAGTATTGTTTATTTTCTTTGTAAGCTTAGAGTGTAGAGTGGCACAGTGGTAGCGCGTTCGCTTCGTGTCAAGTAAACCCGAGTTCGAACCTGGGTACAGGGGATTTTTCCTCTCACTTTGCACTAGGCCTTGCGGTCTGAACGTGGAGTCTTTCGGATGAGACGATAAACCGAGGTCCTGTGTGCCCATACACTTAGCACACACTAAACCCAATGGCAACGAAAAAGTTGTCATTTGGTCCAAATGTATTCCTACCTCCCTTTCCTTCCTTATCAGTCACACAAAAATCGCATGCAAAATATGTTTTTACACAAAAAATGGGTGGCGCGCCTCTGGCTGCGACGCGCTCTCCAGGTGGGAGCAACCCGAATTTCACAGAGACGCCTCTGTGACTATAATGTACCTAACCTAACCTAACCTAAGTTGTGCCCTCGAGTTCTATCTTCTTCTGAAAGTGTTAATAAGGTTTTAGTGGTTCTAGCATCGTAAAGATTGTGTAGAATTTTATAAACCTCGATAAGGTCACCTCTAGAACCTCTTGATACTCTGAATGTGGCAAGGGTACTGCTATAGCATGTCAGTTAACTTAACTATTGATCCCCATTTCAGGCTAAGAGGGTGAGATGTTATCAGAGAGTGGCAGTGCTGGTGAATGAGGGTGGATGTCTTTGTGAGTGAGAATCATGTTATTTTTGCTACTTTATTTCTTTGCACTGGAATGTTGGTAGTATGACTATCTTTGTTGATTTGAATGCATGTTTGCAATGTTGATTTTAATGTTGCTTTTGTAAAGCGCATCGAGCATACTACTGTGTGGATTTTAGCGCTATGTGAAACAAAATTATTATTATTATTATTATTATTATTATTATTATTATTATTATTAATGTCAACAAATGACAAAAGCCATTTGAGTGACAGACACAAGTATAATGTAACCAACAATAAACTACACACATGTGTACACCTACAACAGGCTGCACAATGGATTAGTAGAGCAATTCTTACGAGTTATAGACGACGATGGTGGGCGTCCACACATCGTCTTCGAACACGTGGGTCTCTGTGATGCCGTCATAGGCACTGGGACTCCAGGTCAGTCGGTCATCTGTCCATGACTGTAGACGTAAGTATCAGCTTTAGTAGTGTGTGTGTGTGTGTGTGTGTGTGTGTGTGTGTGTGTGTGTGTGTGTGTGTGTGTGTGTTGTGTGTGTGTGTGTGTGTGTGTGTGTGTGTGTGTGTGTGTGTGTGTGTGTGTGTAGGTGTGTGTGTGTGTGTGTGTGTGTGTGTGTGTGTGTGTGTGTGTGTGTGTGTGTGTGTGTGTGTGTGTGTGTGTGTGTGTGTGTGTGTGTGTGTGTGTGTGTGTGTGTGTGTGTGTGTGTGTGTGTACGTCCGTGTGTGTGTGTGTGTGTACGTCCGTGTGTGTGTGTGTGTGTGTGTGTGTGTGTGTGTGTGTGTGTGTGTGTGTGTGTGTATGTCCGTGTGTGTGTGTGTGTGTGTCTGTGTGTGTGTCTGTGTGTGACGGAGATAAATACAGAAACAGATAGGCAGACAGATGGGCAGATTTACAAAAACAGACAGCCATAGACGGAACATGCGACACTAATTCATGGACAGAAAACCCCCAAACATAGACAACACAGAGACAAATAGACAGCACAGAGACTGAAAGGGGAAATAGAGTCAGACGGACATATTGACATATACACAAAGCATTTATTGGAGAAACAAATCGTACAGCTACTGACCAGGATCCACCATCCAGAGATGGACATTTCCTGAGCCTTGATGTCCTGAAATCACATCATCAGCATCGTCATCATTATCACCATCATCATAATCGTCATCATCATCGCCATCATCACCATCAAAACCATTTAGACATCCACGACATTGTGAACATTAAAGCAGCCATTGCTGTCTTCAAGGAAAATAAAACGCAGCTGAAAACATTGTGCATTTCATTTTGTTTTTAATAATAAAGTAATTCAACGTCGAACATAGAGGTTTAGAACCGATGTGCTCCACATAGCATTTATTAAGTAACGCAACCTGAAATGGTTTCCTAAGTTTATATTGATTTACGAAGGTCCTGTTTTATAGCCATGCCATCATATACCATCAGAAAGAGCCGCTTGAGCCTGACATGTAACAGTGCTCCACTCAAGTCTGTCAAAACAAATGATCACGATCGAACTGACTGTACCACGGAAAAGCAGAACGGAGGAAGCACACATCTACAAGACTGAAAAGTATGCCAGTCTTGCCAACAGCCTGGGGAATTTTGGCTTCCATGTCAAAGTCCTTGCCGTAGAAGTTGGAGCGAGGAAAGTTGTAGGCAAGTCTGCGTACGACCTCATGAAACGGCTCTCAATATCCGGAAAGATGAGGACAAGATCCTTGAAAGCAATGTCGTCAGAGGCGGCTGAGAAAAGCTTAAGCTGGATATGGACGAGGAGGAACGAACGTGAACTTCACAAGTCTTAAGTTTCCCCTCCAAATTAGCCAAGGCCCATATACATACTTAGATTTATTGTGGTGGTACCATAGCCGATGAGGTTTAACCGAGGAGTGGTTACTGCTACACATATCTGTATTATTAAAAAATCGGGACTTTACTGGTTTAGCACTGCCTCCGGGCATTGCCTCCAGTATTGTTCCCACCATCTGTGTATTTACAAATGCCCCACAAGGCCGAAAGGCCGAAGAGGGCGTAAAACCCTATTTTCATCATCAGCCAATGCCCATAGCTCATTGGATAAGTCGCACGAGGTAAAATACCAAGTTAAGCAACATCGGCCTTGGACGACCGATGTGGGTTCCTATTCCGACAGGAGCGGTTTCTGTGGAAAACGTGATGACAGCAGAAGGGCACCAAGAGTCATGACCTGGATGTGGCCCGGCCCCCTTAGAGTGTAAGGAGTTCAGGGCCGAAACGCTTGATTGCGAGGGGCTTCTTCTCTGAAGACCCTCTGTTGTCCGGCTTTCCGTAGAGTTTCTTTTCACTAGCCTGTTATTGTGTGCAAATCAGAGTAAAATTGAGAACAACAAGCACGTCGATAGAAGAAAGAAGAGTAAATCTTGATCTTTGTTAAAAAGTGAGAAACCAATAAAAAGGAAAGAAAACTGAAGTTTCTTCCAATATGTCAATGCATTAAAATGGTCTGCGGAGATGGTAGCTTTTCGCCACATCCATTGCAGACAAAAATGGCTGGGGCAACAAAGCTTTTCTCATTCTTTGATCGTGTAAGCTATTTCAACAACAACAAGAAACACACTGTTTCAACAACAACAAAAAACACAAATAAAGTCCCTCACACACACACACACACACACACACACACACACACACACACACACACGCGCGCGCGCGCGCGCACACACACATATATATATATATATAATAAAATCAGGAAAGAATGCATCTGTTAAAACTACTAGGAATCTTTTATTTCCAAACGTTTCGGTCTCCAGTGACCTTCATCAGAGAAACAACCTTAAATTCGAACTTAAAACATTACCGTATTAAAATGACATTGTCTTGTACATCTTCAAAATGAACTTATTTTAGGCCTATTTCTTTCTTTCTTTCTTTCTTTCTTTCTTTATTTATGCATTACATTGGTCTTTGCCTCTTCTAATCTAAGAACCTACCTGCAAAACGCAGCTAACTGTGAATGACATCTTAGCATTGGTTACCCCAGTCGTTTTCACTCATCCACACTTTTTATTTTGCATTCCTTCTTACTGTTTGTATTTGTCACTGTGTGTGCTGTACTATTGTTCATTGACTTTT
>CM065680.1:33221300-33223800 GCA_017654935.2 Phymorhynchus buccinoides | reverse complement strand
ATGTTTTTTTGCTCCTTCTGTTGTCTGCTTTTTGCTCCTTTCGCTATATTTGCTGTTTGCTGTTTAATTGTTTGTCTGTGTTGATAGAGGCACATTCGCCGAAATATCAGTAGTTTTGTTTTTTGTCTCTTGTGAATAAAATAACGTCACTTTACACTTGTCGTGTAGTTGTTTGTTTGTTGTATGTTCCAGTGACGTTGCAGTCTGTTTCAGGGTATTGTGTGTGTTTTTCTGTTTTGTAAGTTAGGTCCTCCCTACCATCCACTCCCCATCGCCCCTGCTGGCTAGAAATCCTGCCCCCCTGGCTTGAAAACGTTCCTACGCCGCTGCACACACACACACACACACACACACACACACACACACACACACACACACACACACACACACTTACGATGGAGTTGAGGGACGTGGTCACGAGGGTGAGGGAAACAACAGTGGTGGCGTTGGGCCGCACTGACTGGTCATAGTTGGTGAACAGAGCCGCCCTCATGGCTGTTTCGTTGGTGCTGGTGAAGCCCCTCACTGCTCTCAACGACGTCGCTGTAACATATCAAGGTACGCAACTGAACAACCGGGTGAATACTCTCTTTCTAATTAACTCCCCTCCACCAAAGTTGATTACGATACCAATCACCTAGCAGTGCGTGGGTCAGAACCAATGTGAGACAAACAAAGCATCATTCTCAAAAAAGAATGTGCCAAGTTCGCCTTTATGACCCTCAACCCACACAGTAGGGTAAGACGGGGGGTAAAAAGCCCATGGGCGGGTAAGAAGCCCATGCCAATTATCTCATGAAATAAAGCAAATTTCAGTTAAATTTGCCCATGAGACGAATGCTAAACATTAACACTCGTCTCATGGGCAAAATGTGACTGATATTTGCTTCATTTCATGAGATAATTGGTATGGGCTTCTTACCCGCCCATGGGCTTTTTACCCCGTCTTCCCCTACACATCAACAATGGTACACTAGCATTGCTGGCTCACTGCGCTTTGCCTGTTGAACACATCGCCCCCTACCTTCAGCCTCTTCCCCCTGCAGCCTCACTCGGTCTCCTATCACGTTCTCACTCATTTCAGGCGTTGCTCTCTTCCTTCTCTCCATTGTTACCCGGTATCGCCACCTCTACTCTTCTGTCACATACAGTGGAACCTCCCTTATAAGACCTCCCGTTATAAGACTCCCTCCCATATAAGACCTACTTCTCTGAGACATTGTGGCAATTTTCCCTTCTTTGTCAGTATTAAAATTTCCTCCCTTTGAAGACCTCATTTTGGATGATTTTTTGAAGGTCTTATACGGGAGATGCCACCGTACTACTACCATTCCGTGCGCAGTAGCCCATTTACATACCACCATTACTCACTCCGCGCAGTAACTCTGTCGTCCAGTCGCTCGCCAGCAGCGCGAACAAACACATAACACACACACACACACACAGACCGAAGTTTATAAAACAGTACCGAATCACTTAAACTTAGCCCTTTGTTCATAAGCCCTTATATAATTGAAATTAGCCTCGATTTCGGGCCAGAAGGAAACAGAATGAGAGCTTTAGGATAATTGATTTTCTAAACGCAATGGGAAATGACGTTCTAAATGCAAGAGAAAATGGCTAAACGCTTTCGGGCAGATTTTGATTCAATATGCAGACAGTAGGAATATTATAGTTATGACAACATTTTCACCAAAGTCTTTTTTAAACCTCAAAGTAGCCAACTACAGTACGAGTTGCCTTCCTTAACAGAGGAGTGTTAACGACTGGTTAATTTAAATGTCTATATTGGTACAGATTGATTAGTTTATTCTAAGGTCAATGTTCTTTGTAAATCTATTCCCAAAGAGCGTTTCTATGTTCTACGTGCAACGCTTGGTTAATAGCGTTAAAATGCCACATTTATATGAAGTAAACTCACAAGTAAAACCATAACTTCTTAATGTAACTATTTTCTAACAAAATCCTTTCGCGAACATTTGTCTTCTCGCGGATACCTTTATCTACAATAAGCCTAGGGTCTCCCATAGCCATATATATTCTTGATCAGCATGTCACAGCCTATTCAGGTCCTGAATTTTGAACCTCCAGTGCACCCCTCCGCCAAGGAAGACTCACAAAACCGACATTTCATTTCTTCATGCTCGAGCTGTATCTCACGAACCAGTAGGTAGAATGGCTTCAAATTGTGTGTGGTGATGTAACATGGCGAGAAATGAAATAAATACTTGCAATAAATACAAAGAAACCAGAAACAGGGTCATTTTAGACTAATGTGCACATAAGGACAAAAAGTCCGCAAGAGGACTTAACAGACACTTTCGTCGATTGAATTAGTCACTGTCAAACATTGTTGGCTATTTCCCATTATGAGACACTGCTGTTTAGGATTTACCTGAGGTTATAACTGTACAGTGTTATAGAATTTACATGGGATTATGTACAGTGTGGTATATAATTTACATGAGATTATGTACAGCTTGGTAGATAATTTACCTGC
>CM065680.1:33208800-33216300 GCA_017654935.2 Phymorhynchus buccinoides | reverse complement strand
TATGGCGATATTTGTCACACCAGAGGGCAGTCAATGCACTAGGGGCTTATCACGCGATTTTCTTACTTGGGCGTAGTGAGAGAGAGAGTGATGGTAGGACCACTCACTGTCTCTCTCTCTTTCTTTATCCCCAACTAATAATATAGAGAGGATTAGCCCCACACGAGCGTCATGCCCTCTGGCGTGAGAAAAATCGCACTAAGTCTCTCATTGACTGACCCCCTGTACTGGCCTGGTTACCAAAGATTAAGATTTAGTGAAACGTGTGGGAGCTAATCCTTCTGCAGTTTTATGGCATAAATGTTTGCCAAGGTCTCAGTAACGGAAAGTAAAACCAGAGTAATGTTTTGTTTGCAATTGACAACTTTAATACTACACATCTGTATTGTTAGAAAATCGTGACTTTCCTGGCATTGCACTGCTTCCGGGCATTGCCTCCAGGATCGTCCCCACCATCTTTATATATACTAACTTACTGTCCCATATGTGTCGGTTCCAGACTGGAAGACGTTAAGCAGAATTTCATTCCATTTGCTATTGACGGAAAATGAAATGGACCAATTTGTATCGTTTCATAAGGAAGAAGAAGAAGAAGAAGAAGAAGAAGAAGAAGAAGAAGAAGAAGAAGAAGAAGAAGAAGAAGAAGAAGAAGAAGAAGAAGAAGAAGAAGAAGAAGAAGAAGAAGAAGAAGAAGAAGAAGAAGAAGAAGAAAGAAGAAGAAGAAGAAGAAGAAGAAGAAGAAGAAGAAGAAGAAGAAGAAGAAGAAGAAGAAGAAGAAGAAGAAGAAGAAGAAGAAAAGAAGAAGAAGAAGAAGAAGAAGAAGAAGAAGAAGAAGAAGAAGAAGAAGAAGAAGAAGAAGAAGAAGAAGAAGAAGAAGAAGAAGAAGAAGAAGAAGAAGAAGAAGAAGAAGAAGAAGAAGAAGAAGAAGAAACAGAAAAAGAAGAAGAAGAAGAAGAAGAAGAAGAAGAAGAAGAAGAAGAAGAAGAAGAAGAAGAAGAAGAAGAAGAAGAAGAAGAAGAGAAGAAGAAGAAGAAGAAGAAGAAGAAGAAGAAGAAGAAGAAGAAGAAGAAGAAGAAGAAGAAGAAGAAGAAGAAGAGAAGAAGAAGAAGAAAAGAAGAAGAAGAAGAAGAAAGAAGAAGAAGAAGAAGAAGAAGAAGAAGAAAGAAGAAGAAGAAGAAGAAGAAGAAGAAGAAGAAGAAGAAGAAGAAGAAGAAGAAGAAGAAGAAGAAGAAGAAGAAGAAGAAGAAGAAGAAGAAGAAGAAGAAGAAAGAAGAAGAAGAAGAAGAAGAAGAAGAAGAAGAAGAAGAAGAAAAGAAGAAGAAGAAGAAGAAGAAGAAGAAGAAAGAAGAAGAAGAAGAAGAAGAAGAAAGAAGAAAGAAGAAGAAGAAGAAGAAGAAGAAGAAGAAGAAGAAGAAGAAGAAGAAGAAGAAGAAGAAGAAAAGAAGAAGAAGAAGAAGAAGAAGAAGAAGAAGAAGAAGAAGAAGAAGAAGAAAAAGAAGAAGAAGAAGAAGAAGAAAGAAGAAGAAAGAAGAAGAAGAAGAAGAAGAAGAAGAAGAAGAAGAAGAAGAAGAAGAAGAAGAAGAAGAAGAAGAAGAAGAAGAAGAAGAAGAAGAAGAAGAAGAAGAAGAAGAGAAGAAGAAGAAGAAGAAAGAAGAAGAAGAAGAAGAAGAAGAAGAAGAAGAAGAAGAAGAAGAAGAAGAAGAAGAAGAAGAAGAAGAAGAAGAAGAAGAAGAAGAAGAAGAAGAAGAAGAAGAAGAAGAAGAAGAAGAAGAAGAAGAAGAAGAAGAAAAGAAAGAAGAAGAAAGAAGAAGAAGAAGAAGAAAAAAGAAGAAGAAGAAGAATAAAAGAAGAAGAAGAAGAAGAAGAAGAAGAAGAAGAAGAAGAAGAAGAAGAAGAAGAAGAAGAAGAAGAAAACAAATTGCTTGGCCAAAATTTTGAAAAACAATTACTTGCCACGTGTCACATCAACGGTGTATGTGTGTTCAAGATAAAACAATAAAGACATACATAAATCATCAAATTATCGATATAATAAAGCACCCATAAAATGTCATGAACGGAAGAGATCAGACCCTGGAGAAATGAAGAATACCGTGACCATTATGCAAATGCGATAAACATACGGTAACGTGATAAGTTCCGCCTAGGGATAGACCTTTAACCAAATCATCACATGTTTGGAGGGAAAACGTATGTTAATATGGTATTTATTGATTACTTTCTGTTTGGGTACGTACATAACTGCAGAATGTATATAGACAAGACAATAATTCTGTCAACACACAAAAACAATGATGTCAATACATTCCTTGTATACTTACACTTTGATTATTTGACAAAATCATTAACAAAGACTAGGGAACATGAATCCCAGATTAAGACAAATAAAAACAAGCGCGGATTCGCAATCGTTTGTGGCAGCGGTCTATTTTTACCACTCCAATCATTACATGCACTGAGTCGCCTCCCCTGGCTTTTCAATAATTTTAATCTGTAAACCAGAATGTTATCTCTGCACCATTTCGTCACTTTTTATATATTTTGGAAGAAAACATTTAAAACTATTCATCCTACTTATGCTCATCGAAAGAAGCACCGCATACTCGTCGTGTCTGTTGCAGTGTCTGTATTACCTATGTTTATTATGTTGCACGCTTTAAAATGAAGATTCATGTGCTCTGTTCAGTATACAATTCTTTCCATACCTAAGGACTGTAGATATGACAACTGAAATGTTACTTTATGCCCAAGTATTTTTTTCTCTTTTACAATATGTGCGACAATTTTTGGACCGACAGACAGACAGACAAAGTGAGTTATCGGTTTGTGGCTTGTGCCACAAACAAAAACAAATTGAAAAACGAACTGAGAACAATTAAAGCTTTCTCTAAATACTTCAATCTTCCCTTGTAGATGCACGTGGACATTACTGGTAGTAGCTTTGAACTGAGTTCACATCACAGCTTCATGGGCTATAAAAGCTTTCGAGGACGGAAATGGTAGCGCGTTTCCACGTTTTCTGCTCCTCCTGCCTTCCGAAAGCTGTATGTCATTTAAATCTAACGAAATGTCCTTTCTCAATGTGCTACAAGAACACCCAGCCTAAGTGCATTTACCAGTTTTGAAACTGTGCGCAGTTCAAGCACGTTGCGTGCTAACAATTCAGAGAACATTGTTGAATCGTGTTGTTGTTCCTCATTTACTTTGAAAACGATCTTCCTCTATCGGGTGAAAGCTAACAATTCAGAGAACATTGTTGAATCGTGTTGTTGTTCCTCATTAACTTTGAAAACGATCTCCCTCTATCGGATAAAAGCCAAAAGGTGCCATCAGCCTTCTTTAGTCCTTTTTGGCTCACTCGTTTCAAAGAATTAAGTGAGTCTAATAATCTTATGCTTGTTCGGTTTTCCGGATGTCTGTGTGGATGTCTGTCTGTCTGTCTGTCAGTCTGTCTGTCTGTCTGTTGTAACTTTAACGATGGCTTTGTTTCTCGGGATATGAGGCGCTCAATGTTCAAACTTTTCATACATATAGATGCTTATGCAAGCTTTCAAGTAACAATTTGCATAAAATTACCCAACGACCTTGACCTTTAACCTTTAACATGTAACTTTTGTCCTGGCCATGTCTTTCACAGTTTCACACTTCTGGTCCCCAAATTTGGCATGCTGGTGTGTTAGCCTAAGATGATATAGTATATAGGGTGACCTTTACTCTCCTGACATTAACCATGACCTTTGACCTTGAACATTGTCAATTATTTGTTATAGTCATATCTTCTATATACTAACAGATACAAATTTGGCAAGTAGATATACTAGCTTAAGATCAGAAGGAGTCCTAAGTATTGTTGACCTCGAAGACCATGATAACCTTGACCTTTGAACTTGAAGTTTTGTCAGTCAAATATCACATGAAGCGCCGCACATTTTCGCTTAAAAATCTGTAGGATGGTATATCACATCAAGCTGATGAGTCCAGTATAGAAACCTTACCCTTTCTGAACAATTTGGCATTTATATCTATCTCTGGCATTTAGATCTATCTCCGGCATTTAGATTTATCTCCGGCATTTAGATCTATCTCCCCCAAAACGCAGCGAGTGAGCCTTGAAGGCTTTGCCTTTTGCATGATAGTACCTTCTGGCTTTCACCCGGCGAGTCATGGTGAAATTGTTCTATGGACGGGTGGCCAAAGCAAACAGTAGCCACGTGCTTTGTTTCGCAGGTGAAAACAGGATTGAGTGTGACCATTGCATCCTAATATTGACTGCAGTCAGGAATCATTCCAGTGTGAAATGCACGGGCTCAGTCCCATGTCCTGCATGGCTTTAGGTACAGTGACATTCGCGTGATTTTTATCAACAGAATATTGTAAAGAGAAACTATCTCTAAAACACGCTATAAACAGTCCTTTTGAAATGGCTCATGGCGGACTGTCTCCTTGAATGGCTTGTGAGAAGAAATGTTTTTTCTCTCCACAAAATGTAATACTTTTAGCAATCTTGCCGTTAGACTACAGTAGGTCTATGCCTTATTTAATATAATATAAATTCAAACATTAATAAATGGAATATTCTTTGGGCAAAGCCATAGGGTTTCATTGGAACATGCCTACATCTTTTTTTAAGTAATGCTGCTGACAGACGGACAGAGAGCTACTAAGAGACCGAACAATACAGGCAAATATAGTAACAGATAGACAGATACAACAACAACAACAAAATGAAACATAACATCTTCGTTGAAAATTAATATGAACAGGGAACACGAAAGGAAGAAGATTATATGTTGTGCTCTTTGGGGTCATTGAGTATGACCTTCATTTCGTCTGGATATATGGCATTGTCAAAACGTGCCCACCCCTGTTCTCCCTGCTATTTTGTACTCTTCTGCAACTGAAACAATAAGTCTTTATTGCTGGGCACGCAGAGACCGTTTTATCTGAGCTACTGGCTGGGAATTTACGACAGCCATTTTAGCTAACACACCTAGGCACTCCAGAAAGCCGTTAACTCATAGAACTGTCGAAATAAACTAGTGTGTGGGGGGGGGGGGGGGGGGGGGGGGGGGGGGGGGGGGGGGGGGGGGGGGGGGGGGGGGGGGGGGGGGGGGGGGGGGGGGGGGGGGGGGGGGGGGGGGGGGGGGGGGGGGACTAGACGTGGTGTGCAGAACAACAACAGTTTGCCTTCAGCATAATATTGCATTGACTTTGGTTCTCCTACAGACCAACTAGAAGAATATCAGTATAATCAACTAGCAAGCCACGTGGCCAAACTCCACATCGCTGAGGCAGAAGCTGCACGGGGACCTCGGGGACCTCTGCAGGACGGCAGCATTCGTCAGGGCAACTGATGTGGCCATCTAGCGTTCGACAAGAAGAAGAAGAACTAGCATTTTGCGTAATGGTCGACCCCAAATACCCCAAAGTGGTTATGTTTTACGGTCTACTGATCAAACCAAAATTGTGTATGCTCCATTCAGGGTTCCTGATTTTCCTTTCTCTTAGGTGTTATGTTCACCCCCTGTTCAAAGTTTTAGGGGTGTTGTCACCCCAAGTTTAAAATTCTAAACGGTCGAGACGAAAACGTAGGAGAAACTCCACCCCACGTTCTGGCACTTACACAAACACACGCGCGCGCACGCACATGACCTCATGCACACAAGACACACTTTCTTTCACACACATACTGATCACTGTTTTTTGTGCTTGTTTTTGTTTTCAGCAACAACCTGTTTCTTCTTCTTTGTCTTTAAGTTTTCTTTTACTTACCAGACTGGAAGCATGTTGAATATCAAACGTATGAAACGATTTTATTGGATTTTGACAAAAAGGGTCTGCCGATGAGCAATGAGTTTTCGACGATTACCGCGTACTGGCAGCTTCTCCACGATCGTTTAAGAATCTTAGATCTAGGTTAGTGACTCCAGCTTGTGGCAGTTAAGTAGCCTAGATTGGTCTACTAGCAGGCGATTGAGATAAGAGCAACGTTGTTAGCTTATTATTACTGGAAATTAACGAACTCATCGTTTTAACCCTTTCACCGCCAAAGTCGCATTTTAGCACCACAGTGATTTAACACCTATGTCACCAAAAGGCATCAAATTGGGGTCTATTATCCAAAGACCCTATTGTCTTAAGTTTTGGGAAGTAAGGATAGAACTGATTTTATATCTGTCACAGGAGAATCCCCAATACTGCAGATGGATTTTATTCTCTACCCAGTTACTTTTAATGGACATTTTTTGGTTGAAGTATGGCTGGCGGTGAAAGGGTTAATACGTTTCCTCAACCCCTACTTGAGATTTTAAAGGGTAAATCTCACGCATGTTTGGTGGGTTTTTTGGGGGTTTTTTGGAAACCGTATAATATTTTGAATGTTATTCATTCTTTATCACATACACCCTACCACGGACTGAACTGTCAAACTCCCTAGCGTGCTACCATTGTAAGGATAAAGAGACATAGGCCTTCAGAGAGAGGCAGACAGAGACAGTGACAAAGAGAGAGAGAGAGAGAGAGAGAGAGAGAGAGAGAGAGAGAGAGAGAGAGAGAGAGAGAGAGAGAGAGAGAGAGAGACTGGACACTGGACACTGGGCACTGGACAAGCTTAATGTCATCAACTAAAAATAGGTCATTTTTTTTTATTTTTTTTTCACTTCACATTACTTTACTCTCTCACTACACAAAATGCATAACACATATTCACTTCACATTACTCACTACAAAAAATGCATAACACATAAATCATCACTTCACATTACTTTACTCTCTCACTACAAAAAAAGTACATAACACAGAAATCATCACTTCACATTACTTTACTCTCTCACTTCAAAACATAGGCCTACATAACACAGAAATCATCACTTCACATTACTTTACTCTCTCACTTTTTTTTTTTTTTTTTTTTTATCAACCATTGACATTTAATTAATACACCATCAACCATATCTTCAATAACTTAAAAACGGCTTCATAGAATACATTCATTTTTTCAGTGTTTACTAAAGAGTAACATTGCAATACTAAATTCGAACCGGAAGTGTCAACAGTGGTGATACTAATTGCCAAATATTGCAACATTTTGATTTGAGAACACTTGTCCATAAATACGCACAATCTCTACGTTTTCAGAAACCGTGCCCATTATACACATAATTATGTTGCTTTGGTCAAAGTATTTCTCCTTTTTTTCCCCCCCCCCCCCTCTCTCTCTCTCTCTCTCTCTCTCTCTCTCTCTCTCTCTCTCTCTCTCTCTCTCTCTCTCTCTCCCCCCTCCTTTTCTCTCTTTCTCCACCCCTTTACGAATTCAGGCGCAGATACTCAGATCAAACAAAGCTGAACAAAATGTTTGGCTTGAAATTCCAAACTAAATTTTGTAAGACCATGGCCAAACAAACATCAAATGTTCTTCATAATTCGTAATCTTCTTCTTCGTCGTTGATCGTTCAGACAGTTTCAAGTCGTGAAAAATGTTTTAAAAGAAATTGTGTGGAG
>CM065680.1:33203800-33206300 GCA_017654935.2 Phymorhynchus buccinoides | reverse complement strand
ATTTCATGAGATAATTGGGGTGGGCTTCTTACCCGCCCATGCGCTTTTTACCCCGTCTTCCCCTATATGTAGACAAGAGTACAACAAGCCGAGGCTTATAAAAGTAATCCACACATAGACATCGTACTAGCAACAGCCTGCATCACACTTTACAATTGATGGAAGTCGGTCACACTTTGTAATATCGTCATATCGTGCGAACTTTAGTGTATCCCTTTTCTTTTGCTGTTTTCCCCTTATATTCGTGTTAAGAAATGACCTGAAACCAACCAAATGTTCATAAAATAGGTTTTTGAAAAATATATCGGGCAATGTCCGCAATATGTCGCAATTTGTGACAAATCACGCACCTCCCCCATACTTTACATAAGACTCGGCGCAATATGTCACAGATTGCGACATATCGCGATTTTGCGACATATCGCGGCCCAACAACCCTTTCTCTTCGTCTGTTCCTTCTACTAAGCCACAAGAGGCGAGGCAACAATAACTATCTATGTTCCCCAGTCTGCTCTCACGCTGGTGCGTTTGGTAATCGCATTCATTCTTGAATGTTTTTGCTTACAAAGCTGGTATGTTTTAATAAACGATTTATTAAATGTTATCGATTTTGTATGTCACATTTACATATGATATTTCATCATTACGCCATTATTAATTTGTTTGTGGGGGGTTTTCTTAAAAAAATCAATGTATAACCTAAGCAGTTATTTCTCCTATTGAGAGAGAGAGAGAGAGAGAGAGAGAGAGAGAGAGAGAGAGAGAGAGAGAGAGAGAGAGAGAGAGAGAGAGAGAGAGAGAGAGAGAGAGAGAGAGAGAGAGAGAGAGAGAGAGAGAGAGAGAGAGAGGGAGAGAGAGAGAGAGAGAGGGGTGGGATGGCAAAGAAAGGAGAAATAACACAACACAAAAGAATAATTTATCTAGCTATCGTTTCTTTTCGCTGTCAAACTAGGAAACAAATTAAAAAGAGAAAGTAAATACATGTTGTATGAAAAAAATAATATTGTTCATTCCATGTTGTATTAAAAGAGGGGAGATACGCGTTCAAATTAAAATTCATTATTTCTGTTCTAGCCAAAGAATTATACACTATTATGCCCATTCTCGTTATACGAAATATCGGATATCGCGCCCACATAAATACTGTGCATGGTAGCATGCTACGTGTACATCCATTTGTTTATTATAAACCTTAAAAAGGAAAATGTATTGTCAACTGTGCAGTTTTCAGCCAAACCAATGGGGAAAAACCAGCATTTTGTAAATCAGAATCCCCTTCTACATTTGGCATACTTTTCTTTCCTTAGTATTTCTGTTCTAATATCACATATGATGAGAAAAGACATTAAATCAAAGATTCATTCTTATTATTACTTCTTTCTAACTTATACCTTTCATGTTTGCATTTTCAACGGTCCATGCTTTAAAAACGTTCTTGTTCTAGCTTCCTATCGCTGGAGGCATTTGTTCAAGCGTTATTGCATTGCATAATTCAGATTCCAAAGTATTAATACATGTAGTGTCTCCATGTGGACAAAGCAAACGCCAAGGCAATTGTATCAGAGTATGCGACTAAACGTTCTTTGCTGTCATCTCCATACATGAAAATGTTGTTATCCATTGTTCTAAATGTCAAGTGCGGTCACCTTAGAAACAGAGTATCAGTGTGTAACACCACGTTACCGGCTCTCTTTCATCGGTCCGTCCTCGAGGAGATTTACTTCACTAAAATGTCAAAGAGCATAAGAACAGTGTGTTCTTGTCTTTGTTTCGCCGTCTCTGTTCATGTCTGTCTGTCTGTCAGAGAGAGAGAGAGAGAGAGAGAGAGAGAGAGAGAGAGAGAGAGAGAGAGAGAGAGAGAGAGAGAGAGAGACTGATATACAGACGCGCGTACTCACAACAACAACATACTTTATTTATACGGCGCAAAATCTTGATAGAAATCAAATCGAAGCGCACGCGCGTTAAACATTCATAACGCATTTAAGCAAAGATCACACACACACACACACACACACACACACGTTTGAGAAATGGTCCTAAAGGCAAGAAAGAGGAGGGAAAGAGAGAAAGAGCTTCAATGACGGGGAAACAGGTGGGTTTTGAGGTTTGATTCGAAAGCAGAGTGGGTCGGTCGCTGACGGAGGGAGAGAGGAAGTTTGTTCCAGGAGGTTGGTCCTGGAACAGCAACAGAGCGCCGACCAACAGTTGAAAGCTTATACCTAGGGATCTGGAGGGTCAGAGGGTCGGAGACTGAACGCAATGTGCGAGCTGGCGTATAAATGGAAATATCGTCGCAGAGGTAAGCACGACGCACGCAAGCAAGGACGCACACACACACACACACACACACACACACACACACTCACACAAGAACACCACACCACACCACACCATAGCACACCTCGCCCACAGGCTTACACTACGTTGTACCTTCTTTACATTACATTTTACCATACACTTATTGGCAGTCTGAGGATACCTCTATTTGAAAGACCAA
>CM065680.1:33183800-33193800 GCA_017654935.2 Phymorhynchus buccinoides | reverse complement strand
AGTTAACTCTAATAACTCTCTTTTTTGTTTGTGGCTCAAGCCACAAACCTATAACTCACTTTGTCGGTCGGTCGGTCGGTCGGTTGGTTGGTCGGTCCAAAATTGTCGCACATATTGACAAAATTGTCGCACTTCAAATCGAGGCGACGACGAAAATGGTGCTTTACGTCCTCTTGGTCTGAATCAGACACATATGGGACATTTGTAAATACAAATATGGTGGGAACAATACTGGAGGCAATGCCCGGAGGCAGTACGAAACCAGTAAAGTCCCGATTTTTTTTATTAATACAGATAGGTGTAGCGGTAACCACGCCTCGGTTAAACCTCATCGGCTATGGCACCGCTACAAGTATTTATTATCGATAACTGCTTAACTGATTCTTCAAATCGAGGCTGCACTTCAAATTGAGGCCGCTCTTTAAAATTATGTATTTTAAAGCGTACAAAATAATAAACATACGTAATACAGACACTACAACAGACACGACGAGTATGCGGTGCTTCTTTCAATGAGTATAAGTAGGATACATAGTTTTAAATGTTTTCCAAAAGATATAAAAAGTTACGAAATGGTGCAGAGATAACATTCTGGTTTACAGATTAAAAGTATTGAAAAGCCAGGGGAGGTGACTCATGATTGGAGTGGTAAAAATAGACCGCGTGCCACAAACTATTGCGATTTCGCGCTTGTTTCTTTTTCTTTTTCTAATAACTTACTCTTCACTTTTAGAGAGAGAAAAGAGTTGCTATCAAAAGGAAAATAAATCATACCTCTCTGACAGGTTGTACAAATAATCTCGATTTTATTGTCTGTCTATTTCATTTGCGTGCAGAAGATTAAATTAGCACTATATTATATATGCCATCTAACATGATACAAAATTAAGAAAGAGCACTCAAAAAATACTTGTGTTTGTTTAATTTGCTCAAATCATCCCATATATTTTCGCTGTAGAGTGAAGAATATTTGTCTGACACATCTGTCTTGGCTTTGTCTTCCATTTTGTTAACAAAACAGCTACGTTCTCGCGAGAAACTAATATTAGCCGGAAGTAAATTTTAAAAAAAAGGTTGGACATTTCCCATGATGCAACTAAAGTTAGCTAGCCCGCGAGAGAGAACAAAACGTTTGCCAAACTGTCGGTAAACGAAGGGTGCTACACTTATCTGTATTGTTAAAAAAATCGGGACTTTACTGGTGTTGCACTGCCTCCGGGCATTGCCTCCAGTATCGTTCCCACCATCTTTGTATTTACAAATGTCCCATGTATGTGTCTGTTCCAGTTGATTCTGATCGCTTCTCGGCCTTTTGGCTAAGACAGTATGTTCAGCCCGTCGTACATGGCGAAAGCCGATACGCGACGTTAAACTGAACTTCCATCTGTTCCAGACCGAGAGGACGTAAAACACCATTTTTCATTCATTCGGTAAACGAAGGGTGCTTTTTAGACTGGTTTTGGCCGATTTGAGCTAATGCTACGCAGCGTTAGCCCTTGTGAAACGGGCCCCATGCCGTTCGTTCTCTGTCGTTCTGATCTTTGTCGACTCGGATACATGGTTCAGTACGCATTAGCATTGAGGAGATTAACAACGCAGGTGAACACTGGCGATTTATCAGGAAACTAAAATCCCACTGTAAGAAAAAGACCTTTCTTTAGAACAACAGGTCAACACAGATGCCTACCCCCAACACCTCCACCACCCCTACCCCCACCCCCACCCCACAGAGAGAGAGAGAGAGAGAGAGAGAGAGAGAGAGAGAGAGAGAGAGAGAGAGAGAGAGAGAGAGAGAGAGAGAGAGAGAGAGAGAGAGAGAGAGAGAGAGAACGAACGAACGAACGAACGAATCTTTTTTTATTGATGGTTAAGAATAAGCATAGCTTCTTTACATCTTGCCATCAAAAAAGAGAAAATGCAACAACAAATAATTCATAAATAAACAACATTAGCTAGTAAATCATAATGTAGACCAAAAACGCAAGAAAAAGTACATGAAAATACCAAGAAAACACACACGCGCACACACGCGCGCGCGCACACACACACGCTCACACACGCACGCACGCAAAAACCGACACAGACACACACACAGACACAGTAACAAACGTCTACGCTAACATCAAGATAAATAACCATACATATCAAGTCACATCATAATAATTAAAAATCGATGACACATGAAAACATATGAAATGAGAACATCGAATTGGCGCTAGTGACAAATTATGGATGATGAGGACTAGAATAAATATTTATTACTTTGAATTAACAAACTCTGTCATCAACAGCTTATGGTAGTTATGTTTAAAACTGCTCAAACTACCTTTGATTGATGAAGTAGCGAGGATCGTGTTCCACAAAGCACCACCAGAATAGGTTAGGCTTGACTTGAAAAGGTCAATGCGCGGCAAAGGTAACATGAGTTTGTGTGTATGGCGTTGATCATTAGTTATAAATTTATTTGTGAGTGATGGTGGAGCACAACCAGATAATATTTTGAACATAAAAACAGCCTTGTTGAATGTAAGTTTCAAATGGAAAGGCAAGATGTCTAATGTCACATAATCCGAAATGGTTAATGTTGACGATTTAGCTAAGACTAATTTCAGAGCACGTCTATAAAGACTTGACAGTGGCTTTAGAATATTTTCACTTGCACCATCCCAGATAGTTGATGCATAATTTATATGGGATTCAATAAAGGAATGAAAAAATATTTTACGAGAATGTAAGTCTAAAAAGTGTTTAATTTTGGATAACTGAAATATTTTTTGG
The DNA here is from genome assembly GCA_017654935.2 of Phymorhynchus buccinoides. NCBI lineage: Eukaryota > Metazoa > Mollusca > Gastropoda > Neogastropoda > Raphitomidae > Phymorhynchus > Phymorhynchus buccinoides. The sequence continues at coordinate 33,191,022 of CM065680.1, read as the reverse complement.
GAGACACATTTGCAAACATTTGACACATGTTCAGACCAGGAGAGGTTTTCGTCAACAACTACACCAAGAACTTTGTGGAAAGAAACTTGATTAATATTGTTACCGTTTATAAGAAGAGGAGGGACATTAAGATGAAGATTTTGTCGTTTCTGTCTACTTGTTATAACCATAAATCTAGTCTTTAATGGATGGAGACTCATGTGATTTAATTCAGACCAGTTAAGTAATTCATCAATGCTCTTTTGTAATATAGACAATACAGTTCTGTAATCAGAATGACTTGAATGCAGTGTAGTATCATCTGCGAATAATTCGCACAGAGAACTGAGAACTAGAGGCAAATCATTAATGTAGATAGTGAATAATAAGGGTCCAAGAACTGAACCTTGAGGTATACCATACTTGGTTGTTAGAGTGGTAGACATAGCGCCATTAATTGCAACAATCTGCTTCCTATCAGTTAAAAACGACGAAAGAAGCTCTATTATGTTAGTAGATATACCATATATTTTAAGCTTTTTTAGAAGTAGGGAATGATCAATGACGTCAAATGCTTTCGCAAAATCAACTATAAGGACACCAGTTAATTCATTGTTATTAATATTGGATAGCCACTTATCTACTAGGCTAGTGAGTGCTGTGTGGCAAGAATGTTTAGCTCTAAACCCAGACTGGCAAGGATGGAGTAGATCGAAATGATCAAAATGATTGATAATATGTTTTTTAATATGAGTTTCAAAAGGTTTAGATAGGGCAGAAATGATAGATATAGGCCTGTAATTGGATGGGTCTGAGCGATCGCCAGATTTATATATAGGAGTGACTTTAGCCACTTTGAAAGCTTTAGGGAATTGATTTTTTGAAATAAACAAATTATAGACATAAGTTAGTGATTCGGTAACAACAGGAGCAGAGTGTTTTAAAATTTTACTATCAATATCATCAAGTCCTCTAGTATTAGTTGGTTTTAGGTGGATTAGTGCATTATAAACCTCATAAGTGGCCAGATGGGGTATACTAAGTTCAGATAAAATTTCTTTTTTAGAACAAAAGTATTTAAGATCGTTTTCTGAGGATTTGTCTGAGAGAGAGAGAGAGAGAGAGAGAGAGAGAGAGAGAGAGAGAGAGAGAGAGAGAGAGAGAGAGAGAGAGAGAGAGAGAGAGAGAGAGAGAGAGAGAGAGAGAGAGAGAGAGAGAGAGAAGAGAGAGAGAGAGAGAGAAGAAAGAGAGAAAGAGAGAGAGAAAGACAGAAAGAGAGAGAGAAAGAGAGAGAGAGAAGAGAGAGAGAGAGAGAGAGAGAGAAGAAAGAGAGAAAGAGAGAGAGAAAGAGAGAGAGAGAGAGAGAAGAGAGAGAGAGAGACAGAGAGAGAGGCCTGCTACACTACATACGATTTGCTTTCAATGCACACGTGCGCGCGTTCGTTTGTGTTTGCTTGTATGTGTGTGATTGGATCCATTTGTTTTGTTTAATTAACACTTATAAATATGTCGAGTTCTTGCATTGTATGTGCGAAGTTTATATTGTGTATCATGTGTATGTTGAAAGGCGTATTACGCTCATTTATTTGTGTTCATTATAATTATTGTTTCTAATGTTTGTATTGATGGGTGCTTCCTTACATGTTGATAACTCATTTATTAATCATTGTTTCTAACGCTTGTGTTGACTGATGCTTGTTTTTATGTCGATTATTATTCGCTTATTCTTGGATTGTGTTTAATGTATATGCTTACTCATTTGTATTCTAGTGCTTAGTTCTTTGTACAGAGCGTTGAGCTCCCTGTACGGGAGTAAAGCGCTTTACAAGTATCCAGTATTATTATTATTATTATTATTATTATTATTAGTAGTAGTAGTAGTAGTAGTAGTAGTAGTAGTAGTAGTAGTAGTAGTAGTAGTAGTAGTAGTAGTAGTAGTAGTAGTAGTAGTAGTAGGGGAAGACGGGGTAAAAACGCATGGGCGGGTAAGAAGCCCACCCCAATTATCTCATGAAATGAAACAAATTTCAGTCTCATTTTGCACATGAGACGAGCGTTAATGTCTAGCATTCGTCTCATGGGCAAATTTGACTGAAATTTTCTTTATTTCATGAGATAATTGGGGTGGGCTTCTTACCCGCCCATGCGCTTTTTACCCCGTCTTCCCCTAGTAGTAGTAGTAGTAGTAGTAGTAGTAGTAGTAGTAGTAGTAGTAGTAGTAGTAGTAGTAGTAGTAGTAGTAGTAGTAGTAGTAGTTTGACGATGTGAGTCATGATTCATGTGAAATTCATATATTAGGTCTACTTGAGCATAGTGAGCGAAAATAGCAGAATTATTTTTAGACGTAAGTATTTCACGTGAATCATGATGCCCATCGTCACGATCGCAATGAATTGAGCGCTTTACAAGTATCCAGTAGTAGTAGTAGTAGTAGTAGTAGTAGTAGTAGTAGTAGTAGTAGTAGTAGTAGTAGTAGTAGTAGTAGTAGTAGTAGTAGTAGTAGTAGTAGTAGTAGTAGTAGTAGTAGTAGTAGTAGTAGTAGTAGTAGTAGTAGTAGTAGTAGTAGTAGTAGTAGTAGTAGTAGTAGTAGTAGTAGTAGTAGTAGTAGTAGTAGTAGTAGTAGTAGTAGTGGTAGTAGTGTAGTAGTAGTAGTAGTAGTAGTAGTAGTAGTAGTAGTAGTAGTAGTAGTAGTAGTAGTAGTAGTAGTAGTAGTAGTGGTAGTGGTAGTAGTAGTAGTAGTAGTAGTATTTTGAGGATGAGAGTCATGATTCACGTGAGATTCATATATTGGGTCTACTTGAGTATAGTGAGCGAAAATAGCAGAATTATTTTTAGACGTAAGTATTTCACGTGAATCATGATGCACATCGTCACGATCGCAATGAATTGAGATTGGATCGTGTGTAGTGTAGCCGTAGGGAGAGAATAGGTTCCCGGGTAAAATCCTAACGGACACAAACTCAGCACGTTCACTGACTGACATGCTCGAGCAAAAATACCAATACCAATTATGAGGTAACTGTCGAAGACGATTATGGGACACTTATTGATATAGTACCTCCTAAGGACAGAGATCTCTATCTCAAGGGCAGATAATCCAAAACCTATAAAACTTTCAACATGGATACTGTTGGAAGAGGGCTAATGATTATAATACTATAATTACAAAGATAATGTTTGTACTTTTGCCTCAATAGTAAAAATACTTTTTTCTTCAAAAGGTACGAATTACAAGACCTGTTACGGAATTCGTACCACCAAGTTACTGATATCGTACCAGGGGGTTTATAGTGCTAATTCGACTGAAGGATGCTCGTGACTTGGCTTTAGCTATAGACCATTCTCTCTTCTAAATGTCCAGTTCGTCTCTGTGACGTCAAATTAATTCTTATGTAATTTTCTCATCAAAAGTTTGATGTTATGTAAAACAGGCTCTTGAATGCCTTTTTGTGGCTGCGCCATTCAAAAGACGTAGGAGGTACTAATTACGTGATAATGGTACGAATTGCATAACAATAGCCCAACTATTTTTCCTTTTTACATTTTAATTTACAAAGTGGACAACATTGACCCTAAGACCTTAAAGATTTTAAAGTGGCATTTCCAGTTTTAATCTTTGCATGTGTGCACTGAATAACAAGCAAACAATCGTTACCCAAAATTGCATCAGATGCTGCCATAATGAAATTCCGTTTGCCTTGCAAAGAGTGTTCCGCTTCGTTGCATTTTGGTTGTGATAAAATACTTCGCTTCCCCTGTCCAAACTTCACACACAAATATTAACCCCAAATCTTCTGCCGTTTGGTAGGAACCTAGGTGGTACGAATTGCGTGACAGGTACTGTATCAATAAGCCTCCCTTAATTCGCTCAGCAATCTGATCATTTCTCATAGTCATCACCCGATTTCCAGGGGAAACGATAGGCCTGTGTAGCAAACCACAAACAGGTCCAAGACGTGCGCGTGAGTGCGTGCGCAGGTGCATATGTAATGAGAGACTTAGTGGGATTTTTTTTCACGCCAGAGGGCATGACGCTCGTGTGGGGCTAATCATCTCTGTATTCTTAGTTGGGGATAAAGAAAGAGAGAGAGAGAGGGAGGTGTCCCACCTCTCTCTCTCTCTCTCTCTCTCTCTCTCTCTCTCTCTCTCTCTCTCTCTCTCTCTCTCTCTCTCTCTCTCTCTCTCTCTCTCTCTCTCTCTCTCTCACTACGCCCAACTAAGAAAATCGCGTGATAAGCCCCTAGTGCATTGACTGCCCTCTGGCGTGAAAACAATCGCCATAAGTCGACCATTAGAGAGCCATGAAAAATGTAAAAGAAACATACCCTGATTTTTTCTCTGCAAGAACTTTCCTCCATGTTTACCTCCTTTGAGTCAAATGGTCGACCTATGGCGAGATTTTTCACGCCAGAGGGCAGTCAATGCACTAGGGGATTATCACGCGATTTTCTTACTTGGGCGTAGTGAGAGAGAGAGAGAGATGGTAGGACCACTCACTGTCTCTCTCTCTTTCTTTATCCCACTAAGTCTCCCATTGTAAACATGATAGTTAGATTACTATTTTTGAATAATGCTAACAGAACTATGCTGAGCTTCACAATGAGTTAGTTGACCACTATTCCCACGCTTTAAAAAAAAATTCAAACATGATCATAACTGAGCTATAGGTCTGTGTACACGTTAACTAAATTCACAAAATATCTCTATTTCATCATTTACGCATTGGACTGCAGAGGGGAAGTATTTTTGTTTTTTTAATTTTGATCTTGTTGGGTGGGTTTTTTCTCATTTTGTTGCCTGCTTTCTGCTCCTTTTGCTATATTTGCTGTTTGCTGTTTTCTTATTTGTCTGTGTTCATAAGGGCGCATTCGCCGAAATATCCAGTAGTTTTGTTGTGTCTCTTGTGAATAAAACAACGTCACTTTACACTTGTCGTGTAGTTGTTTGTTTGTTGTCTATTTCCCTATGACAACACAGTGTTATGCCACTCGTAATATGACTTACAACTTGCTGTGTTGCCATGATGAAATAGTGATGTTTTGTGAATATTGCTAACGTGCACACAGACCTTAACTATTTTGAATATATAATTCAATTATCAATGCTCTCAAACTATCACATTCGCCCTCCTTTTGTCTTTCTTCTCCTACAACTGAAACAATATGTTGATTCCAATTTGTACTGAATTCCATTTTCTACTGGCTGTCAGTACAAATCGGAATTTTGTACTAGTAGACATCAGAATTCCAATTTCTACTAGAAAAAGTCCAGTAGGAATTATAATTCCGATTTCTACTAGTACAAATCAGAATTCCGATATCTACTACAGTAGGATTCCGAAACATAGTGGATTCCCATTTCTACTGTGACATATACATTAGCCCTGAAGCAAAAAAGCTCCAGGAGCAGAAGTGACGTAAAAGACTTCTGCACGAAACGGAAACCTACCCCGTGCTATAAGACTCGGGCTTCCTAACGGTCGTCAATAATTAGCCTACTTGGTTCATAATTACAAGAGGGTCATTTCTTTACGGTCAGGGCTTCGTGACCCGTCGCTGTGCTGTGACACAACACTTGTGCCAGTGCCCATAGTGCGAACACTAAACCAACTACTAAATTTTTATATAAGATTGGCTAGGTTATCTCGTACTTGTAAACAAACGAACACATGCTCATGTGCGTACACTCGCACGCACAGGCAGATACACACTCAGTTCAGTCCAGTCCACAAACGCATGAAAACACGCGCGCCCGCGGACTCATACATGTACAGGCTCAGGCACATGCACATTCGCAAACAAACAGTATGCACAAGTCTGCAACTCTTACATACAACACACACAGACACACAGATACACACACAGAAACAGGCATCCATACACAGAGACAGACGGACACAACACGCGCGCGCGCGCGTCCAACGCAACAGAAGCGTACAGACACAAAGACATTTGAATTAAGAGTCATTAGCCACGGTGAAGCTGTTGGAACAGCAGCAGTGATGATGATGATGATGATGATGATGATGATGGTGATGATGATGATGATGATGATGATGATGATGATGATGATGATGATGATGATGATGATGATGATGATGATGATGATGAGGCGGAGGAGGAGGAGGAGGAGGACGATGATGATCATGGTTATCGTAGATATCACAATGATGGAAGAGGAGGAGGAAGAGGAGCAAGAGAGGGGCACAAATTCAATAAATAAACATAACTGCAATAAATTGTTTTCTATGTGGTCTAAAAACAACAACAACACTATCTTGTGGAATAAAAGTTAGGTTTTACGTCCACTTGAATGAAAACCAGCGCATCTGGGACGAACCATCAACCAACCATCATTCGACGCTCGGATCAGATCCTGGAAGTACTGATCCGAGATGAAAATAACTACTATCTTGTGGAGTAGAGTTTGGGTTTTTTATCAGTTCTGTGGAAATATGGGAAATGTTGATATCAGAAACAAAAAGATTATTTTCTAACTGATGAAACAAACAAACAAAAAGTACGTGCTTGATATTCAGCAAAATAACAAAATACGATAAGAAACACAAAAAGGTCATTCTCGATAACACGAAAATACACTACTCACAAAAAGTTAAGGATCACTATGAGAAAACAGGTGCGCAAGAAACTCCGTTCGCTCCTGTTATTTTTTTCTCAGTCAAGCCAAATTGTTATGAATTCTTGTTCAGCTGTAAGTGGGCGATGTTGTGTTAGTGGAAACATTGCACGTGATTCTCTATTACTGAGCTGGGCAGCAAAAGAAAAAGCGGAAACTTGCGAAAAAGGACCTTGTTTTGGATCGTTCTGCATGAACACATTGCACAAGCCAGATGGAAAAACCATTATGCACGTGCAAGCACTGCTGTTTATGTGTGAGAGGCTGTCTCTTGCTTGGCTTTATAAGAAGACATACCACCAGTATTAGGCCTGATTTGACAATGCCTCCACGACGAAAATTGAGCAAGTTGGATAGGGGACGAGCTGTTGCATGGTTCCAAGATGGTGTTCCCAAGCGAGAAGTGGCCAGGCGACTTCAGGTGTCCATCTCGGTCATTGTCAGACTGATTCAACGCTTCACAGCCACTGGGAGGGTCCATGAAAGACGCAGATCTGGTCGACCGAAGAAGACAACTCCACGTGAAGATCGTCTCATTGAACGACAAGCCCTGCAGACAAGAACAGCCTCTTCCAGCATCATTCGAAGGCAGCTGAGGGTGGCTACT
>CM065680.1:33158800-33171300 GCA_017654935.2 Phymorhynchus buccinoides | reverse complement strand
CTTTGGCGGTGAAAGGGTTAAATCTGATTTCTAAGTCCAGAAATGTATCTCGATTGTTGTAAGCAGAAATGTTTTAGAGACGCACTGATTAGATTTCGTATGGGGATAAGCAACCTGAAAACCCACAAAAATAGGTATGTAAAATACGATGTGCATGTTAATAATCACTGCCCTTTTTGTCCTGGCGAAACTGAAACTGAACTACAATTTTTGTTTCGTTGTAAACAATATGACCATATAAGGCATGAGCATCTAGAGAACATAGAGCATTTTAATAAACACAGGGAGCTTTGTCGTTTGAAGGCAACTGGAAATTTTAAAAATTGATTCGGCAGTTGGGTTGGTTTATATTTAAAGCCTTTCAGATTAGAAACAAATGAAAAAGAAAGAATACAACAACTAAGAATGTGTAACTGAAGATATTAATATTCCTTTTGTTATTTGTACAGTTAATTTGCATGTTTATTATGTTTTTCCTTTTGTTATATATTGTGTTTACCCGCTCCCCCCCCCCCCCCCCAACCACCACCCCCCCCCCCATTATTTTATTATCAACATATATTTTTATGTAAAGATGTCAACTCGTGATATGGGCCAAGGCCTGGATCATTAAGCCATTCGCATTCTCTCTCCCCAACAAAGGCCACTACTAGGCCAAGACCCACTCGTTTGTAGCGCCGCCTCGCTGTGAAAGGAGCGAGCTAAGTCGACCATTTCTTCCCTTTTTTATGACCCTTGAGGCCTACACCCGCGTGCTTTTTCTGCGCGTTTTCAACCCTTTTCAGTTTTCCTCGTTGCTTTTCACTTTCATTTTCTTTTAAAAAATGAAGTCTATTCCTGCTCTTCCGTGGATTGGGCTTATATCATGGGTATCTGAAATATAGAGACGTAGTTTGTGTCCATTCTAAAGAAAGTACAGCTTTAAAAAGGTGAGGTGGAGGGGTGGGGGGAGCAAGAAACGAAATAAAACAAATTCACACACACACACACACACACACACACACACAAGCATAATGTAATGCTTATTCGATGTCCATCTGAAAATAAACTTTTGACTTTGACTTTGGCACACACACACACACACACACACACACACACACACACACACACACACACACACACACACACACACACACACACACACACACAAAGAAGACAGAAAATGGTTACCACGAGACAAAAAAGACAGAAAATGAACTCCTCGTTCCCATCATTGTTCATTCAAGATCAAAAGATAGAAGAAGTATCTTCACATAAAGTCTTGGGTGTTGTTATAGACAATAATTTATCATGGTCAAATCATATATCTAATCTTGGCAAACGCATTTCAAAAAGAATATATCAACTTGCAAGAATAAAAAGATTTTTGAATCGTGACGCACGAAAAAGCTTTTTTCATGCACATATCTTATCCCTTATAAATTATGCATCAACTCTTTGGGACAATAGCAGCGAAACAAATCTGAAACAATTAAATCGTTTACACAAACGAGCCATAAAATTAATACAGTTGAAGTCCAGTTCACTCACTAAATGTGATTACAAATCTGTAAACATCCTGCCATTTAAGGAAAGACTATTATATAACAAATGTGTATGCATGTACAGCGTTGTGAATGGAATAGCCCCTAAGAAAATCACCCAACATTTTGTTAGCAACGAAAGCAGACATACACACAAACTTTCTTTTCCCAGACCCCGTAATAATCTTTATAAATCTAGTTTATTGTACTCCGGCTGTACGGCGTGGAACAATTTATCTTTTAATTTAAAATCGTGTACATCAAGACAGACATTTATGAAAGCACTTAAATTTCATATGTTAGAAACCCTATGAATTAGTCTCTAACTTTAGAAATGTAGCACCTATTCCGTCGGGATATGTCCTTTTAATTGATACTTTACAATGTTTATACTTTGATTGTTCTTTGCTTTGTTCCATTGTGTCCAGGACATTTGTTAATATGGGTGATGGGGAGGAAATGAAATGGGGAAGGGACAACCACATTCACTTCAATATCCCATTCATCTCTCTCTCTCTCTCTCTCTCTCTCTCTCTCTCTCTCTCTCTCTCTCTCTCTCTCTCTCTCTCTCAATAGAGTTATTTCAATGCGTTATATTATTAGGCTAATGTTTAGTAGTTTGGAATGTTTTGTTTTGCATGTTGAGTTATTTTTCGAGTTGCTTTCGTATTACTTTTCATTCTGAGGACAGGATGAAAAAAAGCTATCAAGCTTACTCCTTTATCCTCAATAAAGATCATTTTGACTTGACTTGACTTGACTTGACACACACACACACACACACACACACACACACACAAACAAACATACATACACATACACATACACACACGCGCGCGCATACACATACATACGCATGCACACGAACACACACGGTTGTTGGAGATGACATGGAAGACAAGCAAAGAGAGGAAATCAGAAACGGCAGAATCAAGAATGACGAAGGAGCAAAAAAGGTGCTAGAATGATGTGGGGGTTGATGTGAACATGCTATTGCGTTTTTATAGACCCAGTGACGCACCACAATTACGTCCCTTGTTTTTTTCTGGGTTGCTGTAACCCACACACAAATTTCCCCATATTCAAATTGAGGCTGCTCTTTAAACTGATGTGTCGGTTTCAATTTGGGGCCATTTATATGGGAGTCAGACTTGGTCAAAACAATATTTCTTTCCAGTTATAAGAGGGAAACCACGTGAAACCCGTGATTTTGACACGTGATCGGGTGGATCTTTAATTAATTAAGTTATGTGATTGGGGGACGAGAGAGAGGGGTGGGGGAGACGGAGACAGACAGAGAGCGAGTAAGGGAGGGAGAGAGAGAGAGAGAGAGAGAGAGAGAGAGAGAGAGAGAGAGAGAGAGAGAGAGAGAGAGAGAGAGAGAGAGAGAGAGAGAGAGAGAGAGTTGAACAAAGACAAAATCACAGTCAGAAAAGTATTGCACACATTCAGGGTACACACTCTATTTCACCCCCTCCCCCCTCCCCTCCCATACACTCACACTTTACTTAAACACACATGCTGGCGATCAGTAAGAGACATCAATTTTAAAAGATTCATGATGGGTTTAAGAAATGGATAGAGGAAGGGATAAAAGATTTCTGGGCCCTGGATTTCAGTTTAAAAGTTCTGTAGCGGCGTCCTGATGGTAAAAGATAATAGTGTTTGTTTAAAACATGAGAAGTATCAATTGCAATCTGCCTGGCCTTCTGTTTTGCACGTCTTTCATACAACTCTTGCATTCCAGTCTCTCTCATCCCAACAACCTTGCTGCACACATTCACTACATCGTTCAACACTTTCTTGCTCCTCACACTCAAATTCCCGAACCAACAAATCAAAGAAACTGTGACCTAAGTGTCCCGCACGACCCCTCTTTCTTTATCTACACCACCCCCCCCCCCCCCCCCCCCCCCTTTCTTTTCTCGGGCCGGCCACCACTTTAATTGCCCGTCAACATCAAACAGACGCTGATTAAGGCATTTATCTCTTTGAAGCCCGGTTTACCTCCCCTGTCAGCATGTAACACCTACATTGGTGATCTCCCTTCACCCCCCTTATCTCCGTTCCCCATCACGAGAAAGTGACATCAACAGTAGGCACCCTTTGAAGACAACTCTTCCTTTCCAATCACGAGAAGGATAGGAATGTCGGCATGTGATAATGATGTAACCTGCGTGTGATTGTTCTGTACTACTATACATACTACTAGGACATCATCTTGTGACGTGTCGACTGCTATAACCCAATCACAGGCTTTCATTGTTTGAAAATGGCAGGGCTATAATTTGAGTAGTAAGAAAAAGTTAGCCTACACATACTTTCACACTAGACGCTGAAACCTGGCTGGAGCAACATTGCAGACTCACCTCTCTCCCAGCCAGTCATAATAGCCCAACTAGTGAGTATTATTGATGGCTGGTGATTGAGATTTGTTTTGTTTGATCATATTTTTTATCTAGATCCTATGTTCAATGATGAATAAGGAGTAGATATGTTATTGAAAAGAAGTGGTAAACATTCTGTTCTATTTATGTGCACTGATTATTTGTGTGTGTGTGTTTTTGACTTTAACTCTTTTGGTACCAGAACCGGATTTTATGCCTACTAACCCTTTTGTCTATTTTTAGTAGGAAACCTGTGGGTTGCAATCTTGCACTTTATGATACCATTCCTTTCCAGGTGTTGGATGGAGAGTGATGTTGGCTTGATCACCTTTTATGTTTTACTGATCTCAGTTTGTTAACTGAAATTCAGATTATGTGTTCTTAGTGCTATTGTACAAGGGCAGCCTTCTAGCCGGTTGGGATCCACTAATTCCCTGCCGACTGAAGCCCCTTGTCTCTAAGCCATAGAGACCTACATCCACCTTCTCCTGTGATTATCAGCAGGGCATCGTGGGCAGGAAGATCATCCCTGACTCACAAGCACCAAGACGGGAACGCCGCCAAGACGCCCCGCACCCAGAATCCGCGAGGAGACCACGCCTGAACCGTGCCATCCCGCGAAGCCGTAACCGGAACGACTGGGAGCTACTCTCACCTGACGAGCAAGCCCAGCCACCCCAGCACTCGCCGATCACTACGGAGGAACTTGACAATAGCTAAGTTCCCAGAACCGCGCCAATCATTTGAACTTTCCCCCTGGCACTGAAGACACTTAGTGACCCTTCCTGCTTGGGGCTAACCTTCTAGAAAGACAAAAGTCTTGTAAATCCTTTCGGATTCCATTGTTTTTCATTCACATTTTGTTTTGGCGCCATTGAGCTGCTTCATTATTATTGTTGCATAATCTTATGCAGATTTTGTGAGTAAATAAAATACAAGTGTCAAATAATCCTGAACCCTTTGGTCAGACTGATGAGAGTGGGAGTCTTGTAATTTCATGTAAAACCCTACTTCTCTCTGTCTGCCATTAAGAGCAAATCAACCACTTGTATTTCTTACAATCATACAAGCCAGAACCCGGGCACAAATATAAATTTATTAGATGAAAAGGGGCCGGGAAAGTTGCTCATCCCCCATACCCTAGAGAAGTGGGCTAAAGGCAAATTTTCTACTTGAAAATTTAACACACTAAAAGTCTTTCCTAGGGACTTAGCCTTTTAACCCATTACCTCGTCACAGAAACAGTGAGCAAGGACTCGATGCAAGAGCGATAATATGTGTGTAAAATACCAGAATCAATGCCAATATTCCTAAGTCTCGGTAAAATAAACATTCTTGATTGGCACTTCTTGTGAATCACAGTCAATTTCATGGATTGTTTATTAACGTACTCAGAGCGCTGTAGGTGAGCGGAAAGTGAAACCACACTTTTGCCACAAACGTCGCAATACTTTAGGCAATGCCCCCTCCCCCCCTCCCCCTCCCCTTCCCTCCTTAAAGAACAATTAGGACTTGGTGCTACAAAAAGCCTAAATGTTACAAAGAGTAATAATAACTTCGCAGCCTACAAACCTTGCAAAGAATGAAGCCAGCTTTCTTGGAAAAGAATAAAGCCGTGTTTATGTATGGTAACAGGGGCAGTGAGTGAGTTCACAATGATCCCCACCTGTAGTGTAAAGGAGGTGAAAGGGTGGGAGTTTAAAAAAACAACGGATTCAGTCAACTGCGGAGTTTTCACTCTTAGTATATTCAGTGGTACTGGTCAGAAAACAATAAATAGTCAGTGGGTTGTTTTTTATATATATATATTTTTTTTTTTTTTTTTTTTTTTGGGAGGGGGTGTCATTTTTTAATTTATTTTTTGGTAAACCAAGTGTCACCTCATTTGGATGCAAACACCCCTTTGTTTTCTCTGGTGCTCTTTCTCTCTCTCTGTCTCTCTCTCTCTCTGTGTCTCTCTCTCTCTCTGTCTCTCTCTGTCTCTCTCTCTCTCTCTCTCTCTCTCTCTCTCTCTCTCTCTCTCTCTCTCTCTCTCTCTCTCTCTCTCTCTCTCTCTCTCTCTCTCTCTCTCTCTCTCTCTCTCTCTCTCTCTCTCTCTCTCTCTCTCTCTCTCTCTCTCTCCGGTGTTAGTGTTTTCTTGGCATGATAGGAGCTGTTGGCTTAAGTCAATAAAAGATTTCCGAGTTCCGAGTTCTCTCTCTCTCTCTCTCTCTCTCTCTCTCTCTCTCTCTCTCTCTCTCTCTCTCTCTCTCTCTCTCTAAAAAATAATCAAAACGCAATAGCCTGCTCATATCAACGCCCATTTCGTGCCCATCTCCCATCCGCACCATTTCACATTAATTTTTGCCCCCCCCCCCCCCCCCCCCCCCCCCCCCAATGTCTCTCTCTCTCTCTCTCTCTCTCTCTGCGCCACTTAAACCAGCGGGGGTGGGGTTGAATTTGTGACCTAAGGAATATCAGCACCACAACAAGTCAAAAGCTATGGACTAGATTGTGATCTCCAGAGTTGTTGTTCTTTACGTTCTCCTTGATTTCCTTTAGAGTTATTTTTCTTCGAAGCTGCTCTTTGTTGTAATGAGAGACTTAGTGCGATTTTTCTCACGCCAGAGGGCATGACGCTCGTGTGGGGCTAATCCTCTCTATATTATTAGTTGGGGATAAAGAAAGAGAGAGAGACAGTGAGTGGTCCTACCATCACTCTCTCTCTCACTACGCCCAAGTAAGAAAATCGCGTGATAAGCCCCTAGTGCATTGACTGCCCTCTGGTGTGAAAAATATCGCCATAGGTTGACCATTGTTAGGCGAATGCGAAAGGGGTGTAACTTTAGTGGTGTGACGTGGATCACAACACTGTCCACGGCATCATTAAATGCACCATGTCACAGAAATTAATTGTTCGAGCTGACTCCACACCTACAAGGCTACATCGTTTTTGCTATCGTATTTATCACAAGTGTGTGTCTCTGTGTGTGAATTACAATAATATCTGTATTGTTACACATTCGGGACTTTCTTGGTGCTGCACTGCCTCCGGGCATTGCCTCCAGGATCGTTCCCATCATCTTTATATCTAGGGGAAGACGGGGTAAAAAGCGCATAGGCGGGTAAGAAGCCCACCCCAATTATCTCATGAAATAAAGAAAATTTCAGTCAAATTTACCCATGAGACGAATGCTAGACATTAACGCTCGTATCATGGGCAAAATGAGACTGAAATTTGCTTCTTTTCATGAGATAATTGGGGTGGGCTTCTTACCCGCCCATGCGCTTTTTACCCCGTCTTCCCCTACTAATGTCCCATATGTGTCTGTTTCAGACCGGAGGACGTTAAACAGATTTGTCTTCTGTGTGTGTGTGTCGTAAAAGCCGTCACACACTATCCAACCTTTATGTTGGAAGAAAATTCAGTTGTGAACTCCTTTCAAGTAGTTGCGGCCGTGTGTCGTCTTCACACTTTCAGCAAGCATTGGCTGTTTTCCCACAACCGCCTTAGTGAGTTGGAAGGAAACGGTGCAGTCGCCAATTCCTTCCGACCGGTTGTATTGGGAGAATTTCAATCGACAAAATTGTGCATTTGTGATTTCTACTCATTCTGTCGAAAGAAAGAAAAACTGTGGAAATGTCACAACCAGTTCCACCCGATTTGGTCGGATGGTGTGATTCGGCTTTTAGGCACACCTATCTATTTTCACAATACAAACGAGAGAAAGCTGTTGCTTCAGTGACTCACACCCATACACTCAATCTTGCATTGCATTGACGGAAGCAGTAATAAAAAGTAACACGTTCTATTGACGTTCGGCATTCATCATAACTTCAGTGACTCTCTCTCTCTCTCTCTCTCTCTCTCTCTCTCTCTCTCTCTCTCTCTCTCTCTCTCTCTCTCTCTCTCTCTCTCTCTCTCTCTCTCTCTTTCTCTCAGCTGACTGCACCTAAAAGTCAATGCCACTTACCCGAATTCTACTCTACGCCTCAGAAGTTCAACAGATTCTCCGACCCTATTTTCTATTCTCTCCCTGCCAGTTTCCATATTTTCCTTCGTAAAGAATTTAAAAAACAATTAAACTCAAGTAAACATTTGTCACGTTCATGAAACAAAATACAAAACAGCATACACAACAAGTTTATAGTAACTTTTATCCAATGAGCAAAACAGACAAGATAGCTTTTCAACAAACGCATACATTGTTGTGTATTAAACACGTTCGATGAGAAGAAGAAGAAGAAGAAGAAAGAAGAAAAAACGGTCGAAAAGAAGTGTCTTTTTAAACGATATTGAAAAGGTGGTTAGAACAAGCAGCATTATACTTTTGTTTTTACGAGTAGGCTAAACAGTCAAATTGTTGTGCAAATATTCACTCCCTCGACCACACACACACTCACACGCACGCGCGCACCCACGCACGCACGCACGCACACACACGTGTGTGCGCGCCCGCACATGTATGAGTCCGCGCATGTATAATTTGTGTGGAGTTTTTGTTTGTGTGACTGTGTGTGCGAGTGTATGCACACGAGTATGTGTGCGTTTGTGTTTACACTTGTGATATAACCTGACAGATCTTATATTAAATTTAGTAGTTGATTTAACGTTCGCACAATGGGCTCACCTAGCAGTGGTGCACAAGTGGTGTGTCCCAGCACAGGGATGGAGCATGGTGCCTTGCCACTAGGCGAATGACCCTCATGTTTCATGGACCCATTAATTATGAAACCTTCAGCAACGGGGGACACAATGAGACACAATTAATATATATCCTCAGTGTCACGTTTGAAAGATTGCTTGCTGATGGTTTGACGCTAGGGTGGTGGATGGCTTAACGTCCTATTAGGCGTTGTCTCTTAAGGACAATGTTCGTGAAGACTTGGTCTTCCTGTAGATGAAGATGAAGATGATGACGATGAGACAGAAGTCGAAACGTAGCAGCCGTCGTGGGTGATTCCGGAAAACGTTGCGGACCCTTGAACATAAGGGTTCGCCATCTGTTACAGGATCATTCGGACGGAGTCCGAGTCGTGATGTTGTTTCTGTCTTGATGCTGGAGGTGGAGTCAGCATCTGTGTCACGGCAGGAGACGGTGAAGCATTGTGAGACAGCCCAAGGTTGTCGTTGGTCTCGTTGCTTGCTTGTCGATGGTTTCGGTGAGCAACCCTCCCCTCAAAGGTCGTCTTCAGGACCACCGGGCAACCTGCTCCATACCGGGGTGCTGTCGTCGTCAACACACTGGCAGGATACGCACAGTCGAGTCGAACAGTCTCTGCAGGCGGATGATTTCCCCCCAGTAGGCAAGTAGGCGAGCTGGACCAGCCTTGAAAAACTTGCAACTGGTGACTACTGGGCATCGGCGGTCTTGTTGACTCAAAAGGCCAACACTGCAGAGATCATCCAAGTCGCCGTACGTCACCCCGTCCGCAGGCCAAGTCAACCAACACCCATGGTGAGGGAGGTAGAGTGCGTTGCCCTTCCTACTGTCTGCCACCCAATGAGACTTCGTGTGTGCGATCTGCCACCTCGCTCCCATAATGGTTTGACGCTAATAATTGTACCGTTTGTATACCATTCCTGTGCCTATAGGCCTCTGCAACTAGGGGTATTAACGCCCTTGACAGTGAGAGTGATGCCCTTGCTGGTCAGTACTGACAAGGGCATTCACTCTTGCGAAAGGCAGCCATTTAGTGGCATCAAATAGGGTTATTGGCGAGAGTTATCCCCCTGTTTGGTCAGTACTGAACCATCTACCCACCAAGGGCATTCACTCTTCCAATAAAGAGAACATACGTGATGGCCCTGTGCATTTCATCGATTCATAATCAGCTGCTTATCAATATGAATATGTGAAGGATATGAAGAGAAGAGGAGGCAGTGAAAATAAAAATAAACTGATACATAAGAGAAGAAACATCATCATGATTATCATCAAAGTATTTCTTGCTTGGTTGTTCTTTATGTTTTTGCCTGCGTTTAAAATAGAATTCAATTAATATTTTTGTGTTGTTATTTTTTTGTTTGTCTTCCACATATTTTAACTGACCAATGATTTATCTTGGGAAGATGCTTTAGAACTACGAACACTTTTTACATTCTACAACATTTGAGGTCTACGCTCTTGACGTTGTTGTTGTTCTTGTTGTTTTATATTTGCTGCTCATTTTGTATACAGTTCAAAGGCATAGTTTTTTGGTAACGTAGCTAACTTCGACCTAAAGGCTACAGCATAACAGAAAACCTGATTGTTTTGAATCGCAATATCAGCACCAGCTATTCATGCATAACACTCAGAGGGAAACGCTCTAGTCTTTGTCAAAGTCAAAGTCAAAGTAAGTTTATTTCCAAACCCCCCAGGGGGTACATGAAATTGTTACATAATACATGTAACTACTACCAAATGAAACATTACACACATAACCAGCAGAGAGAAACATAGCGGTATATAGTGCCTCACAAACCAACCTTACACAATCTAGTATACTCTCTCACATACACATCAAATTTAAACATAAAAAATGCAGAGAACTAATTATCCCAATCACTAGTTATGGGATGTAACTACAGAAAAAAAAGAACACTGCATGGACACAATATTCGTGTTTTAAAATACCATTTACGCTTACCTAAGGGTTTAAAGCCTAAAAACATTAAGAAAGGTCTTAGAAATCTTTTACAATTATCTTAATGAAACTAATTAAGCGAATGAGGATTTTTGTATTTGTTGTTTGGAATAGAGAATGAAACTTAACTTGTGGGCCTGTGAATGTCAATATGTTTTCCTGGAACAAGAAGGGTCTTGCTGTTATCGTAGGTCCTAAGTTTCTTGAACTTATTGCCATATTTCTCCTGCTTCTTTAAGCCATGCAAATCAAACATGTCTAAATTCAGCAAAGAACAGAAGGACAGAGAATAAGCAGGTCACGTGCATGTCAAAGAAGCGCGCGAGGGAACGGGCACTAAACAAAACAATCCAATGGACCTGCACGCCAAGTTTGATGAATGTAAGTCCAACAATGTAGAAAATAATGACCCCTAAGCGAAATTTAGATCCCTTCCTCTCTTGGTGATACACCGCCACACAAAATATGAAGCGATTCTCTTGAGCGGTTCGTGAGATATATCCTTGGGACAGACCACAAACAAACCGCAACAAACACATACCCGTTTTGCCGATCATAGATTGGGCAAGCGGCAACAAGCATCACACTACGCCTGCTGCGGCGACCCTCATGAAGAAAGAACAAGCTGGTGTTATCTCGATAGTCCGATGTTTAAAGTTCCGACGTGGCATTGCTCCGACATGTCAACATTCCGACACATTTTGTTATGTTTTTTCTCCGACGTGGCATTAGTCCGACGTTGTGGTGGTGATCCAACATGTGCATGAGTCTCTCTCTCTCTCTCTCTCTCTCTCTCTCTCTCTCTCTCTCTCTCTCTCTCTCTCTCTCTCTCTCTCTCTCTCTCTCTCTCTCTCTCTCTCTCTCTCTCTCTCTCTCTGTATGTCTGTCACTGTCTCCCTCTGTCTGTCTGTCTGTCTGTTTGTGTCTGCCTGCTGTTGCGTGGCGAGTGATGGTGGTCTATTTACTAACAGACAGACGATTCCATTCATTCAATAGAAGCGCATGGAACTCCATTGCTCTTGGGATCCAGCGGGAAGCTGAAGTTGTTTATTATCCACTATTATACATTGTAAGGATCATGCATTATAACGATCATACCATTTGGGAATATACATGTTCCTACTTACGATACACCTGCCTTCTCTCTCTCTCTCTCTCTCTCTCTCTCTCTCTCTCTCTCTCTCTCTCTCTCTCTCTCTCTCTCTCTCTCTCTCTCTCTCTCTCTCTCTCTCTCTCTCTCTCTCTCTCTCTCTCACTGACTATCTGCATGTCTGTCTATCTGTCTCTCTCTCTCTCTCTCTCTCTCTCTCTCTCTCTCTCTCTCTCTCTCTCTCTCTCTCTCTCTCTCTCTCTCTCTCTCTCCTTCCTCTCTCTTTCTCATTCTCTCTGTGTCTATCTATCTATCTACCTCTGCTTCCTCTGCATGTCTATCTATCTGCCTGATATGTCTCTCTCTGTGCCTCTCTCTGCGTCTCTATCTCTCTACCTCTGCTTCTGTCTGTCTCTCTCTCTCTCTCTCTCTCTCTCTCTCTCTCTCTCTCTCTCTCTCTCTCTCTCTCTCTCTCTCTCTCTCTCTCTCTCTCTCTCTCTCCTCTCTCTCTCTCTCTCTCTCTCATTCTCTCTGTGTATCTATCTAATTATCTATCTAATTGTCTGCTTTTCTGTGTCTGTCTCTGTCTGTCTGTCTATCTATCTTCCTGTATTAGTCTTGCACATTCTCTGTATATAGTGCTGTCTATGCAATCTCTTAATATTTACTTTTCTTGAATGCTTTGCATTATTATTATCTGTTGCGCAAGCGCTTCATTTGTTTCTCTATATATCTCTATTTTTTATTTTCATTTTTTGTTAACCTTTGTTTTCTCTCAGGGCTGAGTGTAAAAAAGCATTGTCTGCTTATCTTATAACTCTGATTTCAAAATTTCTCGTTCGTTGTGTCTCTCTCTCTCTCTCTATCTCTCTCTCTCTCTTCTCTCTCTCT
>CM065680.1:33153800-33156300 GCA_017654935.2 Phymorhynchus buccinoides | reverse complement strand
GACATGTTCCGACGGAATAGGTGCTAAATTTCTAAAGTTAGAGTCTAATTCATAGGGTTTCTAACATATGATATTTAAGTGCTTTCATAAATGTCTGTCTTGATGTACACGATTTTAAATTAAAAGATAAATTGTTCCACGCCGTACAGCCGGAGTACAATAAACTAGATTTATAAAGATTATTACGGGGTCTGGGAAAAGAAAGTTTGTGTGTATGTCTGCTTTCGTTGCTAACAAAATGTTGGGTGATTTTCTTAGGGGCTATTCCTTTCACAACGCTGTACATGCATACACATTTGTTATATAACAGTCTTTCCTTAAATGGCAGGATGTTTAAAGATTTGTAATCACATTTAGTGAGTGAACTGGACTTCAACTGTATTATTTTTATTGCTCGTTTGTGTAAACGATTTAATTGTTTCAGATTTGTTTCGCTGCTATTGTCCCAAAGAGTTGATGCATAATTTATAATGGATAAGATATGTGCATGAAAAAAGCTTTTTCGTGCGGTTTTTTTGTCTCGTGGTAACATACATGCATTTTGTTTTGGTAGCATTTAGAGACATATGATTATGTTCAGTCCAGTTCGCTAATTTTTCAACGTTTTTCTGGAGGTCATCTACCAATTCATTAGGGTTACTATTACAAGCCTGTAAAGATGTGTCATCAGCAAACATTTCAGAGGAACATTGTAAACAAAGCGGTAAGTCATTTACATAAAGAGAAAATAAAATGGGTCATAATACTGAGCCTTGAGGAACTCCAAACTTAATTGGTAATAATGTTGATCTTTTTGAGCTGATTTCAACGAGCTGTTGACGGTCGCAAAGAAAAGAGGAAATAAATGTAATGGCGTGACTGGACAAATTGTAGTACTTAAGTTTTCTTGTCAAAAGGGCATGATTAATAACATCAAATGCCTTAGCAAAGTCAATAAAAAGAATTCCAGTAAACTCGTTGTTGTTAATATTCGAAAGACATCTGTCAATAAGATGTGTCAGAGATGTGTGACACGAGTGGTTTTCACGAAAACCTGATTGATTTTCATGAAGTAGATCGTAACGGTTCAGATGTTTACATAAATTGAATTGAATATGTTTTTCCAGTGGCTTTGACAGGAGCGAAAGTATTGATATAGGGCGATAATTCGAGGGATCGGTACGATCACCTGATTTGTAAAAGGGTATTACTTTTGCTTGCTTAAATTTGGTAGGAAATTGTCCTGTATCAATGCAAAGATTGTACACATAAGTAAGCGTGTCTGCAATGGTAGGTGCAGCTAGTTTTAAAATCTTACTATCTAATCCATCTAAGTCCCTTGATCCTGACTGTTTTAAATGTAATAAGTAATTCAATGTTTCAGTCACAGATATTGGCAGTATGGTAAAGGGTGTTGAAATATTTGTTGAACGACAGTAATCACCCAGTTCTTGTAAATCATTTTCATGTGTTTTGTCATTGGTGATTAACTTATCAGCAACATTAGCGAAATGAGAGTTTAAATCATCAGGTGATAATTCTGATATTGGACAATGCGCTTTGTTGTCAGAATTTCTGTTAGTCAAAAGGTTAATAGCTTTCCAAATTGATTTCAGATTCTGGGAGGTAGCTACCAAATCTTGAAAGTCTGTTTTCATTGCCCTTCTCTTCATTGAGTTCACTTTATTCCTCTGTTTATTGAATGCCTTTTTGTCTTTTGAAGTTAGTAAGCTATCTCTTTTATATCCCTCGTTGTCTATATCTTTAGTGATCCAAGGGGGTTTGCTGGTGTGTTTAACTCTCTTTATAATTAATGGAGAATGCTGGTCATATATTTCCTGAACCGCATGTATCCAAAACTCTATCGCTAAGTCCGGGTCCCTAATTTGATAAACATAATCTAAATCCGAATTAATTAAGTCACTCAGAAATGAATTTTGATCAAAGTTCCTGAAGCACCTATAAACTATTTCTTTGTGACCGGACTTAGGAATTTTGACACCTTTTTTCTTCCAAGTTATGCAAACAGAGGAATGATCACTACAACAGGTCTGTACAGAGGACGCTTCTATTATATTAGCTTTGTTGTTGACATAGATGTGGTCAATCAGAGTTCTTGAATTATTTGTGATACGAGTCGGAACGTCAATTATTTGTTCCAAATCATAAAGTTCATACATTTGTTTCCATTTTGTCCCTGACAATGTTAAATCAATATTAAAGTCGCCAAATAGTATTATTTCTTTCGATTCAAGGATTGCAGCATCCATCATCGAATTAAATCTGTCATACCAGTCAACTTTTTCTGCAGGATTTCTGTAAAGGAACCCCACCATGATTGGTTTATAATGCTTTAGACTTATGTCAACCCAAATGCTCTCTATGTTATGATTTTCTAAATGAGGTATTCTCTTGAGAGTTAATGAACGAGTACAATATAAAAGCAAACCAGTTGAACGGGGTGCTGTGGGATCTAAGCGAATCATATCATAGTTTGGCAAGGACATATGGGAGTCGGGGA
>CM065680.1:33116300-33146300 GCA_017654935.2 Phymorhynchus buccinoides | reverse complement strand
AATATGGCTGGCGGTGAAAGGGTTAATTGTGTAAATGGAAGAAAATTAATGTTAAACATAGAAAACGATAGAGGTTTAAGGGCTCAATCTGCGGTCATTAGAAAGGGAAGACTGTAAAAAAACCCGGAAAGAACCGAGAAATGGAGGAGGGGATGTTGCTCTGCATCTTTGCCAAAATAGCTCTTGATGGGGAAGACGGGGTAAAAAGCCCATGGGCGGGTAAGAAGCCCATGCCAATTATCTCATGAAATGAAGCAAATTTCAGTCACATTTTGCCCATGAGACGAGTGTTAATGTGGTAAGAAGCCCATGCCAATTATCTCATGAAATGAAGCAAATTTCAGTCACATTTTGCCCATGAGACGAGTGTTAAACATTAACACTCGTCTCATGGGCAAAATGTGACTGAAATTTGCTTCATTTCATGAGATAATTGGCATGGGCTTCTTACCCGCCCAACATTAACACTCGTCTCATGGGCAAAATGTGACTGAACTTTGCTTCATTTCATGAGATAATTGGCATGGGCTTCTTACCCGCCCATGGGCTCTTTACCCCGTCTTCCCCTATCTACAGTCATGGACTGACGACCGACTGACCTGGAGTCCCAGCGCTTACGACGGCATCACAGAGACCCGTGTGTTTGAAGACGATGTGTGGACGCCTACCATCGTCGTCTTCAACTCGTAAGCATTACACTATATGTGCAATCTTTTTTGTAGGTGTACACGTGTGAGTAGTTTATTGTTTTTTGGATTGGTGTGTGTGTGTGTGTGTGTGTGTGTGTGTGTGTGCGTGTGCGTGCGTGTGCGTGTGCGTGCGTGCGTGCGTGCGTGCGTGCGTGCGTGTGTGCGTGCGTGCGTGTGTGTGTGTGTGTGTGTGTGTGCCCTTTTAAAAAAAACCTCAAATGGCTTTTATCGTTATTTTGTTAACATTGGAAATTAGGGCTAATTATAAAATGGGATGTGAGGGGTGGGTAATAAAGTATTGTTGTTGTTCTTGTTCTTGTTGTTGTTGGGTTGTTTTTTGTGTGTGTTTTGCCGCAATAGAACATCGCGTTAATGCAGTAATTTTCTGTAGGTGTGAATTAGGCTTTGATTTGCAAATTAGGGAGCTTTTCTGTCCTCCGTGTGCTACAGCAAATGCAGCCAAGGGGGATTGGTTGACCCTTGACAAATGTTTCCTCACCAGAGAGTGAGGATGTCCCCTGGGCGAGGTTTTTCTACCTCAAACGATTTCCCAGTCCAGGCCTCCAGAATAGTAGTCGCCTCTTCGGCTATCTGACACAACTGGCTGGTTTGCTTAGGCGGAGTTATGGTCCTTGGCCCCTGACACCAGGTGTCATTTCATTTGTAGGTAGTTTCTCAAAAATCCACGACCTGACAAAGATGATCGACAAGCAATTCTGGGGCTCTGTCTGGCAGAAACTGGCTTCAGGAAACTTTGCTGTAGGCCGTGTATCAGAGCTGTATCAAAACCAGACAAAAGACGTTCTCATACTGTCCAATTTAGTCGTAAAAACAGGTCGCGGATTTCACTCAACACAGTTCACTTTTGTAAGACTCACTTTAGTAACAGTCTTTTCACTCGATTAAATTGGACGATATGAGAGAACCTCTCAGAAACTGACAAAGCAAACAAGAGAGAACTGCGCAGATAACCGTACTTTGCATGCTACTCACGGATAAATGTCATATTTTGTATAATCGTACTGTGCATGCTACTCAAGGGTATAATTATTTGATCAAGGGAAGTAGCATATGCTAAGAGAGTGATGTCCCATCAATCCACCATCAGAACTCATTTACAAGCAAACGTGTCTTCCTCTGACCGTAGATGCTACACTAGACTGTGCAGTCCATGCTCTGACGCAGTTAGTGTGCTGCAGTGTACTTTAAAAATCGGATTTCCTTCTTTCGATAAATTGTAGACCAGTCTACGGTTGTGACCAGCGGGAATGCGAGACGGAGAACTGTATTGAACGAGGTGCAGGGTAGAAGCAAGAAGGTACAATCTGCGTTGCCCTTAAATATACACTGACTCACCACGATTAAGTCCCTTGGGTTTTTTCTGGGTAGCTGTGACCCACATACAGATGTCCCCAACTTCAAATTGAGGCTGCTCTTTAAAATGATGTTTCGGTTTGAATTTGGGGGCATTTATATGGGAGTGAGACCTGGTCAAAACAAGATTTATTTCCAGCTATAAGAGGAAAAACATGTGAAGCCCGTGATTTTAATTAGAATAATACATCTGTATCCTTAAAAATTCGGGACTTTCCTGGAGTTGCACTGCCTCCGGGCATTGCATCCAGGATCGTTCCCACCATCTTTATATCTACTAATGTCCCATATGTGTCTGTTTCAGACCGGAGGACGTTAAACGGATATTCACACCCCGTGATTTAGACACGTGATCTGGTGGATCTTTAAAGTGAGCGTTGCCGTGTATTCTCTGTTTGGGGTGTTTGCTCATATTGTTGTTATTCTGTGTGTTGTGCGCTTTTTTCTTCTTTTTTTGGTGGTCACGGATAGTGTCAACGACCTCTCGGCCATCGACGAGGACACCATCCCTATCCGCATCCAGTCCGGTGGTCAGATGGAGTGGAGCCCTCCAGGCATACTGACCGTCAGCTGCACCACGGACATCACCCACTTTCCCTTCGACACGCAGATCTGTGGAGTGTCGGTCAGTTATTAGTCTGGTTTCTCTTCTGCCTTCTGTGTCTCTGGTCATTTTGAAGCCAATAAAGTGGACCAAGAAGAAGGAAGTTTTTATGTTTTACGTCCTCTCGGCGAAGTCATATGGGACATTGCTATTTTTTTGGATTTGGGTGGGAAAAGGGGGGAGGGGAAGGTAAAAAAAAGATTTTCTTAAAATATAGATGTTTTGAAAATGAAGAAGAAGAAGAAGAAGGTCATTTAATACGACGAAGAGGAGGAAGGAGGAGGAGGAGGAGAAGGAGAAGGAGGAGAAGGAGGAGGTCATTAAAAACGACCAAGAAGAAGTGCTGTTCGTTTGCAATTACATGTATGTTCTTTTTTTTAGGATTAGGATTAGGATTTAGGGACTCAAAACATAGCCGTAAGGCTTTCCTGTCCCATCTTTTATTTTATTTAGTTGTTTGTCTCGGTCTGTCGCACACTCAGTTTTTATTAATATTATTCATCGTAATCATACATAACTGCCTTATAGTCATTCCATTCGTCGAGAAGGTTTTTAAAAATGTTAGTATTCTGTGCTCTTTTCATGTTAGGTGGTAATTTATTCCATACAGGTGCAACTCTGTTAGTAAAATAAAATTTTCTATTATTAGCCCTGCAATGTTGAATAAATATTTTGTCGGTACTGTTCCTTGTTTTGTCAAAATCTGATATTGTGAATAAGTCATGTACATTTAGGTCATCTACACTATTAAATATTTTATAAGTTTGAATTAGGTCACCCCTAATTCTCCTTGCCTTTAATGTAGGTAAATTTAATTCTTTCAACCTGTCTGAATAAGAAACATTTTGAAGACCTTGTACTAACTTAG
Source organism: Phymorhynchus buccinoides (assembly GCA_017654935.2). NCBI lineage: Eukaryota > Metazoa > Mollusca > Gastropoda > Neogastropoda > Raphitomidae > Phymorhynchus > Phymorhynchus buccinoides. The sequence continues at coordinate 33,142,765 of CM065680.1, read as the reverse complement.
TTGCTCGTCTCTGTACTTTTTCTATCAAAGCTGACTGTCTCTTTAAACCTGGATACCAAATACAATTTCCATATTCTAAATGAGGTCTTACTAAACCTTTGTACAAGCATAAAAAAGTGTCCTTGTCCAAGAAAGAAAACGTTCGTTTAATTATACCAATTTTCTGATTAGCTTTACTTACAGCACTGTGAATGTGTTCATCAAATTTCAGTTTATCATCAAATATTACTCCCAAGTCCTTTTCCTCAGAGCATTTCATAATAGATTAGAACTAGGCCTACATAACTAAAGAACACCGGAATGCAACAACAAATATAACACGAAAATAAAGAAATACAAAATATTGAAAAGGAAGCAGTCGCCATATCATATACTGAGCAATTATATTATAGATTATATTATAGATTATAATTATTATACCGTATTATACATTATATTATTACTATATTATATTGAGCAATTACGCAATTGGTGACTCATAACAATAGCAATAAAAGCATAACAGTTATATCCACACACACCAACATATCCGTGCTATTTTATTTCGGTTACTCGCACTCACACAAACAAGTAAGAACAACATCAGCATTTTATTTCTTTGTGTAAGATAAGATCGTTCAAACGCCCTAATGCGGCTGTTGTTTTCATTTCCATTTAACTTGAGAGTTTAGACGCTACATCACCAGCCACGCGGCACATTTTTCTGCTCCAGTGACCTGGACATTTGTCCAACGACCTTCATTTTCGAACTTGGCCTAGATATCCTAAGTGCCTATGCGCATGTGCAATTTGAGCTCCCTAGGCCCCTCCGTTCAAACGTTATCGGGTTAACCTGCGTAGTCGGGAACAAACAGATGGACATCACTGAAAACATGACCAGCTTCGCCACGCGGCTGGTAACTGCAATGGTCAACTTAGGACGCTGATTTGACCGCCAGGGGGGCAATCAAACCAGTAGGGGCTTAGCGCGTAATATTCTTAGTTGGGCGTAGAGAGAGAGAGAGAGAGAGAGAGAGAGAGAGAGAGAGAGAGAGAGAGAGAGAGAGAGGGACTCATCTCCCTCTCTCTCTCGCTCTCACTACGCCCAACTAAGAATATAACGCGCTAAGCCCCTACTGGTTTGATTGCCCCCTGGCGGTAACATGCGCGTCCTAAGTTGCTCATTAACCGAATCCGTCCCCTCACGCCCTGTGCAGGTGAAGACGTTCGGCTATACCTTGCAGCAGTTGGAGCTGGAGGCAGACTCTGATGAGATCGACATGACTTACTACAACCCCAGCGGAGAGTGGAAATACCTCCACTCCTGGACCGAAAAGGTGGACCTCTACAACTATTCCCAGGTAAGGGGATACGGTACCGTGTGTCCTTTATCATAAGAAAAATCAAAGACAACAGGAGCTATAATTATTATGAGTAGTATGATTACGAATGTACAACGATCAGAAGTGAACCAGATTGCTTCAGAATACAAACCTAAATAATCCTGAGAGAACAGAAGAATACCAATTCTGGCTCAAAACTATTTTTGAGCCCTTTTAGACACGAATTCGCAACTTTAAGGCATAAAAAAAGCAAAAAATCTGACTTTTTAAAACCCCTTTTTAAATACAAAAACGCTACTTTAAGGGGTGAAAAAAGTAAATTCGTTTCCCCCTTATTCTGTCAATTCAGAAGAAAAAACACCACTTTTAGGTGAAACAAAATTAATTATTTTTAATTGAACAAAATAATTTGAGTTAGAAAAAGGAACTCAACATGACAATGGCACTTAATGAAATAATTGAGCACTTAGACAAAGTTTTTAAAGAAACGGATTTAGAAGTTATTGAACCAGAAAATGTACTTGAAAGTGTAAAACATGCTATTTCGCAAATACCTAAAAAACTAGCTATAGAACCACCAGTTAAAGTAATGTTAACAGTGTACGTAGATTATAAAACAATCCAAGGTGAGCAGCTTCAAGTATGGGTCTCTACTAAACAGCAAGTCATTCTGACTTATAATGATTTTACAGAAACCTGGGCAGACAATTTAATCACCCAGTTCATTAACGCATCAGAAGAGGCAAAACTAAGAGGATCTGGTTGGTCAGAAGGAGGAGTATTAGAAATTAAATTAAGGGAGAGTAAATATGCCCCCATCGTAGGAAACTCATTTATTCCTTTACCTAAAGAACTTGTTTTAAAACGTGCAGTATTAAACATTAAGAATACAGATAACAAATGTTTTATGTGGTGCGTTTTAGCTAAACTCCATTATGTCAAAAAGAACGCGGAAAGAGTAACAAATTATCAAGCTTACATAAATGAATTAAACTTTAATGGAATTGACTTCCCTGTTAGTGTAGATAACATTGATCAGTTTGAAGAACAAAACAAACCTATATCAGTTAACGTCTACACATGGTCATCAGAAGAAAACCTTAAACCAATCCGTGTTTCAAAGAACACTCCCCCATTTAGTAATGATCCTGATAAAAATCATGTTGATCTACTCTTACTAACAGATAAAACAAAAACACATTACCATTATACATTAATTCGTACAATGAGCAGACTTATTCAGTTTACTTCAAAAGATGGGCATAAACAAGAATTCTGTCGAAGATGTTTACAGAGAATGCCAAGTATTTATGCAGCGGTTGAACATAGAAAACATTGTAATTCATCCATTGACTGTAATACTGAACTTATTACTCCGAAAGAAGGAAGTAAGGTGTTCTTTAAAAACTGGAAGAAACTGCAATTAAGTCCTTATGTTGTTTATGCTGATTTCGAGTCAATCATTGTACCCTATCAAGGACCAGCTCCTAAAAATCTTCCTAAAACTGTTTTATTGAATAATCATCAAATCTGTTCATTCGCATTTATTGTTCTTAGATCAGATGGGATACATTTTGAACCTGAACTTTATAGAGGACCCGATGCTGCAAAAATCTTTTTAATGAGAATGATGAAACTACGAAATGAACTATCTAACCAACTAAATTTATTAGATTTAATCATGACGCCTGAAGATTTAATTCAATTCGAATCAGCTACTGAATGTTGGATTTGCAGAAAAGGGTTTGTGGAAGAGGAATCCCCTGACCGTCCAGACAACCATAAAGTACGAGACCATGATCACATTAGTGGAAAATTCAGAGGAGCAGCACACAACTCCTGTAATCTCCAGTTAAAGTTTGAACCGAGGAATTGGAAACTGCCTATATTCTTTCACAATCTACGTGGATATGACTCTCATTTAATTCTACAAGCAGTTACTGATGAATTTAGAACCGTCAGTTGTATAGCTCAGTCTTCAGAAAAGTACATGACATTTACATTAGGTCAATTATCTTTTTATGATTCACTACAACATATGATGGGATCACTAGAGTCTTTAGGTCAGTCACTATCCAAATGCACTATAACAGAAAAATACTTTGATCCAGCACTTGTACGAAAAGGAGTTTACCCTTACGAGTACATGACTTGCTGGGAGCGGTTCGATGAAGTTGAATTACCTCCCAAAGGCGCATTCTACTCTAGTTTAAAAGGAAAAGATATAAGCGACTCTGACTACAACCATGCTCAGTCAGCGTGGATTAAGTTAAAATGCCAGACCATGGGAGACTACCACGACGCCTACTTGATGGCTGACGTTTGTTTGCTAGCAGATGTATTCGAGAACTACAGAAAAACGTGTATAAAACATTACAGTCTAGACCCTGCTAATTATATCACTGCTCCTGGTATGAGTTGGGATGCTTTCTTAAGATTTACTAAAATACAGATTGACTTACTCTCCGATCTACCAACTCTCCAGATGATTGAAGACGGACTACGCGGAGGAATCTCTATGGCTTCACACGGTTACTGCAAGGCCAACAACAAGTACTTAGACGACTACGATCCTACAAAACCATCAAATTATATCATGTATTTAGATGCAAACAATCTCTATGGTTGGGCGATGTGTCAATCACTACCATTACGTAATTTTAAAATGTTAACATCGCCTTTTGATTTTAATATCACGGAGTTCTTAGAATGGCTTTTAAAGTTACCAGATTCCTACAAAACAGGATTTATTTTAGAAGTCGACTTAGATTATCCGGATGAACTCCATGACCTGCACAATGACTACCCGTTAGCCGCAGAAAGACTTCAGGTAGGATCAGAGTTACCAAAACTTGTTCCTAATCTGCACTCCAAAAAAAAATACGTCTGTCATTATCGACTCCTACAATTCTACTTACGTCACGGATTAAGGCTAACAGCAGTTCATAGAATCATTTCGTTCACTCAGAGGAAGTTTATGGAACCATATATAATGAAAAACACTAATCTCAGAACTCAAGCTACTGACGCCTCAGAAAAAGACTTCTTTAAACTAATGAACAACAGTTGTTTTGGAAAGACTATGGAAAACCCGCACAAACGAAAAGACGTCAGATTAGTAACACAAGAAAACAAAGCAATCAAATTAACTTCAAAACCTAATTATCAAGACTTCAAAAAATTCCATGACAACCTTTACGGTATCATGATGAAGAAAATTAATGTGAAGCTAGATAAACCAGTCTTCATTGGGTTTTCTGTTCTTGAACTCTCTAAACTATTGATGCTAGAATTTTTATACGACTACTTTAAACCACTCTACCCAGACTCTAGAGTACTCTACACAGACACGGACTCATTTATTCTAGACATTCCGACTGAAGACTTCTACAAAGATTTAGAGACAGATTCAGCAAAAGGTGTTGACTCCTGGTATGACACCTCTGACTACCCAAGTGAATCTCCATTACATTCATCCATAAATAAAAAGGTAATCGGTAAGATGAAGGATGAACTGAATGGAACTATAATCAAAGAGTACGTTGGCCTGAGAGCAAAGATGTATTCAATTGCTAGCCAAACTAGCGTAATTAAAAAAGCGAAAGGAATTTCTAGACCTGTTGTTCAAATGGTTATGACACACGACAACTACAAAGAAGCACTGTTCGACAACAAAACATTCTATCATGACAACGTAAAAATACAATCTAAGTTACACGAAATAAACACAACAGTTGTAAATAAAAAATCACTTGACTCAAACAATACAAAGCGTGTGTTTAAATCACCTGAGTTTTCGTATTCAATTGGACACTGGAGAACTAAGTGTCATAGTCAGTAGACTTTTTAAACTTGTAATCATACGTTAAACTGTATACACCCTTTAGAGTTCTTATTGTTATTTCCCTAGAACAGATTTTAATGTGTCGTTTATTTTTTTTTCACATTCTTTTTTTATTGCTTCTATGTCTTGCGGTTGTGAAAAACTTGCTCTTGATTTTTTCTGAAGTTCAAACTTTTGCATTTTGTAGTCGTTGTAGTCTGCTTGGAGTCTATTGAACTCCTCATCCGAAATTTGAGAGTCTTGCAAAGCTTTACTGATAATCAATCGAAATGAACTAAGTTTTGCCATTATTAATTGAACCATGGCTGTATGCTTTTGAAGTTTTATTTTTATTTTTTTGTTGAAAGCGGTCGTTGTCATTGAAAACAACCCGAGCGTCAACGATACACAACCTAACGGCAAAGCTACTACTGATCCAACACCAGTCGCTAACAAACCAACAGAGCTTCCCGCAGTTAAAGCGCTTAGACTACTAAATCCAGTATTTAAGTATGTTGCTGTATTAAACAAACAAGAGTACCTTCGTTTGGTTCTGTTATAGTTAGTGAGGTCTTTTTCCAATTCTCTTTGTATTTCTGTAATGGTAGACAATCTGAACTTTCTGATTTCAGGATCATCACCACCATCAGTCTTTTCTTTGTCAGTATTTTCTTTTGGTATTTTTGGATAAACTTTAACGGACATCTTTTTATATTTAAAAAAAAAAAAATTTAACATTTAATTTGCACTTGCTATCATTTTAAGAAGATCATCAGGCAAAATGCTTTCAGTGTAATAAAACCCAATGAGATCTAAATTAGTAACATTAATGTACGTTAATTCTTTAAGATTGTCTGGATCAACACTCAATATAACTTTATCGCTGGTCGACACTGCCTTAATTTCTTCACCGCGGTTTTGAATAACGATAGTACATCTCACTGATTCAACATCCAAGTTTTGCCAAGAAATAAGAATCCCTTTCATTAGGTTGTCGCTAACACCGGCAGGTAAGGAATCAGGGTTGTCTGCTCTAACAGAAAGTTCAAATATCATAGTAAATTCGTCTGCTAAAGCCATTTTAGGAATGAACTCTAATTGCGTGGCTGAATCTTTTGTCACTGTCTTTTTTCTATGCAGTATGTACTGTCTCTTTTTATAAGGTTTGATTGCTATTTCTCTTCTGCTGTTGTTTTGTGGAATCAGACTGACATGTAACGGCCCTGAGTTAAATGATTTGCGAAAGTATTTGTTATTATCAAAGAATGTAAACGGGCTTAAAAATTCAAACTTTATTTCCCAATCAATGAATGGAATTAAATGCCATTTGTTATCCCTTTCCCTAACAACTTTATATTCAAACTGGCCAACATTGTCAGCTACTACATTACGCAGTTGCTCTAGTTTAGGAACCTTTTTATCACTTATTTCTGCTCGTTTATAATAGCCGTTGTTTGTGTACTCAAAACCATACAGCGCTCCTATCTCCCCATTTAAATCAAAGTCTTCTGTGTCTGCTAGGTCCTTCAATTCTAAAGTTGCGCATCTAACAGGGTCAAGCATAACCGGTTGATCTGGTCCGCGTGACATTGTTTTATACTAAATTATTTTATTTCTAATAAAGCATTCAAGCTGTCGCATTGAACTTCTTTTCCTTTTTCGTCAGTTATTCTTATTTTTAGTGAATGGTGAACCCCACAAACTAATTCTTTAAACTGTAAGTTAGTGAATGTAATAATTTCGTAATCACAGTATGCTGCTTTTGCCGTTGGAAGAACTCTTAACACAGTAGACGGCTGGTTATCAAATAAGTTGTTATCCGTACTCAGGATATCTAAATGAAAGTATAATAAAGAATGAACAGCAAGATTCAGAGAGTTTTCTCCTTTAAAAGTATAAATATTTGTTGTGGGAAAAAATATATGCTTATCACTACCATCAGTTCTAAATCCTAACATTTTTGTTAGTTCTCCTGCAAAGCTGTAACTTATTCCTTTTTGCTCTTTAAATGACAACGATACTTTTAAATTTCCTTCATTAAGTTTTAAAGTAATGTCATAATCGCCAAAAATCTCTTTTAATGAACAAAAACCATAATAACCGTCTGGTATAGTTAGTTCGCTTATTGGCTGTCCTCTATCATCAATTTTTTTAACCCAATTGTTCTTTAAGGTTTTGCTTATGTTAATCCATTTAACTTTGTAATAAATTTCATGGAGCGCAACTTTAAGATTACCATCACTGTTTTCTAAAGGACATTGTAGTGTTATTGGCTCGTCTTGATCAGTTATATAAATAAACATTTTTATTGCGAATATATAAATGAATGCTTTTAAATATAACAAAGACGTTAAATATGCAGTTGGATCATATAACCCTAAAACTATAGCTGTTGATTCAATAGTTGTTGCAGTGGGAGTTGATTCTTTTGAAGTTAAGGTCAGTAATCCATTAAACCATTATTTAAATCCTAGTGTCAAACATGATAACATCGCAAAGGCATGGTTTAGTCATCCAATGCAGTTTTATCAAAACCAATTAAACTTTGCTGTGTTCTGTGCAACAACAGGGTGTGGTGTTTCTTTCGCTGATCACTTAAATCATCCTGGAGTCATGGTAAAAGCAGTTTATAGATTTCATTTCTATTATACTTTCAAGCGTATTTTGTCTGAACTACATGCTCCATTACCGAATGATTCTACTTTTAATCCGTTCAACAACAGAATTGACATGAAGGCCTTTGAACGAATTTGTAATGAGTTTAACATTAACTTGAATACAGACTTTAGGCAAAAGTTAGATCGTAATCATGGTTTGGGTACACTTTATTATTGGGGTGTGCACAGAAAGTATAACTATGATTGGAATCCACCTTACACGTCTTTTTCTTCAGGTACGACCGTTCATCTGGGATCTATTCAACAAAAACATAAAAACGCTTGGTCAACATTTATTCTTGATACTTCTGAAGGACTGACAAAGGCGGGAATAGAACGAGTAAATGATTCTATTCGTACTTACGTGTGGTGTTTGCTGGGGTCTCAAGCGCAAGTTAAATCTGAAATAATGGATCCTTCAACTGGGTTTGATGCTCAAAAACAGTATTTAGCTAATTTAGAAGATGCAATCAATTCTACAGTTGACCTCCCAGCAAGCATTAAAAGGTATCAAGACGTTTTAAGATTTGCAAGATCGAAAGTAGACTTTGCTGTCGGTAGTGGATTATACATGCTGCCCTCTGATCTTAGGCTTCAAATAGGAGTAATTGAAAACTATAACAACGAAATCCTTATAGCTGAAGACGACCAAGCAATCGGTAAAAACAATGATCTAAATTCTGAAGTTGCTGCTCCATCAAGCCAAACAATTCCAATAAAATCTATGACAGCGAACTTACCAACTTTAATAAAACCAACGTCAACAAATAAACCAACGACTGATAATCATGAAAACGAAAAGACAGCACTAGTTCTTTTTTTAACTGCGGCTGGACTAGTTTATTTTTATTTTACTGAAAAGTAATCCGACAATTAGAACTAATAACATCCATAAATGTTCTGCCATAAAACCGACTACTTTGCTTGCTGTAGAAAAAAGCCAACTGATTATTCCACCTAATATTCCTGGTATAGCGTCTAGAGCTTTTATTCCTAATTTTTTTAATAGATTCTTTAAATGATCCAGTTGTTTTTTAATCCAATTCTTATCGCTTGATGGTGGAGATGGTGGCGGCGTTCCTGCTCCTGATCCTGCTCCAGTTAAAGCAAACACTAAAGTAGAGATTGCAAAACCTAAAGCTGTTAAAACACTAGCAATCGTAACACCTTGCTCTCTAAATAAAGTTTTTATTCTTTCTGCTAACGTTGTATCTTCGTGTAAAATTCTTTGGATGGTTTCTTTTATTCTGCTGACTTGTGTGCGTAATTGTTCACGGTTAGTTGACAGTACTTCTAGTCTTGCAGCTCTCTCTTGTTGAAGATCATCTAGTCTTTGCATGATTCTGTCTTTCACGTCTTGTCCTAGGTTATTGTCATCCGCTTCAACCAATTTTTGTTTTTCTCTGTCAATGTGAGCATCCAGTTCGCTTAACTTTGCTAGATTATTTGTTAACTCACCCCTAGTAGATTGTAATGTTGAATTGAGCGCCATTAGTTCTCTCATTGGTAATGGTGAATCATGTAATGTTTTTAAATGGGTTTCTTCATCTTCTAAAGTTATAAAACTAGTTTCCATTTCTATTATCTGGTCCGCAGTTGCGCTTAAGTCTCTAAGGGGAATCGATTGAAGATGGGAATCAGTTGGCAGTCTTTGTAGTGTGTTTTGAAGTAAAGAAACAGCTTGTGCGCTTAGGACTGGTTCTTGATCAATATTAAATCGTACTTGATCACTAACACTGAGCCTTTGTCGAAGTGTACTCTTTTTTAAAAACTTTGAGGGGTTTGGCTTAGTTGTAAGTTGTACTGGGTTTCCATCTTTATCCTTCGCAAATAAATGATTATCTTTTAATTCAAAGTCATTAGGATCTAAAAATTCGGGCGGTTCTTGTCCTATACTTTCATAAAACGATCTTACTTTACCTTCCATTAGTTCTTGTCTTAAAGATGGTAGATCACGAGGTTGATTAGCTTCACTCATGGCATCGTCCATTAGCTCTTGTCTTAAAGATGGTAGATCACGAAAAGGCCTAACATCACTCATGTCATCTCCGGGTTCAAAATCGTCATAATGGGGGTCTGCTTCTATTCCTGCCATGTTTTTATTTATAATTATGTTTTTATTTTATTTCTAAAAAAGATAATGTCACAATCATACGGAGCGAGTCTTGATCCATACAGACGGCTAAAAGAACCACTCGGTGTAAAAGGAACCAGGCTGAGTATTATGATAAGTAATAATCCTTCAACTATCGATCAAAGACAAATATTATCAGTAAGATTTCCTAGTCTGGGGAGTAATGAAGTCATCGTGCCAGGCACTGCTCGTCTTGCATTTAAAATAGACCTGGAGTCAGAGGCCGACCCAAACAGAACTTTAGTTGCTAATCTTGGTAGAGCGATCGTTAGTAAGATTACTATTAAACTTGAGGGGAGAGAGGTAATGTCTTTAGATAATGCAGATGTTTTTTTGAGTTATTGCGACCTCTGGTTAACAGAAAATGAAAGAAAAGATCGGGTTTATCAGGGAATACAAGCAGATAATGGTTTAAAACATAGAATTGATGCTGATGATAAAAACGATAGCAATAAAGATGCGTTGGTTGCTCAAGTTTATGGTAATCGATTCTACATTCCTCTTGACTTTGAACTATTGAACACACACTCACCATATTATCAGGGAGCTTTACAAGATAGGCTTATGTATGAATTTACTTTTAATGACTATGCCCGTGTTATCAGATCAACAGAAGATTCAAATGCAAAATATAGTATTTCAGACATCACATTAGAGTTTGATGTTGTTCGTCATCAAGAATTAGCTCGGTTGATTTCACAACAATACCAGTCAAGATTTGCAATATACTACAACAGAATTTTAAATCACAGTAAGTTAACTAAAAACACAACAGACACAATCTGGAACATCGATTTGAATATATCAGCAAGGTCGTTGAAAGGAATTTTGCTGTTGTTTGAAGAAACCAAAAAACCCTTTAATAGATTAAGCGAGAGGTTTTATAATCCAAAAATAACTAAGCTGACTACTGCGATTGAAGGGCAACCGAACCAATTGTTTGCGAGCGGTCTTTTACCTTATCAGCACTTTGATGAAATAAGAAAACTGTTTGGTGGAGGCGGGCAACTAAGAGATCCGTCTGTTGATTTAATTTGTAAAGACCTCCATCTTCATGATGTTAGACTAGAAGATTATTTATCTTCGAAGTATGCTTTGTGGTTAGATCTTAGAACAACTGATGATAACAAACTTCATGGTAGCGGAAGAACAGTAGGTGATGGGTCAGGCGGAATAAACATTCAAATTCATAAAGAAGCAGCGGAAGTGAGCAAACAAATATATGTTTATGTGTATTTACTATGCGATGCTCAGCTGAACATTGAGAATAACAGATTAAAAGATATTGTGTATTAAAACAATGGACTTGAACAGTTTAAATTTCCTTACAAAAGAACCACATTGCGGGTTATTTTGCGGGATGACTGGGTGTGGAAAAACAATATTTATGTTAGATTTAATACAAACGGTTTATCGAAATCACTTTGAACATATAGTAATTTTTTGTACTACTTTAGAATTCAACAAATCATACAAAGAAAGAAAGTTCATTTGGGAGGATGATAAAGTCTATTTGGTTGACCCGAGTAATAAATTAAGTGAATGTTTAGATCATTTTTATAAACTGTTTAAAGGAACGTCAACATTGTTTATTATTGATGACTGCTCCGCTGAAAAAGACATTGTTAAAAAAAGAAATAGTTTAGCTAAGTTAGCTTTTAGTGGTAGACACGCGGGGATTAGTGTATGGATTTTAACACAAAAGTATAATTCAGTTTTAAAAGACTTTAGAGAACAGTTAAAGACGGTTGTTTTGTTTTTTACTAAAGATAAAAATAGTTTTGATGAATGTCTTGATGAAAATGATGTGATTGAATCAAAAGAAAAAAAAAAGTCGATTAAACAAAAACTGAGGAAAGAGAAGTTTTGTAAGCTAGTGTTAAAAACAGATTTTCCTAGTCAGTACAAATGTTTGTAAAAAGCAAAAAAAAAAAAAAAAAATTGATTATTTTGCTTTTTTTTTTTTTTGTCTAATCAAATCGGAATTGTGTTTGGTGGGATTATCTGCAGTTCTTCTTTAACAAAGGCTCTTTTTGGAACGGGTCGTGTTGTCGAGTCAGTTTCTCTTAAATAATAAACGGGAGGATTCATTTCTATTACACTTTTTATCTCGTACGGATCAATACTCCAAATAGGATCAGTTGCTCTTACGCGTGTGTCTCCTTCTGCTTCTCCTGGTGCATAAAGAAACCTAACTTTTACTCCAAACGGTATTAGTTGTTTTGTAATTGAATGATCTTGCGGTAAGTCTACCGAAGAGTCAATTGTTTTCTTTTGTATTGCTTTTAAAGGTCGGAGTCCAATGACCTTAGATTCTTCGTTATTCATGACACGCAGAACGGAGGGTAGTCTTCTAACCCATTCAGTGTTTCTAGTTGAATCAAGGAGTTCTCTATGGTATTGATAAGAAAAAAGCCTTTCTGCCAATTGTTTGTTAAAGTTTTCGACTAAGGCCTGAGATCTATGGTTTCCAGGAATACCCCTTTTAATAACGACTTTGTGTTTTAACATTAACTGATTGAATTGTCCTTTAAATTCTTTTCCTTCATCAACTTGAATTAAGCGAGGATAAGTTAATGGGCCGCGTCTGTAGATTTCTTGTAAAGCAACAGAGACTGAAGTAGCACTTTTATCAGTTAATGGTTCAGCATCTTTATATCTTGAAGAGATGTCAACAACAGTAAGCGCGTATTTAAATCTTTTTCTTCTGATTAAATCATGAGGGAGGTATAGAAGATCCATTTGATGAGTGTCATTAGGTATTGAGTTAACAAAGTGTGGTCTTTTAATTCGTTTAGGCGCTGGTAAATAAATTTGCCAAATAGCTTGTTTAGATAGCCATTCTTTTGCTGTTTGTTCAGTGACTCCTGCAGCTTGATTTAATTTTTGAATAGCTGTTAAACCTTTCCAATAACCTTTCGGTGAATAATAAATTTTAGATAGTTTATTATTCATTTTAATACTACACGTTTTTTGCTATGAAATAAACAGCAGACATACCAACTACAATAAAAGCTATTTCCTGGAGTTTTTGTTTTTCGGATGGTTGGTAGAAGTCACTTAGTTTTGGTGGTGGGAGCTGTTGGAGGTCTTCTCCTGTCACTAAATAATACTCTTTAATAGCGTCGTCAACATTCTTAAAAGTGTATGCTGCATGGTTTTGCAGTTTTAATTTGTTGTTAATAAAATCTAACTGAGCGAGTCTTTGCTTTTCATAAGCGTCTTGTGCTTTAGCTAATTGCTCCATTGCTCGATTATGTCTTTGTCTTTCCTTGTTTGTTTCTAGCTTACTAAACATGTAATTACTTCCTGAAAAAGCAAGAGCGTTTACTACAGCACCGCCAATCATCATTGCGAGTGAAGCCATTTTATTTTACATATATATATTTTCTGGAATTATTCCTTGCTTAACTAGAAAGTCTTTTGTTGCAATTGAAGCAGTGATTATAGCGATTAGTTTACCGGAGTCCTCTAGGTCAAGTTTTCCAAGGTCAGCTGCTTTCATTTTCAATAGTTTCTTACCAACCATCGTGTACGCAACAGAAAGTCCACCAATCAGAGCAGATTGATATACAAGGTTAGCAACAGTTTTTTCAGCACTCATTTTTTGTTTTTAAAATAAAAATAATAAATCAACTAAAAATGAATTGTGACGAACTGTTGTTAAATGCGCAGGAAGCAGTAATTCCTGATGAAGTGTCGACAAGTGTTATGAATAAAAAGGAAAAGTTGTATTCTCTGGCTGCGTGTGGAAAAACAAAACAATACTTAGGAACAGAATTTAGTATAGAACAGATTCAACAAATGTCTTCTGCTGACATTGAAAAGTACTACAACAGATACGAAGCACAATTAGGATCTAAAATGGTTAAAAGTTTAGGTCAAACTGTAATAGGCTTGTACACTAAGTTAGTTAGTCAGTTTTTTCCACTCGATTCAAGCCAAGATTTAATGTACGATTTAAGTCAAGATCCTGTTTTAACTAAATCATTAGAGTCTCTTAGTTGTGATCTTTATTATAGGTTTGGCGGGCTTCTTTCGCCAGTTGTTATGGGGTTAATTACTTTTAATCATATAGATTTTATGGCTATTAAAAATGAACGTGACAGAGAATCAAACGAATCAGACGGAACAGCAAACAAGCCCCAGCCAGACAGTAACCAAGGTAACGAAGAGCCCAGGACGAGTTGAAGCAGGTAAAAGGTTATCAGAGTGGAATCGACAACAAAAAATGAATAAACAAACAAAACAAAAACTGTTGTCAGATGAATCAACCATAAGCACAATGCCAGTTAAAAAAGAAGAAGACAAACAAAACAGTACGAATTACGATGTTGTATTGCTTACTGTTGGTGTGGTTGCTGGTGTTGGTTATTTGTCTTATAAATTATATAAAACACACATGCAACCAAAGCTAAAAAAACGAGTAGAAGTACAAACAGTACAACCAGAGAAAGTAGCAGACAACCAAGAAAAACAAAAGCCAAATAGCTTAAAACCTGAGAGCGATCCATTTTTAATGCAATAATTTTTTTATTTGGTACTTAAGTAAGAACTTAAAAAGAACTTAAGTAAGAACTTAAAAAGAACTTAAAAAGAACTTGAACTAGAACTTAATAAGTGCTAAGTAAGTTTTTGCATTAGAACTTAACAAGAACTTGAAGATGACTTGAAGATGACTTGAAGATGACTTGAAGATGACTTAGCAAGAACCTAGAGAAGTACTTTAAAAAGAACTTGAAAAGAACTTAAAAGAACTTGAAAAGAACTTAACAAGTAATAAAGATCTTTTTAGTGACAAAATCCAGCCTAATAAAATACCTTCATTCCTGTTAGCGACATAAGAGCAGATCAGGGGAAGTAATTTGGATTACTATTCTTAGCTGTATTTAAAAGAATGCTTGTAAGTTTGTTTGTTTTTACTAAAAAGTAGAGTTAAAAATGATTTTTTTGATTTATAAACAGTACAAGTTTAATATTCTGCATCGATTCGTAAAAGAATTATACGTTTATTTCTTAAATCGTAAAAAATATATAGTTGTTTTTAATAAAATCGTTCTCTTAACCTGGGAGCAAGATGCATCAACACATTGTACGTAATATATACGAAGTTAATCACTGTACTGTAACAAGCGTTTTTGGTCTATAGAATGGGGAAATCCCGATTCAAAATAGAATAAATATCCGGTTTGTTTTCTAAAAATACTGAAGAACGTAGAATGGGAAAATCCGATTTGTCTTTAAAAATACTGAATTAGGTCAAACGTTCCTGTGTGAACGGTTGACCCAGTTAGGTTTTAGCATGTGAATCTACTTTTTGATCAAGAATTAAAATCAGCTACTAAAATAAATATTTTAGAGCATTCTCACAGTTTCAATGATTTTTTTTTTATTTATAAAGAGATTATTTTTTTTTGTCCCCTAAAAGTAGTGTTTTTTCTTCCTAATTGGCAGAATAGAGGGAGGGGGGATTTTTGCTTTTATTTTGCTTTTAACAGAATTGACTGCCCTAAAAGTAGTGATACTTTTTTTGCCCACCCTGAAAAGTAACACGATATATGACTAAACAACACACAGAAAATAACACAATTTTTGGTGCCCACCCTGAAAAGTTGATACTTTATGACTAAACAACAAATGGTGCCCACCCTGAAAAGTAACACAATGATACTTTATGGCTAAACAACACATGGGGATTTTTTAAGACTAAGAACAATTTTTTTCAAATCCATTTTTTTTTCAGACCCCTTAAAGTAGTGCTTTTTTCAACTTTTTTGTATACACACAAGGGGTAAAAATTTCATACTTTTTTCACCCCCTAAAGTAGCGTTTTTTATTTAAAAAGTTTTAAAAAGTCAGATTTTTTGCTTTTTTTATGCCTTAAAGTTGCGAATTCGTGTCTAAAAGGGGTCAAAAATAGTTTTGAGCCAGAATTGGTATTCTTCTGTTCTCTTCCTGTCTTAATCTGACGAGAAGATCCTTGTGCCATTTAAAAAACATTTGGTAAAGGTAAAGATGTGCCACCCCCCATGCATTTCTCGGTTAATTGTATTTTTCCGTTTTTGCCTTTCTTACCATACATAAAGCTGTATTTTAGGAACATTTTTAGCTAATTACCTTTTTGGAATACTAACCCTAACCCTAACCCTACCCCTAAACCTAACCCTACCCCCCACTATGTACTGCAGTACACCGCGATTTGTCACAGTTGTGGTTCGTTGCGTTTTTCCGTCTTATAGGGTGGGGGGTAGGGTTAGGGTTAGGGCTAGGGTTAGGGTTAGTATTCCAAAAAGGTTATTAGCTAAAAATGTTCCTAAAATACAGCTTTATGTATGGTAAGAAAGGCAATAACGGAAAAATACAATTAACCGAGATAGGTAGGGGGGGTGGCACATCTTGATTTGATTATATCAATCTAGACGTGCAATTGTCATTTTTTTATGTTGGTAAATTTCAACTTCCAAATCGAAAGAAAAAACCCACATTTGAATCCCCAAAAAGTATCAAAAACGAAGGAAAGAGCACTCTAAGGCTTCAACTTATGAACTCAAAAGACATCGACTTCTCTTCTCTTTCCGTGCAGGTGGCCTTCAGAATGGGGGGGGGGGGGGGGGGGGGGGGGGGGGGGGGGGGGGGGGGGGGGGTGTAACTTGAAAGAAGATTAGAGAGAAAGAGCACTTTAAAGGGCCAGCCACACGTCAGCTAAAATCGCACGACTGTACGATACGATTCGATCACGTGGTCTCCAAGAACAAATGTGATTCGCGCTTCGAGATCACGTGATCGAATCGTATCGTACAGTCGTGCGATTTTAGCTGACGTGTGGCTGTCCCAAGTTAAGAGTCCAAGTTCTGAACTCAAACCGACATCAACATTCTCTTGTGTCTTTATTGCAAGTGATTTTAACTTCACATTCGAAAGAAAGACAATTAAGTTTTAAAATAATGATGATATCCACCAATTATTTATTTAAATACACAGACTCTTCACCACTTTTTCATGCAGGTTGCCCTCTAAGCTTCACCCCCAATTTTTTAAAAAATCCACTGTAAGCTTCTTCTTTTTAAACTAAAAAGGCATGTCATTCTTCCCCCTTTCCAAGCAGGTGAACTCCAAGTTAGAAAATAATTAGAAGATACAGTATTTTATATTAAAAAAAAGAAGCAAACAAACTAGAGAATAGGACAGCCTATAAAAACAGAAGCAAAACAAACAACGAACACTCTATCAAAATAAAACCAAAGAAAAGAACGTTCTAACAAAAGAAAATCATAGAAAAGAACACCCTAACGACGGAAAACCAAGTAAAAGAACACTAACGAAAGAAAACCAAGGAAAAGAACACTAACGAAAGAAACCCAAGGAAAAGAACCCTAACGACGGAAAACCAAGTAAAAGAACACTAACGAAAGAAAACCAAGGAAAAGAACACTAACGAAAGAAAACCAAGTAAAAGAACACTAACGAAAGAAAACCAAGTAAAAGAACACTAACGAAAGAAAACCAAGGAAAAGAACACTAACGAAAGAAAACCAAGGAAAAGAACACTAACGAAAGAAAACCAAGGAAAAGAACACTAACGAAAGAAAACCAAGGAAAAGAACACTAACGAAAGAAAACCAAGGAAAAGAACACTAACGAAAGAAAACCAAGGTAAAAGAACACTAACGAAAGAAAACCAAGTAAAAGAACACTAACGAAAGAAAACCAAGGAAAAGAACACTAACGAAAGAAAACCAAGGAAAAGAACACTAACGAAAGAAAACCAAGGAAAAGAACACTAACGAAAGAAAACCAAGGAAAAGAACACTAACGAAAGAAAACCAAGGAAAAGAACACTAACGAAAGAAAATAAAGGAAAAGAACACCCTTACGAAATGAAGCCAAGAAAAAGAACACTAACGAAAGGAATCATAGGAAAAGAACACTCCAACGAAAGGAAACCCAACGCAAAAAGCAATCTAACGACAGAAAAGTTCAAAAAACTCTTAGAAGCAGAAACAGTTTTATCCCTGTGTCAATCTCTTTTATGAACTTAAATGGTTTGTGTTTCTAAATGAATACATTTTTCATTTAAATTAGCATTTTCATCTTAACCTAGAAGGGGGGGGGTGCGCGCGCGTGCGTGCTTGCGTGCGTGCGTGCATGCGTATGTGTGCGTTTGGTGGGGTAGGGGTGGTGGGATGCATGTGTGTGCGTGTGTAAGTGCGAGTGTGACTGTGATTGTTAGCATGCATGCTGTTGCAAGTATGTGGGCGCACATGGGCGCACACAGGCGTATGTGGAAACGAGGGGTGGATGGGTGGGATGTGGAAGTTTGAGTGTGTTTGCGTACCTGTGACTTGTTTCCTAAATGTATTAATTATGTGCATAAATATGGTGTAGTCTTATGGAAGTTCAGCTAAACAAAAATTTATATTCCTGAATCACTGTCTTAGCCAAAAGGCAGAGAAGCGATCAGTAGTCTTATAATGGCAAGTCGCCATATATATAAATGCTGTTTAAATATGAATCTGTCTTTAACTAATGCATTTTAACTATTGCTGTTTACTTGTATGTCTTGTGTTGTATTTAAGCATGATTTGGAAAATATTGTTCAATGTGCATGTGGTGTCTTATATGTTGAAGTCGCGGGTGTTGCCATGTTTAATTTCTCATGAGATAACAAAGATTTGCTAAAGTTGAAGTTGAAACCAAAGAAAGGAACACTACGATTTATGAATTTAACAAAGAACGTTATCCAATTATCTCCCCTCTTTCACACACACACACGCGCACGCGCACGCACACGCACATGCACACGCACGCACACACACACACATAGGTGACCATCGCTATCCAATTATCCACCCTCTTTCACACACACACACACACACACACACACACAGGTGACAATCGTTATCCAATTATCTCCCCTCTTTCACACACACACACACACACACACACACACACACACACACACACACACACACACACACACACACACACACACACACACACACACAGGTGACAATCGTTATCCAATTCTCTCCCCTCTTACACACACACACACACACACACACACACACACACACACACACACACACACACACACACAGGTGACAATCGTTATCCAATTATCTCCCCTCTTTCACACACACACACACACACACACACACACACACACACACACACACACACACACACACACACACACACACACAGGTGACAATCGTTATCCAATTATCTCCCCTCTTTCACACACACACAGGTGACCTTCAACTTCAAGTTCGAGCGGAAGCCCGAGGTCTACGTGCTGAACCTGATCATGCCGGTGCTGCTGATGGCCCTGATGGGGCTCTTCATCTTCCTGCTGCCCGCAGAGTCCGGCGAGAAGATGGGCTACAGTCTGACCGTCATGCTGACCTTTGTGGTGTTGATGACCCTGATGTCTAAGAAACTGCCCAGCACCGCAGACCACACCTCGATCTTTGGTACAGTGGATGAGAGAGAGAGAGAGAGAGAGAGAGAGAGAGAGAGAGAGAGAGAGAGAGAGAGAGAGAGAGAGAGAGAGAGAGAGAGAGAGAGAGAGAGAAAGAGAGAGAGAGAGAGAGAGAGAGAGAGAGAGAGAGAGAGAAAGAGAGAGAGAGAGAGAGAGAGAGAGTGAGAGAGAGAGAGAGAGAGAGAGAGAGAGAGAGAAAGAGAGAGAGAGAGAGAGAGAGAGAGAGAGAGAGAGAGTGAGAGAAAGAAAGAGAGAGAGAGAGAGAGAGAGTGAGAGAGAGAAAGAGAGAGAGAGAGAGAGAGAGAGAGAGAGAGAGAGAGGGGGAGAGAGAGAGAGAGAGAGAGAGAGAGAGAGAGAGAGAGAGAGGGGGGGGGGGATACAGAGAGAAACATTTTGTGGGGTCAGGGTGGCTAGGCATTATATCGAAACTACAATGGAGGAACGATGTTATGCCAGAAAAAGTTTATCCAGTATCCTAAAGCAGTGAGCGAAACAAATCGAAGAATGGCATATTGCTATTTATTTACAAACGGGTGCGCTATCATGTAGGTACTCAGCCTTATGGGTTGTTTATTACTGATTGTTTACAGCCTACTGATTTATTTCATTTTTTAAAGTTTGCTCACTAGCATTGAATAGCAAACATGGAAAGTAAACTTTTTAGGCTGTTTCATTACTTCATCAGATTCAACTGGCAGTCCTTTCTCTCTGAGTTTCAAACATTGTCAAATATCCCAGAAAAAATGAGCAACTTAGGACGATAATTTGACCGCCAGGGGGCAGCCAAACCGGTGTTGACCCCTTGAAAGTCACATGCCCTAATATATCCTTCTGTTCTGGTCTTCCAGAGGTGTACATTGTCCTCATGCTGACCATGTGCTCGCTGTCCATTCTTCTGAGCATCCTCAGCCTCAGGCTGTACTTCACCGACGAAGACCAACCCGTCCCCGCCAAAGTGCAAGACCTCACCCGCATCCTCCTGCGCTTCATGTGCCAAAAGAAGCACAACCAGACCAAGGACAACAACTCCATGTTCCTGGCCACCTCTCACATCAAGATTCAGGCCCCTGCCCCCGAGAACAGGAAGCCTGGTGAGTTGTTGACCGGGGAGAGCACTCTTGCCAGCACAGTCGACCCTGCACCGGAACCTCCGCAACGGGAACAGGAAGTGACGTGGAAAAAGGTGTCGACGACTATGAACGCTTTCTGTTTCCGGTTGTATTTTTTCATGATTATTGTGCTCAGTATTATCTTTCTGGGCGTGGTGGTGTGGAAACCGTTAAACTGATAGTACAAAAGCAAAACATCAGAAACAAGAAGACATGTCAAATTTGGTTTTTAGTATAATGGTAAAAGGCACCGCTATCACAAATTCTAGTGGGTAGGCTAATGGCATTCAGGTCACAAATTATGAAATCACACGCTCGAGCGTGTGCACACGCATGTACGCACACACATACTCACACTCATGCATGCTCGAAGAACAAACAAGCATGGACGTAGGCCTACGCACACTGCCAGTAGGACATAAATGAAACTATTTGAAACACAGACTGAGAGTTGTGGCAGACAAGTGGAATGAAATCAAAATGGTTTATACTATAGCCCTATCAATTATTCTATGTCCATTCCTGGATAAAGGTTTAGATGGAGGGAGAGGAGGAGGTTAATGATGATGATTATAATATTGGTGGTGGTGAGCATAGTAATAATGACGAGGAGGATGAGGATGATAATTATTTGGAAAATCAAAATGTAGCCACTTGATTGGGAAATGTATAGGGAAATGAAAAGAATTTTTTTTTAAATGGTTATAAATGCTACGTTTTTCTCTCTTAGTGAAAATGGGTCTGTACGTAAGTACGCAACAGTAGCAAGTAATTAAGATCAGTCATAATTACTATTTCTGCTGCTACAACTGTAATGGACTATGTCTTATGCAATGCTTTAACTCCACACAAAATTTCACTAGAATCTGGTCCTAACGATTACCGGTCTTATTAATTCGACAAAACTCATACATACAAATGCATTTTAAAAGTCCTGTAAACCCGTAGCAATTCGTATTAACAAACACAATTTGATTAATCGATACGTGGGTGATATTACAACTGTCAACAAAAGTTCATTAAAAGTGTTTCATACGATCCTGCTACAATAAACTAATTGCAAAAAGATATATTTCTTGGGAATGTTCAATACACTACTCACACGTATAATAATAATCAATGAAAAGAGGTAATATTTAATAACCGACGATCACAACTAAGCATGGATGACAGATATAACGCTCAAGAATTAAGTTCTATTGCTAGCCTTTTATTTTATAACATTTAAAAAAAGAAAAAAAAGCTATATCTTGTAACTCAAACAGATCCCCCTTCAGCCTTCGAGCTAGGTTCTTACTCTTACCCCCCCCCCCCCCCCCCCCCCCCCCCCCCCCCCCCCCCCCCCCCCCCCATCCACCCTCCAAAGCGTAGAACTAAGGTCCTGTATGGACTGTCAGCAGTCCAAGAGGACGTACAAATTTCATTTCGAGGTAATATGGTCAAATATAAAACCAAAAATGATTAAGTCAAAACAATGGGACTCTTGTGTCCTCAAATGAAGGATACAGAAACACAATGTGATGTTTCATTACCCGGCCAGAGGCCGAGGCATTGCGATTGTTTCTGGTTTGTTTCGATGCCGTTTTTACGTACAGAAGTGCTAGCTGAAATGCTGCAACGAGAGCCTTGTCACGAAATTGAGCAGGCTTACATTTTAAAAGACAAATTACCACCCATGTTAGCTTATTCGTATCATATCACTCTAGCTTTATGAGCTTTATCACATCATTCATATCAACAATACATTTTCTTCTTCTTTTTCTTCTTCTTCTTCGATTGCTCAGACAGTTTCCTGTCAATTATGAGCGCAGATGCGTCATGCTGCCGTCATGCGCCTAACTCTAAGACATAGTTAGGCCCAGCAAGTCCGACTTCGGATGGAGGAAAGCTTTTCGAAAGTGTTTCTTGAAAAAAGGCAGGAGAATGGACCGGCAAGGCAGAAAGATAGTAGATGACAGTAAGCAAAAGGAAAAGGCAGAGTCAAAGACTGAAAGAGAGTGACAGATTAGAGTTAACATTTACTCAGTCTCTCTCTCTCAACTTTGTCATGAATATTGCCCTACTTTTTTTCTACAACTGACATCTACTCAGTCTTCCTTTTATATTTTAATTTCAACTCAGTCTTCTCTTTCTATTTTGAACTCTTACTATTTGTTTGCTGTCTGTCAGTCTTTCTTTTTACATTGATAACGTATGTATCAACTATCAACTATCATACAAAACGTCTGTATGTTGAGCCTCAAGAAAAGGACCAAACACTACCTGAATGTCTTGTGTTTCATGTGTCTACGATTGGTCCTAGTGGTCATCTAATTATTTTCAAAGATTAGAGAAAGTTACAAGCACAGAACTTCCAGAAGGTGGGGGAACTATTTATACAAAAGATCCCCCGGTATCCCCACGGGGAGGGGGGATACATAACCATATCTAAGGTTCTTTTTCTTTGTTATATCCCATTTTCGCCCCTTCAATATCTCAGGCAGCTACGCAGCATTTCAGTACCTTGTGGACACAATGACCAGCAGAAACACGATGCTGAAGACGACGATGACAGTCCCGTACACCCTGAACAAGAAGCTGTCGTAGATTTGGGCCACCCTCTCCCACGTCATCTCTCCGTCCTCGTCCTCGTCACGTGGTTTGTCTGTGGTGACGTCATTGCGGACACCAGAAAAGGGGCTGGTCGTGCTTTTGCACTCGGGCTTGCTGCCGTCGTCATCCACGGGAGGCAGCGGGGGCAGTTTCAGAGCGAACCCGTTTTGCTGGGGCCTCAGGCGAGTCTCGTCATCCACGCGAGCTTTCTTGCAGCACGTGCACGTTCTGCTGCACCCGCTGACCTTCGGCCTCATGAGGTTGTGGGCGTGGCGCGCGAGGCGGACCTGCCAGCTAGGCATGGGTTGAGAGTGAGGGCGGTGGTATAGGTGGAGGGAGTGGATGGCCTGCCCCACTGCCGCCCCCGAGAAGACCAGCACCACGGCAATGTACACACCTAGGTGCAAGGCAGGAAACAGAGCGCTCAAGTCAAGGAATGGGGACACTATTTATAATGTTTATAATATGGTATAGGTATATTTGTCTTAGATATATCTACTTGTCGTTTTTCATAATATAGACATCACTCTGTTTTGTTGTTCGATTGCTTAACTATGTGTGTGCTTTGTTTTATATTTATGTGCCCCAAGTGGGTATTAAATAAAACATTTACATTGCCTTGCCTTGCCTTGCCTTGCCGTAGCATCAACTGCCATTTCAGTCAAAGCATTATTGTCTGAACATTTGTCTTTTTGCTACACTAGAAACATTCGAGGGGTGCCTGCCAGAACGGTATATCTCAAAAGGAATAAAGAGCACAGATGGGCAGTTCTGGCATTCACCCCTCTTTATTTTTTATTTCATTAAAAAAATATATATAACTTCAATTCATAACTTGAATAATTAAATACAAGGGTGTCATCGAAATGATTCTGTGCAGCGATTCACGAGATTTTGCCCTGAGAGACAGACGAAGAAAACAATACACAAAAATGAACGATCACAGTACCCTACCGCTCCGCATTGAGGCGATGGGCTACAAAGCATGCAAGAAAAAATGTCTAATGAGAGGGACACATTTGTTCAGAAAGGCCTAGGTGAGACACTTTATAAACGTCAGATGTGTGATGAAACTAATGAGAGCTGGACAACTTATACTTAGCTTAGTCTTCAGATAATAAATTTAAATGCCCCTCTGCTGTCACCACTTTATTATACGGACGGAGAGAAGCAAACGAACCTCACCCACCTAACAGAGACTGGTTCTTGGCCGTGGTGGGCAGTCCGTCAGTGACGAGGGTCAAGATGACCACGTATGCCAGCAGCACGGTCAGACAGTAGCCGATCTTCTCCCCGGAATTGTGGGGCAGCAGGAACACCAGGGGGATCAGCAGGGAGTTCATCAGCACCGGAAGCATGGTAGTCAGCCCATAGTACACCGCGTGTCTCTGCAGGCGGAAGTAGAAGGTCATGTGGGCGTAGTTGTAGCCGTCCTCTTCAAACTCGCTGCGTTCGTTCCAGGTGTGCAGCAGGCTCCACTCCCCGTTCGGTGCGTAGTACCGGTCGTTCACCCCTGTGGACTGCACAACAAGGAACTCCATTACAGGGGGGTTGCCGGCACATGTCTTCAACACTTTGTCCAGACGTTACAGTAACGACGCTCATTTTGCTAACAGTGCGCTTCTCTTTTAAGTTATCTGTCCTCTCTTCTGTTTTAATGTTTCTTCTGAGGCCTACTCGATTTCTTTTCTTCCGGAAAACAATCGTAGACACACCCCACCCCCACCCCCACCCCTAACCCCACCCCGGTACCGTGGCAAAATAATCAAAGTGATGATTGTGGCCATGCGCAGCAAAGAAGAAGAACAAGAAGACGGTCAGCCATTGTGTTATGTGTAAGTTTGTGTAACAGATCTGGACTTTTCTTAATTCACTGTGTTTGTGAATTTATTTGCCATCGTAAGAGTATTGTCCGTGATTTTGTACAAAGGTCACACTTCCGCATGTGTGCGCGCGCAAAAAAGAGAGAGACAAGAGAACAAACTCAAACTTCTGCTGACAGATAGAGACCTTTAAATGGCCATTCCTTGGTTGATTTTTATATTAGTTCCAAATTCAAATACTTGGTTAATGGCATTGTTTCAGACTGATTAAAAATTACATCACAATCATAATTTCTACAACAGCAAACCAATTTCGATTATTTTAATAATCAAACATACTTACTAATAGAGATGTTTTGGTGTGGAAAGCAAAAAAGTCGTGGGGACTCACATGCACAGTAATGTTGAGTTCGTCGATGGTGTAGCCAAAGCTGGTGACCTGCACGTCACACGTCTGCGTGTCGAAGGGGAAGAAGGTGACGTCCATCTCGCAGGACAGCACCAAGATGCCTGGCGGGTTCCACGTCACCTGGCCGTCCTGACGAATCCGCAGAGGTATGCTGTCCTCCCCGATAGCTGACAGGTTGTCCACCCTGTGGACAGAACGATTTTTATTTGTTGCACTGGTATGATGACACTTAACTGTAAAATGTAATGGTTAGTGCTTCCCTGTGGAGCTGAGGGGTCGTGCTTTCAGTTAGTTTCATTTTGGTTCATGGACAATGTTTGTTAACCTAGGAACAGAAGTGTATCTCATTATTCTCAAGGAATAGAAATGGGAAGCAGGCCTTTATCGACGGGTGGATATACGGCATTGGTTGCTGCCCAACAGTAATTACGGTATAAAACCTTTAATCTACTTAAATGTTAATGGCATCCCTATGCATTTATGTCCATGTTTCGTTATTTTTCATTACAGATTTGCATCCAAATAGTTTCAATTGGAGCAGTTTTCGAGGAGCTATTAATATCAGGGTCTTATTCTTATTCTTCTACACACCCAGGCCATATGGCCAGAACGGGGTCTGTCGGGGTCATCTATCGGCGGAAATAATATATGCCTATATATTGTTTTTGTTGCCTGCTTTTTGCTCCTTTTGCTATATTTGCTGTTTGCTGTTTTCTTGTTTGTCTATGTCGATAAAGGCGTATTCGCCGAAATATCCAGTTTTGATTTGTCTCTTGTGAATAAAATAACGTCACTTTACACTTGTCGTGTAGTTGTTTGTTTGTTGTATGCCCATTATAGTCTTGTTACTGGCTCATTAGAAGTGGTCTGTCATATTACCAGCTAGTGCAAAGAAACTCGAGGGCGAGCTGGACAGCAAGTTATGCTTAAAGACCCACTGACCCGGCTGGATTAAGTCCCTTGGTTTTTTCTGGGTAGGTGTGCTCCACATACAGACTTACCTCATACACGATCGAGGCTGCTCTTTAAAGTGATGTCTCGTTTTCATGCATGGGGGAATATGTATGGGAGTCACACCTGGTCAAAATACAATTTCTTACCAGCGAGAGAGGGAA
>CM065680.1:33106300-33111300 GCA_017654935.2 Phymorhynchus buccinoides | reverse complement strand
TTATAATAGGCCGTCCGCAAAAAAGTGTGGGATTACTTGCAAGATGTATACGCTTTTGTTATTTGCAGTTACTTTAACACGCTTCGCGCCTGGAACGCAAAACTTCGCAGTTGCAAACATAAGTAACATAGCCTTACCCTGGAAGTTTAAAGGTCTCGAGCTTACTGTTGGTTACTGTAAAACATCGGTTAACCCTTTCACCGCCAGCCATATGTGAGCCAAAAATTGCCATTAAATTTACCTGGGTAGAGAACAAAATCCATCTGCAGTACACAAAGAAGAAAGTTAAGCACCCCACCACTTTTGTGCTGTAGATGAGATGAAATCGAGATTTATTGCAAATAATCAATAAAGAATGAAACAACATTGATTGGTAAATGAAAGTTTGACTATCTGACTATAAGAAAACGCATAATTTAATGTATGGTTTTACAAATGCATTCTGATATTCTGAAACAAAAAGGGTTGTCATGTTCAAACTAAAAAATACCATGTTTAATTATCAATGTAACAATTTCATATGGCTATCTGAAAAGTTAATTATTGTGGGAAAACGTCATGAGGAGTGTCCAAAACTCATTTGGCAAATCAAAGTTCAGTAGCGTGTGTTTCCTCCCTGTGCCTGGATGACTGCTTCAACCCTGCTTATAACGGAATAATGGTAGCCTTGTAATAGCTAAGGGGTACTTAACTTTTTTCTTTGTGTATATATGAAATAACGTCTATCCTTACTTCCCAAAATAAGACAATAGGATCTTTGGATAATAGACCCTAATTTGATGCCGTTTACTAATTTTAGTGATATGGGTGTTAAATCACTGTGGTGCTAAAATGCGACTTTGACGGTGAAAGGGTTACGACACCAAAATAAAAACGTGTATGAACTTTAGGGCATCAGCATCCCCCCCCCCCTCCCCCCCCCCCCCCCCCCCCCCCCCCCACACACACACAGAGTGAATGGAGCAAAATCATATATTACTCAATTCCCAGAGTCATTTCCTCCAGAATTGTTCTGGATCATGTGAATTATGGGAAACAAAGAAAAGAAGAGTAGTGGCCACAGCAGCACCACCCAACCACCAGCAGTAGTAGTAGTAGTAGTAGTAGTAGTAGTAGTAGTAGTAGTAGTAGTAGTAGTAGTAGTAGCAGCAGCAGCAGCAGCAGCAGCAGCAGCAGCAGCAGCAGCAGCAGCAGCAACAGCAGCAGTAGTAGTAGTAGTAGTAGTAGTAGTAGTAGTAGTAGTAGTAGTAGTAGTAGTAGTAGTAGTAGTAGTAGTAGTAGTAGTAGTAGTAGTAGTAGTCGTAGTAGTAGTAGTAGTAGTCGTAGTAGTAGTAGTAGTAGTAGTAGTAGTAGTAGTAGTAGTAGTAGTAGTAGTAGTAGTAGTAGTAGTAGTAGTAGTAGTAGTAGTAGTAGTAGTAGTAGTAGTAGTAGTAGTAGCAGCAGCAGCAGCAGCAGTAGTAGTAGTAGTAGTAGTAGTAGTAGTAGTAGTAGTAGTAGTAGTAGTAGTAGTAGTAGTAGTAGTAGTAGTAGTAGTAGTAGTAGTAGTAGTAGTAGTAGTAGTAGTAGTCTTTCGTAAAAATAGATTCCCACCTTATGGAAGTTCTGTGCTTGTAATTTCCTCTAATCTGCCACTCTCTTTGACTTTGCCTTTCCCCTTTGCTTTCTGTCATCTACTGTCTTTCTGACTTATTGGCCCATTGCTCCTGCCTTTTTTACCCCAAACAAAATCTTCCAAATAAGTTTTTTTTTCTCCTTTGAGCTCCTCCGAAATTGGAATGTGTCGGCTGTACGCAGCGGGGAGACCAGTGAAAACTGAAAACCGGACACGCACTTACCTTACCCATTATGGTCATATGGCCTGGGAACGCAGAAGAAGAAGAAGTAGTAGTGTGACGCAACAAAACATAGGTGAAAGACAAGCAATACAGTTTAGCTTCAGGGGCCTACCCACTGTATACGATTCAATCCAAACGCGATCCGATTGTGAATATGTCTGTGAGTCATGATTCACACTGTCTCTATCTGAAATACTGTCCGTCTACTTATTGGCCCATTAATAATTCTACTGTTTTCGTTCACTATATTCATGTAGACACCAATACACGAATGACATAAAATGTCTGATATATAAAAAATACCCATTAGGGGAAGACGGGGTAAAAAGCGCATGGGCGGGTAAGAAGCCCACCCCAATTATCTCATGAAATGAAGCACATTTCAGTCTCATTTTGCCCATGAGACGAGCGTTAATGTCTAGCATTCGTCTCATGGGCAAATTTGACTGAAATTGTCTTTATTTCATGAGATAATTGGGGTGGGCTTCTTACCCGCCCATGCGCTTTTTACCCCGTCTTCCCCTAGAAAATGCATCCGTTTCGTGTATTAAGGGGTTGCACAAACATAGTGAACAAAACTAGTAGGATTTCATCAGATTCGTTTAGACAGTAGAATTTCACCAGAATTGTGCTTCACAAATGTCACAGTCGGATCGCCTAATATGCAGTGTGTCTGTCATTTTACGGAAGGGAGGACAATCGTGACAAAGCACGTTTTCACTCGACCCTTGGCCAAAGCTAATTCCTTGTCCAGAGTCATTTTCTCCAGACTATTTCCGGGTCGCGTGAATAATATTATGAATGTCAACAGCCGGGCTCGGGAGGTGAGCGAGGGGGTTACAAATAGCATAGTAGTAGTAGTAGGGGAAGACGGGGTAAAAAGCGCATGGGCGGGTAAGAAGCCCACCCCAATTATCTCATGAAATGAAGCAAATTTCAGTCTCATTTTGCCCATGAGACGAGCGTTAATGTCTAGCATTCGTCTCATGGGCAAATTTGACTGACATTTTCTTTATTTCATGAGATAATTGGGGTGGGCTTCTTACCCGCCCATGCGCTTTTTACCCCGTCTTCCCCTAGTAGTAGTAGAAGTAATTCCACACACAAAAAGAATTGAAATAGACCAAAGACAAGCATTAACGATAACACTGTTACTTTAGCTAAAGGAAGGATTTAATCGTGACAGGGCACTTTTTTTACTCGACACT
This sequence comes from Phymorhynchus buccinoides, assembly GCA_017654935.2. Taxonomy (NCBI): domain Eukaryota; kingdom Metazoa; phylum Mollusca; class Gastropoda; order Neogastropoda; family Raphitomidae; genus Phymorhynchus; species Phymorhynchus buccinoides. Next base: position 33,108,257 of record CM065680.1, on the reverse strand, counting down.
TGACCAATGCTTAAGGGCCAGCCACACGTCCACTAAAGTCGTACGACGGTACGGTACGATTCGATCACGTGGTCTCCAAGAACGAATGTGATTCGCGCTTCGAGATCACGAGATCGAATCGTGTCGTACAGTCGTGGGATTTTAGCTGACGTGCAGCAGGTCCTTTAGTCCTTGTACAGAGTCATTTCCTCCAGAATTGTTCCGGATCACGTGAATTATGAGTGTCAACGCGGCTTGGGGGGGGGGGGGGGGGGGGGCAAGACAAAAATTCAAAACCAGAGTAGTAGTAGTAGTAGTAGTAGTAGTAGTAGTAGTAGTAGTAGTAGTAGTAGTAGTAGCAGTAGTAGTAGCAGTATTAGAAGCAGCAACAGCAGCAGCAGCAGCAGTAGTAGCCTAGTAGTAGTAGTAGTAGTAGTAGTAGTAGTAGTAGTAGTAGTAGTAGTAGTAGTAGTAGTAGTAGTAGTAGTAGTAGTAGTAGTAGTAGTAGTAGTAGTAGTAGTAGTAGTAGTAGAAACAGCAACAGCAACAGCAGCAGCAGCAGCAGCAGCAGCAGTAGTAGTAGTAGTAGCAGCAGCAGCAGCAGCAGCAGCAGCAGCAGCAGCAGCAGTAGTAGTAGTAGTAGTAGTAGTAGTAGTAGTAGTAGTAGTAGTAGTAGTAGTAGTAGTAGTAGTAGTAGTAGTAGTAGTAGTAGTAGTAGTAGTAGTAGTAGTAGTAGCTCCACGAACAAAAATGAAAGAGACCAGCATTAACAATAAACACTGTTTAGCTTAATTAAGGAAGGAAGGACAAATCGTGACAAGGCACTTTTTATCACTCGATCCCCACTTGGCCAAAACTTGTTCCTTGTCCAAAGTCATTTCCTCCAGAATTGTTCGGGATCACGTGAGTTATAAGTGTCAACAGCTGCAGGCCTTTGAAACATGGCCGTGGGGACACGACTGGAAAGCGAAAGGATTTCTAGTACCAATAACGCACTCCTGATCAGAGCGTGCCGAGGAGAGAAGGGTGAAATGAAGCAAATAGCATTGGCTATTGTTATGGGTGTGTTCAAATTGGCATAATTATTATGTTGTGATAAGCCAGAGGTGGGGTGGGTTCGAGTGTCAAGTCTAAAAGTCCATAAGTAGGCTATGTGCTTCGTGTTTTCTTTCTGGTTCTTTTCAAATAGAAACAGGTTGCATTAAGCAGTGTTTTGTGGGGGTTTTGTGTTTTTTTAGCAAATATATTATGTTCTGAACGTAGCAGTGGTGATGGTGTGTGTGCGAGTTTGTGTGAATGAGTGAGTGAGAAAGTGTGTGTGTGTGTGTGTGTGTGTGTGTGTGTGTGTGTGTGTGTGTGTGTGTGTGTGTGTGTGTGTGTGTGTGTGTGTGTGTGTGTGTGTGTGTGTGTGTGTGTGTGCGTGCGTGCGTGCGTGCGCGTGCGTGTGTGTGTGTGTGTGTGTGTGCGTGTGCGCGTGCGTGCGTGCGTGCGTGCGTGTGTGTGCGTGGTGCGTGCATTTGTGCGTGTGTGTGTGTGTGTGTCTCTCTCTGTCTGTGTGTGTGTATCTGTGTCTGCGTGTGTCTGTGTCTGTGTGAAAAAGAAAGAAAGAGAGAGATAGAGAAAGAATGACACCGACCTAATAATAGCAATAACAAATAGATTTTGAATTTTAATCTCTGTCCATTTTTAAGCACATAGTTGATAACTCAGAAAGCTTATAAGAAAAGTTTACATGGACAAAATAACATCATACATTCATGTAAGATAAACACCCTGACCAGAAAAGCACCGACAGCCTGCAAACTTGCCACTTTCAATTTGTTTAAAATCACGTGGACCATACGAGCTCTATTAGATAAATACATTTTTAAAATTCCTATAGTTCGATGAATTAAAATCTAGAAAAACAGAGAGACAAACACATTGATACACACACAAACACACATAATAAATACTCTCTCTCTCTCTCTCTCTCTCT
>CM065680.1:33086300-33098800 GCA_017654935.2 Phymorhynchus buccinoides | reverse complement strand
TGGGGGGTTGTCAAAACTTCTCTGAAAACTCATCTTTTTGAAACCTCATACTCTCACCTCTAATCCACATAGTCCTTGATGATATTACCCTGCAGTATGTGTGCGTGCGTGCGTGCGTGCGTGTGGGTTGGGGGGGGAGGGGGAGGAGGGGGGGAGGGAGGGCGAGAGAGATTAATACATGCATTTTGTATGAACAGTCTCACTTATTTTTAATGTTTATATTCATTGATACTTGTCTTCATGTTGATTATTCTTGGCTTGGTGTTTATCTGTATGTTAGTGTTTAGGCCTTTGTTCAGCGCTTTGAGCACCCTGCAAAGGGAGTTAAGCGCTCTATAAATAACCAGTATTATTATTATTATTATTATTTGTCGAGAGCAAATGAACAACAAAATGCAATGACGTCACAATTATGACGTCATCATCCAAAACTTGTATGTCGTCGTCCACAATGCAGTTGCACATCTGTGCCAAGTTTTGTTTGCATATCTTAACCCCTTCCTAGGTAGGCTCAAAACTTTTTGAACACCCGGGTACTATTAAGTCAATGTAATGGACAAAGCATGCTATTCGGAATTGATTGGCAGGACAAGCTAAAAATATTTCAACACATTTAAAATATAAATTAGTAAACATGTTCTACATCTGAATGACAGTTCTATTGTAAAGAAAACTGCTTAGATGACACTCTTCCTCTATAAACATATTGATTAGGCTCTAATCACTTCCTAATGACAGTTCTATTGTAAAGAAAACTGCTTCGATGACACTCTTCCTCTATAAACATTTCGATTAATCACTTCCTAATGACAGTTCTATTGTAAAGAAAACTGCTTAGATGACACTCTTCCCCTATAAACATATTGATTAGGCTCTAATCACTTCCATAAGCTACTAGTTGACAGGCAATCAGACAAACAAAAATGGAGACAAGTGCAAAAGCGTAATCTCCTTGAAGGAGGTAAATACAGTGTTGGGAAAACAGCGAAGCACACATATCCAAAAATGAGAGCAAAGAAAAAGACATACCGATAAATTCGTGCAATTTCAAACAGTTTTAGTTCACATTGTACAACGTGTTTCGAGTAACTAGAGTAAGGTTTGTAGACACGGGTTTTCAAAAGGGCTTCTTTTTGATAAACAAAAATATTTAAACCCCCTACCTCCCCCATTACAACGACTTAAATGGAATAAAAACGGACATGTCACGGTACAAGTGAAACGATAATATTTAGTCTGTAATGTTTTCATCGGGCTTCCAATACTTCCCACTCCTTTTACAAGAAACCATTGAACATTCCGAAAATGGAACGTAGGTATCTTGGGAAACGTTATTTTTTGTTGTTGCTTTTGTTTTTAGCACCTTCATTCTTGTCCACAGACGTCAGCCCACATTCTTCAAACCTGCTCCCTCTCTGACATCCTACCACAGGACATGTGGTCCAATACAGTGGACCCTACACGCTCAAGCAGACGGCAGACACTGCCCACAACACAAACTGTCTATTCCGCAGGGTACGTGGTGAACGCTGAAGTAGAAGTCGAGTTCTCAAAGCTCCAGACTGATGTATCGTTAACCTTGGCCTTTACCGAGTCCCTGCATTCTCTAAGTCTTCTAAGTAAAAGCGCTTTCTCTCAACTAGACACGGTTGCTTGGACGGCGAAGAGTCACAACGGGCTGACCTGGCATTGCAATACCTCCAGGATTCTACTGTTTATCGAAGACTGCCGCACCAGAAGAACTTGTCCCTAAGCGCAGATTCCACGAGGACGTGACACTTTCGTTCTACGTACTCGATAGCAAGCTCGTTGTCTCCAGTTGCATTTCCTCTTGCCTTAATTTAATGAAGTTCTGCTAAAGCTTAAGTGGGAAACTAAACGTTGTTACTTTCTAAATTCAGTAAACCGGTATACTTAATTTAGAAAGTAACAACGTTTAGTTTCCCACTTAAGCTTTAGTAGAACTTCATTAAATTAAGCACAGATCTATCAAAACTGATTGGATGCCATGGTGAAGAGAAAGCCGATGCTGCAGCAGAAGATGATGATGAAGTACAGCCGCAGAAAGAATGCGTCGTAGGCTTGAGCCACCAGCTGCCAGCACATTTGCTCCTCCTCCCCTTCGTCCTTGAGCACCACCACGTCGTTGAGGCCGGTCGGGTTGTAGTTGCTGCCTCTCTTCCCGGGTCCCATGGAGGTTCTGGTGCTGAGGCGGTGCATCTGTCGTCTCTTCTCCTCCAGGGGATCCTCAATGGCTGGGTTGATGGAGTTGGTCTTGGAGGAGCTCCTGCACCGCATCACCCTGAGGCTCCATCGGGTCAGCTTGGCCTGCCAGACGGGGACGGGCCTGTCCGGGTTGCGGTGGTAGATGTAGAGAGAGTGGATGGCCAGGCCCACGGCGATGGCCGCCATGAACAGAACCAGAGCGATGTACACACCTGTCACATACAACATGTTCACGAGGGTCTTGATGACAGAAGGAATCGTTTTTACCTTGGAAATGTAATTTCGTGTTGTTTTTACTTCTTTTTGTTTTACATTTTGTCATCCCACCTCCTTGTCATTAAACCGAATTGGCTATGACAATAAAATTCAAGCGTTCAAATGCAAGTGTTCGTTCACTCTCTCTCTCTCTCTCTCTCTCTCTCTCTCTCTCTCTCTCTCTCTCTCTCTCTCTCTCTCTCTCTCTCTCTCTCTCTCTCTCTCTCTCTCTCTCTCTCTCTCTCTCTCTCTCTCTAGCGCTCTCCCTCTCTTTCTCTCTCACTCACTCTCACTCTCTCTCTTTCTCTCTCTCTCTCTATATATATGTATATCTGTTTCTCTCTCACTCACTCACTCACTCTCCCTCCCTCACTCTCTCACTCACTCACTCACTCACTCACTCACTCACTCTCTCTCTCTCTCTCTCTCTCTCTCTCTCTCTCTCTCTCTCTCTCTCTCTCTCTCTCTCTCTCTCTCTCTCTCTCTCTCTCTCTCTCTCTCTCTCTCTATCTGTCTGTGTCGCCCATCACCCACCTAACAGAGACTGGTTCTTTGCCGTGGTGGGCAGTCCGTCAGTGACAATGGTCAAGATGACCACGTACGCTAGCAGAGCGGTCAGGCAGTAGCCAATCTTCTCCCCAGCGTCGTGGGGCAGCATGAACACCAGAGGGATGAGCAGAGAGTTGAGCAGCACGGGCAGCATGGTGTTCAGCCCGTAGTATAGCGCTTGCCGGCGGATCTCCAACCAGAACACGATCTTGGCGTACTCGTAGTCATCGTCCTCGTATTCGTAGCGCTCGTTCCAAGTCCGCAGAATGTTCCACTCTCCGTTCTCTGAGTAGTACGTCTGGGATAGACCCGACTAGGAATTTTCCAAAAAACCAAATTGACAATTTGAAAGAAGATGGATTGACTGGAGAGAGAGGGACATGAAATGAAATTAATTGAAATGTTTATTGAGGACAGCTTTACAAAGCCATCCGTGAGTAAAATGGGAGGGGGGGGGGGGTTATTTCTCTAAAAGACTGAAAAAAACTGCAAAATCAAATGATACAAGAGAGGGGGCAAATCTGTAAGGCAGTAAACAGACAGAAGAAAATGGGGATCATACAGATACAGAAGAAAATGGGGATCATACAGATACAGAGAGGGCTCGAGTGGGACCTGTTATCAGGCTTATGGACAAATAAGATACTGAACATAATAGGCGTGAATGGGTGAGCAGAAGAAAAGGAACTTGGTCCCTTGGCACTTTTCCTTATGGCTGAAGCCCAGACGTGTATGAACTTCGAGACTCCGTTGCTAAGTTGTTTCTTCCAGAAGTAAAAGTCAGCAGGTTCTGGCGATGACCTTTTCCCTATGGTCACACTCGGCCTGCATTCTCATGGCCACTTCCAACTAACATTCAATACTGGAATTCTGCAACAGTGTTTCGAGATTTATACGCGTCTGTGCTTCTGTCAAAGATCGCACGTAGTGACGTATCCCTTCCACCTCCCCACTCAATGCTTCCAACAAACAAAACGGGCCTAAGGGGCCAGCCACACGTCCACTAAAATCGCACAACTGTGCGATACGATTCGATCACGTGATCTCGATGCGCCAATCACATTTTGTTCTTGGAGACCACGTGATTGAATCGTATCGAACAGTCGTGCGATTTTTGTGGACGTGTGGAAACACCTTAGCGAAACCGACCAAATGCCAGTTTGGGTCAACAACAAAAAGAGAACAAAAATAAGGTCAAACAACAGACTCACGTGCACAGATATGTTGAGTTCCTGGATGGTGTAGCCGAAGCTAGTCACATTGATGGAACAGGTCTGGGTGTCGAAAGGGAAATAGGACACGTCCATCTCACACGATGTCACCAATATTCCGGGAGGGTTCCACGTCACCTGGCCATCCTTACGTATTCTGATAGGGATCGTGGACTCAGAAATAGCCGTTAAATCGTCCACCCTGTTCAGAGCAAAGAGAGGCAAATTGTGTTCAGTGCTTCCCCGATTGGTGCAGTACGCACGCCTTTAAGTCGTGTCCGGCCTCCAGGCAATAGAATGATGAGGCAAACGCTATTTGGAAAAATGCAGACTGGATTTGTTTGTAGGGGTCAATGGTCGCAGGACAATGGTCGCTAGAACCCCTGAAGGACGACTGATCCTCAGAGTTGTAGTGCTAAGAGCGAGTGTAACGCCTCCTAGTTTCATATCCATAGTCCTTTACAAAATATGACCTGCAACATGATTCCCCACTTTCTGCTCATGTCATTGGATTTTTGTTTCATGTTTTTATTCCATTTCTATTATATGTAAAGCGCCCTGTAGTCTACATAGTAGGATGGGCGCTGGATAAATTTTCCTCATTATTATTATAATATTATTATTATTATTATTATTATTATTATTATTATTATTACTATTATGTCAAACCCATTGGCCATATAATGCTCAACATACGAGAAAAGAAAGTTGACAATTATAATAAGGCTATAGAACAGATATAATAATTATGTACGCCTTCGTAGGCCTAGTTCCAAGTACTTATATTAAAGTCAATTGCTAATTTCCTCGTCTGCTAACTTTAGAATTGGTTCGATTTACAATATACAATCATTATGCACAAGTGACATCATTTTAGCTGTTAGAATAAAACATATCCCCGTTGTTTGAAATAAAATGTTTTATCTATTGATTGACATTCATCAAACTTAAAAGAGGGCGAGGGGTGGCCCCAAAACATACAGGCACACAGACAGACAGAGAGACAGACAGACAGACAAACAAACAGACGGAGCAAGAGATTCACGAATTGTCGACGACCAAGGCGGGTGTCCAGATGTCCGATCTGTAGACCTGAATGACAGGAATATCAACGGTCGCCCGGTTGGTCCAACTCAGCCGACTGTCCTTCCATTTCTGAAACAGCAAATAACAAATCTGATTCTGATAGTTGTTCACAACGGTAGGTCTATCTATTTTACCTTTCATAACTTAACGACATCATTATTCATGCGAGCAAAACTAGGGGGGGGGGGGGGGGGTGGATGCGGGGAGGGATGTGACGAGGGAATGAGCTAAAGGCTAAGTCTCTAGGGGTAGGCTTTTGGAGTGTTACATTTTCAATGAGAAAGTTTTCCTTTAGCCCACTTCTCTAGGGTGTGGGAGGTGAGCAACTTTCCCGGCCTCTTTTCATCTAATACATTTATATTTGTGCCCGGGTTCTGGCTCGTATGATTTAAGGAAATACAAGTGGCAGATTTGCTCTAAATGACAGACAGAGAGAAGTAGGTTTTTACATGAAAATTACAAAACTTCCACTCTCATCAGTCTGACCAAAGGGTTCAGAATTATTTGTACACTTGTATTTTATTTACTCACAAATCTGCATAACAAAGTATGCAGCAATAAGAAATTGCAGCTCAATGGCGCCAAAACAAAATATGAATGAAAGACAATGGAATCCGAAAGGATTATACAAGACTAAAAGGTTAGCCCCAAGCCGGAAGGGTCACTAATATCAAGTGTCCTTGGTTCCAGTTAGTGTTCTTTGCACTGTCTTAGGGACTTAGCTGTGCTAAAGTTCCTCCGTAAAAGCCATCCTTAGCTGCCCGAACGGACAGCCCGAATCTGTGTTCGTCGAACAGAAATGTTCGGCCGAACGGAGTTTTCCCTTAATTGCCCCCGAACATGCAGCCCAACAGCCCTTCGTTGTTCGGCCGAACAGCCGTTCGGGCCGAATCTCGTTCACAAGTCGTGTCCTGCGAACAAGTTTCTTGTTCGGCCGAACACGAGAACTCTTCATACTTGAAGGAACAAAAAATTGTCGCTGATCTTTATTTTTAGATCAGTGATATATATATCCAAAACACGCCATTGTTTTTTTCTTCCGATTACCTTTTCTTTCTTGCCGTCAGATGTTAGTCTAGATCATAATGCAAAGATGTAGTTTTGTCACCCTCGTCATGTTTACGAACCTCAAAGTCTGCTTCTTTCAGTTTTGTGAACAAGAGAGTTGGATCACTCGATCAGCACGAACACGGAACACTGAACAGACTAAGGCAAAGGCCTGTTTATCGATCTGTCATCATCACATCATTTATTATATTGAAGATAAATGCTATTGCTTCCAATTCAAAGTAGCCTTGTTGGAAATTTGATGAAGCTGAACAATAGTATACATGGTCAACTTTTTTTGAAAAGCTGTGTGCCTGGCTAAGTGGTGAAAGTAAAGCAAAGAGAAAGAGTAGAGGCCTAAGCCCAGTCAGTCAGAAGTGAAAGTAGGCCTACAAAACAATCGACACATTTCATGTTTGGACTCAAGTTGTGTAGATTTCTTGTCATCGTGACTGACGAATCCCGCTGACTTAAACATAAGTGTTAAGCATATACATGTAGATCTATACTTTAATCTGATCTAAACGATGCAGAAACAAAAATATATTCTATGTCTTTGTTGCAGTAGGTTGTAGAAGTATGTGGGCCTAGACTGACTAATGACTCTACCACATAAATTTTGATTAGGCCTAGTGTGCATTTAAGTGTGTACTGTGTTTCACTGTATGTGTGTCTGTGTCTCTGTGTGTGTCTGTATCAGTATGTACTGATTTATTAATTGGTCGTGGGCCCTAAAGAGAAAAAGAAGAAAGAAGATTTCCTTTATTAGTTTATATTTTCCTTTTTTTTAACCAGCCGCGTGGCGAAAGCTGGTTAATGTTTTCAGCATAGTCTGTTCCTTCCTGGCTGTGTGTGTGTGTGACTATCTGTCTATATGACAGCCTATGGTACTTGGAAAACATTTGAACGGACATATGACAAACCTACTACAAAGCAGTGCCATACAACGCACACCATCAAACAACAGGCAGCGTCAAACATTGCGCCACGCCATACAACGCGCAGCATCAAACAACAGGCAGCGTTAAACATTGCGCTACACCATACAACGCGCAGCGTCAAACAACAGGCAGCGTCAAACATTGCGCCACGCCATACAACGCGCAGCATCAAACAACAGGCAGCGTCAAACATTGCGCTACGCCATACAACGCGCAGCGTCAAACAACAGGCAGCGTCAAACATTGCGCTACGCCATACAACATGCAGCGTCAAACAACAGGCAGCGTCAAACATTGCGCCACGCCATACAACGCGCAGTGTCAAACAACAGGCAGCGTCAAACATTGCGCCACGCCATACAACGCGCAGCATCAAACAACAGGCAGCGTCAAACATTGCGCCACGCCATACAACAGGCAGCGTCAAACATTGCGCTACGCCATACAACGCGCAGCGTCAAACAACAGGCAGCGTCAAACATTGCGCCACGCCATACAACGTGCAGCGTCAAACAACAGGCAGCGTCAAACATTGCGCCACACCATACAACGCGCAGCGTCAAAAAACAGGCAGCCTCAAACATTGCGCCACGCCATACAATGCGCAGCGTCAAACAACAGGCAGCCTCAAACATTGCGCTACGCCATTCAATGCACAGTGTCAAACAACAGGCATCGTCAAACATTGTGCCAGGCCATACAACGCACAGCGTCAAACAACAGGCAGCGTCAAACATTGTGCCACGCCTCTCAAATCAAACTTTGTTGTTATTCACGCCACCACTACCACCACCACTACCACCACCATTACAAAACAAAGACTTTTATCAATAATAAAAAAATAAACATAATTATGTCCAACTGTCACTTAGCTCATAATAATTGGCATTTTTACATGCAGCTTCTTGCTTAATTTCATTTTTTTGCCATGTTATAGGTGTGCTACATGTCATTTATTAACACATTGTACATAAATATATGTCAATAAATTTGTTTTCATTCTGTTTTTTCTGTCTTGATCACTCATTGTTCACTCATTGTTCACTAATTACTAAAAAGTAGCAGAGGTAATGAAAACAAAGCATTATTGCACACAGTGACAAACCATTCTCCAAAACAATTCCATGTTAATTACATGACTGATTGTGTGAGTATGCATGCAGTCAGTGAGTGTGTCAATGTGTTTGTGATTTCATGATACAGTATCTACTTTATCCAGGGTATGGATGGTAGGAAGTGGTGAATTGTGTCAATGCCATACATATAATACCTTGATGCCAGTCCACTTTTCAAAAACACCAATGAAATGTTGGCATCACAAATCACCTACAAAATTATATTGTTCTCCAAATGTTTATATGTAATCAAATACACATGGTCCGACATTTACGCGTCCGCTTTTTTTCCCCCCTCTTTCTGTGTGTGTGTGTGTGTGATATTTTTAACTCATTCTTTGGGGTGATATGCTATTTAATTTTTATACAGGTTCATGTTTTATTTCATGTTTTTAATCTGTTTTTTATATGAGACTTTACTTTTAAGTATAATTTGTATGCGCCCGCATTAGTAATTAATGATGAGCCTACTGTGGGATACTGTGCTATATGTATTTTCATTATTATTGTTATTATTATTGTTGTTATTATTATTATTACTAATCACTTCTAATGACAAATCCCTTACTGCATTTTGAAAAGCAATCCAGAAAGATTGCTGATAGTTCAACAAAGCAGATAAACTCAAGAGTCAATCACTCAGAGTAGATACAGTGAAACCCCCCTTATAAAACCTCCCATTATAAGACCCCCCCCCCCCCCCCACCACCACCACCACCACCACCACCACACACACAAGAGACTGAATGACTGAGAACACATAATGGCTGTCTTGCTGATAGTTGATAGTGTGTGGTATGTGTTTCAGTCATTCAGTATCCATAAAAAGAAGCTGAGCAAATAATATTATGTGTACAAGTCACTGTGTTTGATGTTTTTAGGGGATGTGCACATTGCATGCCTAAACCTCATGCGCTCATCAGCAAAAGTAAAAGAAAGTAAGAAATAAGCAGATGGAATAAGTGCATATGTTTCCCCGTGTGCTTATCTCATCCGCTTAAGCTTAATGTATTTCTTACATTCTTTTACTTATGTTCAGATATGCGCATGAGATTTCTGCATGTAATGTGCACATCCCCTAAGTCTGAAACAAAAAATACTATATTCTCTTTCCCTCACTCCACTCTTTCAATTAAATCATTCACACAAATAATAATAATTAGGAAAATGTATATAGCGCCCATCCTACTATGTAGGCTTTACACAAAATTGAAATGGAATAAAAACATGAAACAAAAATCCAATAACATCAGCAGACAAAACAATACACATATTAATCAGCAACAACAACTGTGACTACTACTACTGCTACTACTACTACTACTACTACTACTACTACTACTACTACTACTACTACTACTACTACTACTAGGCCTAATACACGTATGCATTGTCACACAATTCACAAGCATGAAATAACAACATAATATTCACAACATACACACACACACCGAGCACAAGCACACACACACACACACACACCTACACACGCGCACACACACCATGCATACATACACTCGTATAGGGGCCTACATGAACGCATCACAAGCGCACACACAACACAAACATGCGCACACAAACTCGCACACACTGACACTGTAGTTTACCAAAGGCCTGTTCATCGATCTCTCATCGTCACATCATTTTATTATAATTATGAAGATAATTCAATGCTATTGCTTCCCCTTTAAAAAAAATGTTACTTCTAGGTTATTTTCTTTCTATAGACGAGATGCACAAATTTAAGGGCGTAGGGGATTTTCTAGGCTTAGCCTAGGCCTACATGTTTACCGAAGAAGGCATTTGAGCCTCACTATGACGTTGGGGTCAAATGGTCACTTCCGCACAGTTCGTTTCGGGTTAGATTAAGGGACAAAACCACTGTTCGGCCGAACGATGGATTCGTTGTTTGTTCGGGCGAAAATGAAAAGACCCTTAATTGACTTCGCTCGTTTCGGCCGAACACCCGTTCGGCCGAATTGGATTCGGGCAGCTAAGGGTGGCTTGTAGGGATCGGCGAGTGCTGGGGTGATTAGGCTTGCTCTTCAGTGGAGGCAGGGATCTACTGTACATCCCTGGTGGAGGGTAGTTCCCAATCGTTCCGGTTGAGGCGTCGCGGGATGGCACGGCACAGGCTATGGAAAGCCAAATTGCTTGTGAGGCAGGGAGAAACTTCCTGACCACGATGCCCTGGAGTTGGGCTAATAATACTAGTAATAGTATGACTGGCAAGTAACAGCAGAGAGTTTGTTCCTACAGTGTTGACTCACCCATGTTTGAGAAGAGAATGCTAGGGGAAGACGGGGTAAAAAGCGCATGGGCGGGTAAGAAGCCCACCCCAATTATCTCATGAAATGAAGCAAATTTCAGTCTCATTTTGCCCATGAGACGAGCGTTAATGTCTAGCATTCGTCTCATGGGCAAATTTGACTGAAATTTTCTTTATTTCATGAGATAATTGGGGTGGGCTTCTTACCCGCCCATGCGCTTTTTACCCCGTCTTCCCCTATAAGATTTTGCCTCCAACTATGCATTTCCCTACTTGATTTCAAATTCATTGGTTAGTAGGAGAAGACAAGAAGGAATGCGACAGATCACGTGCACTAGTTTAAACAGTGACGTCACATGTCTGTCGGTGTCAGCATCACATGCCTAAATTCCTACAGGGCCTGACCCTGCCTGTCAAGACCGCGTGATCGGGCAGGAAATACGGGGATGAAAGAGATGCCGCCTGGACTCCGTGAATTGTTTGATGTCACACGGTTGCAATTAAAGTGGCGGGGGTGGCGTGATCAAAGAGTGGCAAGGCAAGGCAAGACAAGGCAAATGTTTTATTTCATACCCACTTGGGGCATAGAAATATAAAACAAAGTACACACATAGCGGGCCGGAATAGTAGGGGGGGGGGGGGGGGCGGGGTGTAGAGGAGAAAGTGGGTCGCGCGGAACACACCCCGTCACAAGGGGGGAGGGGGGGGACAAAACCACAAAACCCTCTTATGATGATGCTTTCTATTTCTATGTATGTGTTTTATATTATTGGCAGGGGTTCCACGGGCTATTCTATGAGAAGCGGGAAAAGCCCATGAATACTTCAGTAGGCAATTAATGTAATGGAGTAGTGGCGTGAAGGGTTAAGGTAATATCAAAATGGTTAATCATAACTTTTTTCAAACTGTACAATTGATTTGGAGCACTGGTTCTTAATCGACAAACAGATTTGAGATCAAGTGTCATTTTTTACTTGATGCTATTTCGATGTTCCAATTATGCTTTAAGTTTTATTGACAGTTTATGTAGAATCCGAGAATGGGTGGCCTGACAATGTTTTAGCAATCTAATCGATATGTCCCATGAATTTGATCAGGAAATTATTGCCTTATCTTTTACAAAGTGTGAATTGTAGGCTTATTTGAAAGGTTAGGTGCTGACCGTGCAAAGGGAATACAATGCTATCAAAATGTTATAAAATCAATAACAGATCAAAAAGAAAATCTGTTGTGTGATGTAATAAGAATGTATGGCGCTTCGAAGTGCATAAACTACTGAACCTATCATAATGAGACTTGGCAGATTAGCCCCTCCATCCTCATGTTTTGACGATAACGGCTAATGACGCAGTTTCACCAAATGACGCTCCATACAATCGTATTCCCGGTGAGTCTGAATCTTTACAACGATGAATATTTTATTTTAAGTATTGAAGCAATCATAATGAACATTTTGCAGAAAATGTTCCCGATAACCCCTGGTTGAGACCCAGTCAGTTCAACTAAATGACAAGTCATGTTAACGCATCTCCATTAAAATTGATGCTTTTGTTGTCTTTAATTTTAAAACTTTTCAACGCCAGCCATTTTTCAGCTTAGAGTTTCTACCTAACTTACCTGGGAATCGGTGTTAGCATGAATAACATTTGGCCTTTCCTTATTCCCAGTACTAAGAACAAAAGGTCGTTGGATAACAGACCCTGATTAAATGCATATAGTGACATAGGAGGTGCCGAGAGGCGACAGTGGCCGTGAAAGGTTAAAAAATGTAAAGGAAAACTGGCAACAGTGTCTGCCATGG
>CM065680.1:32998800-33076300 GCA_017654935.2 Phymorhynchus buccinoides | reverse complement strand
TTCACAACATAGTGGCAACACCAGTATTGGGCTTTTTTCTGCAAAGAGAATTCCAGACGAACAGCATTAATTCATCGCCACTGTCGCCTCTTGGCGCCACACTGATTGAACACCCATGTCACTATAAGGCATCAAATGAGGGTCTGGTACCCAATGACCTTATGTTCTTAATTTGGGAGGTAAGGATAGACCCTATGTTTTGCATGTCAGAGAGAAATCCCCAATATTGCAGGCAAAATCTTTTCTCTACCCAGGTAAGTTTTGGCTGAAAAATGGCTGGCGTTGAAAGGGTTAAAGAAATGCCATCAGGGCCCGCGGAGCTGGTGAGACTACTTCTCTTTGAGCAGGGACCTCCCACTGTTCATTTCAATCAGTGTACCACATACATATATGTGACCTAGCACCACTAAAGGGACATTAAGTGTCAAACTGACTATTATTAGGCAAGTATACCATTACAAACTTCAGATAATTCTCTTTTTGTTGATGGAAGAACCATTCTTGTATCTTTTTTCGTTCCAAAGTTATGAGCAGTTAAAGTTAGTAGGGTGAGCGTCAGCCATTTTGATAAATCACAGTCTAAAGTCTAGCCTAGCTGAAGAAAATGCATTGACCTACTAATTTTAAAACACTTATAAGATCATTTAGAGACAATATTAAAGATTGTCATTTATAAATATGAAAGATAGGGTGTTCGAAAACACGAAAATACCCATAACTCAAAATTGACCCCACAAAAGATATTTTTGACTTTGCAAGCCTGTTGTAACAAACTAGCTCAGCGACCTAATGTCCCTTTCGTGGTGCTAGGTCACATATATATATATATATATATCTCCCACCCGTTCCCCGTGAGATGACTAAAGGTAGATGTCAACGGAGTCGGTCAACCAGCCATTAGAAATCAATACCGTTGGAGCAGAACCGGCCTGACAAACACGGGGAAGATAGCGGAATTCTGTATGTAAAATAGGTCTGCCATAATAATACCCCTTTGGTGTGCGCTGAGGGGCGCGCGCACAATGAACCACGACCACCACGTGAAGACTACAGTCACATTCAATGTATTACAAGAGTGTGAGATTATCGTCCAATGGTCAACCTATGGCGATATTTTTCACGCCAGAGGGCAGTCAATGCACTAGGGGCTTATCACGCGATTTTCTTACTTGGGCGTAGTGAGAGAGAGAGAGTGATGGTAGGACCACTCACTGTCTCTCTCTCTCTTTCTTTATCCCCAACTAATAATATAGAGAGGATTAGCCCCACACGAGCGTCATGCCCTCTGGCGTAAGAAAAATCGCACTAAGTCTCTAGGTCGCGGACCCTTATGGACGTTCTTCGTGAAGACTGGGTCAATGTATTATTAGGTATTGGGTACTTTATAGTCACAGACGCGTCTCTGTGAAATTCGGGTTGCTCCCACCAGAGGCGCGCCACACATTTTTTTTTTTTCTGCGCTTTTTGTGTGACTGATGAGGACGGAAAGGGGGGTGGGATAAATTTTGACCAATTGCAACGTTTTCGTTGCCACTGGGATTAACGTGTGCTAAGTGCATGGGCACACGGGACCTCGGTTTATCGTCTCATCCGAAAGACCGTAAGGCCTAGTGCAAAGTGAGAAGAAAAATCCCCTGTACCCAGGTTCGAACTAGGGTTTACTTGACACAAGGCGAACGCGTTACCGCTGTGCCACTCTACACCCCAATGTCTAAATAAAATGGTTTGTTTATTGTTGTTTTTCTCTCTCTCTCTTTTTTTTTTTTTTTTTTTTAAAGTAAAAGTAATTTGTAAAAGTAATTAGTAATTAAAAATGGTTAGGAAAAACAAAATATGCAAAACGTACTTGTAAACAAAGTAGAAAATGTTAACGAGTGCATGACTGGAGAACGCATCTTTTTGTGACAAGCTTTTTAATCAATTGTTTTATTCATTCTAGGTTTGCTTCTATTTCTTTGTTTAACCTGATTGAACATTTTACTCAACAACAAAGCCAACCCTAAGCCAACTTGTAAACCGTACTGTTGTGTAAAGCTATTGGCCTAATCATGAAATTCAATAGGCTATATGCCTACCTTTTAATTGCAGAAAAGTTGGGAATTACATGTTAAGCCTTCGATAGCGGGCAAAGCGAGAAATAAGTAGTTGTAATTAGGGCTAGAAGTGGGCCTCGCGGCCCTTTTACGCCCTTTCTCGTTAGTGACTTTGATTTGTTTCAGGGTGGCTTGCTTTCTACAACTAAACTATAACATTTAACAAAGATATAGAATGAACTGTTTCTTCTTCTTTTTTTTATTCATCGAAAGTAGTATGAAAATGTGACATCATTGTGTCTTTGTCCAGAAGACTTTTGAATGTATTTATGCTAGGTGCAGCCTTAATAAATTCAACAAGTTTGGGTTTGAAGAGAAAACCATTGTCAGTTATCAAATCTGTCGTTATGAAACATCTCTTGTGTTTCGATTTCCCATGGAATGGGCCTACAAGTTTCGGGCATAATGGCAACTCTCCTAAATAAAACAATATATATTTCCAGTAAATTAAAACGAAATTCACTATCACACACAAACAACCCCATAAAGACACACATACGCACGCGCGCGCACGCACACACAATTAGAGAAGGTAGCCTACCAGAACTTCGAAAATAAAATTAATACGAGTCCTCAATTTCTGAAATCCTAAATCCTCTCGTCTGAACCCAGCTCTGTTTGCTGTCGACAGACACACTGTCACACAGTGTTCAATGCCTCAATGGCACAACCGTTGAACGAATGAATGACAGAGGTACCCTAATGTGAAAGGAGTGAAGATTGATCCATTCATTCATAACATACCACGAGAAACACAAAACAAGTAAACAGGTGTGTAAACAAGCAAGACCTTAGGCCACAGAATGGTACTATAAACAACTGATCAAAGTAAAGAAGGTGCTGTAACGGGCGGTAGGCCTTCTTAACACCCCAAGCGAACAGATAAACCTGAAACTAGTTTCTCTAGAGGTCGGTCGCCGCGTGAATAACTGTTACGCCAAAAAAGGGGGTCTAAGAAACACTTTAGAAAATGTTTGCGGAAAAATATTACAAGCTCTTGTCTGATTGGTAAAAAAAAGTATTATTTTAACCAAACTTTAATGGACCAATCAACAACAAGAAATGTATTAACCCCATACAAGTCACGTGATAGTTCCGGATAGTTCGCCGCGTGCTCGGTGTTTGGGAAGAACAAAACGTTACGCGAACTGTCGGCAAACGAAGTGTGTTTCTTAGACCGTTTTTGCCGATTTGAGCTCACGCTACGTAACGTTAGCCGTTGTGAAACGTCCTCCTGGATAGTCTGCACGCGTCAATGTGTGTCAGAAAAACAAAACAATAACTGTTCTTACCAGGATGTTTTTGACTTTGTAATAGTCTACGCGCGGGAAAGTCTGCTGGAAACACAAGAACATGTCTGTACAGGGTGGTTTGGTCTTAGACTTTGAGTCATTTGTTTCTGATGTCCAGCAGAGATTATAGAGCTATGGTACAGTTGTGTAGTGAACCGTTTCTAAATGCTTCTTTTCCCTTCGTTCTTTCGTTGTCTGAGGTTTGAAGCTTTCTTACATCCTTTTTAACCCTTTCGCCGCCAGCCATTTTTCAACCCCAAAATACCATTACACTTAATTGGGTAAAGAACAAAAATCTGCAATAGTGGGAATTCCTCTGTGACAAGTATAGGGGAAGACGGGGTAAAAAGCGCATGGGCGGGTAAGAAGCCCACCCCAATTATCTCATGAAATAAAGCAAATTTCAGTCAAATTTGCCCATGAGACGAATACTAGACATTAAGGCTCGTCTCATGGGCAAAATAAGACTGAAATTTCCCCTACCTATGCTTTCAACTGATTTAAAACGCATGTACGCAGTGTGAAAACGAAGGGTTATCAACAAAATATGCCGCGTGTAAATAATCAGCTTAATTAGCTCACTAAGTTTATACCTTTTTTGTGCAATACCTTGACTCTGCACATCATGTAATCTAAGCAGAATATGTTCAAAACTTGTACAAAGACCATGATCAATAGCAACAGAAAATAGAGAAATGTAGGGCTACAAATCAGCGTTTAAAACCCTGTATCTGAATGGACATCCCATTTAGCTCAAAAATGTATGCGAAGGTTCAGCCCCTGATAGGTTAATCTAATCTTTTACCCTAATCCGTTCATACCTTTTTCGGTATTTTTTTTCTTACGCATAGAAAGACAGACAAATAGCCAACGATTGAAATATAAGAACGTTTCGCGAGTAAGAAACAATGTTGGAAACATGTGTCCGATCCGTGTTGGTGAGGTGTACTGAGGCAAAGATACAGTCTTTGACTGAAGTTTTACATGACGATCATAGCATAGTAGGCTCTACCGGTGTAGCATTCTCAAAATGGATTTGTTCTCAACATGTCTGCGCATGTGCAAAATCGATCATGACGTACCATCAATTTTCATCTTTTGAGTATTCGACACTAAATTGACCCTAAGCCTATCCCTAACCATATCCCTAACCATATCCCTAATAATATTCCTAACCCTAACCCTAAACCTATCCCTAACTCTTTGCACATGCGCAGACGGTTTGAGAACAAATCCAAGTTGAGAACACCACACCGGTACTACCACAGGCTGCAATAAGACAACTCCTTATAATTATTATTAATCAACACCAGGTTGTTGTTAATTGTCAGCTGATTGCCCTGTGGCGCTCGGCGTGTTGTTCGCTTCTATTACAAAGAAAGTAAATTTCCTCTGAGAAAGACAAGTCCATTTTAATTTGTTTAGAAAAGTCTAGCTGAATGCAAGAATATGTCACTACAGATGTAAGTCGCCAAAAGCAGAGCAGCAAGTCAATAATATGGGAGACGACTTGGGATGTCGTGTTCTAATAATTGAGGCAAAATAGTAGGAATACAAAAGTTCGGAATATTCAGCACTTCGTCTTTGACAAACAATAGCCTACATTGCTCTTTGTCCATGCTGCTTTGCTTTACAGAAAAAAGAATAAAGAAACAAAACCTTCAGTTTCTTGCTGCTTTGAGCAAAGATTCCAGTACCCTTGTAATACATGTCCAACCAGTTCTTTTTGCCATTGAATCTGGTTTCTGGATCTTCGGGTCATTCACCCCTTTATGTATCGATTAAAAAAAATATATGAACTGCATCCTGACTATCGCACGTACTCGTCGCATTCACATACTCTTTTCTTTTATTCTGTTGGGTCTTTTGTTCACATTCAGACCATACGCACTCTTTACCCTCTCACTAACAATGCCAGTCGATGTGTAGTCATGTAGCATTAGTAGTCGAAGCAGAGTGACTTAAATTCACTTAATCGTCATCCTCGTTGAATGTCAGAATCTTCATTATAATGTCAATTCAATATTAGTCTGTTTGAGAGGATTGGGGTCGCAGATACATCTCTGTGCCAGTGTGGACAACCTCAGTGACTCGGCCCCATCCCACAAACTTCAGGACTGCCATCTCAATGGGGACAAGCAGCAACGAACAAACATGGCCTGGAGGGACGGGCCTCAGAACCAAACTCTGCACAGGACCTTCGCCTGTGGTTATAGATCTGTCTTGTGGCGGTACCATAGCCGATGAGGTTTAACCGAGGCATGGTTACTGCTACACCGATCTGCATTGCTAAAAAATCGGGACTTTACTGATGTTGCACTGCCTCCGGGCATTGCCTCCAGTATTGTTCCCACCATCTTTGTATTTACAAATGTCCCATATGTGTCTTTTCCAGACCGAGAGGACGTAAAACACAATTGTTCATTCATTCGCCTGTGGTTAAATGGTGGTTGGTTGATGGTTCGTCTCACATGTGCTGCTTGAAGCCGAGCGGACGTTAAACCCCATTTCCATTCATTCATTCAGAACCTTCGCCGGACATCCAGTTTTGCGTCAACACTCGGTCTCGTTTTTTGTTTAAATATTTGTATGCATAGCCAGTTGAAGTTAAGGCAAAAGAAGAAATTTTAGTGTTTTACGTCAGTTAACGCAAAAGAAGAAGATAATGTCTTTTAAGTAACATTGGTGTTAAATCAATTTGGTGCCAAAATGATACGATGGCGGTGATTACTGTTTTTTGGGCTATGATGTGAAGGGACAAACAAATAAACAAACAGGAATACCTCCATAACATTTCACAAACATTTTTTAGTAAGCAAAAAAAATACTCTCTTAAAAAACATACTGTCCTGGGAAATGAAACCATACTCTCCTAGAAAGAATTGGTAAGCAAAAAGCAAATAAAAACACACGTAGGTCATTTTTGTATTTAGCCAGCCAATGAATTTACAAAAATCAGGTTTAGTTTGAAGGGTTTTTTTAAGTCAAAATAATATTAAAAGCTAAATATAAAATAAATGATTATAAATATCAACTGAAGTAACCCCAAAAAAATCTTGATACTGTTTGAAGTTTTGTTTTTCAGCTAAGAGCGTATTAAAGCAGTTTTTATAAGAGTCACATAATTAAAAATCAAACAATATAAGTAGCAGCACATATATTCACGTACAAACAGACTAACCTAAAACACAACGTCGTCATTTGTGTAGCGTACAGGGAAGAGATGCCAAACACATGACTTCACGCTGAGATGTAGTTCTGACATCAAAAGTGGCACACCACTGGTCAAGCCCACGCCTCGCTGCCTGCTGTAGGTCTATCTATTCAATATGCCACGTGCGTCACGAGACAGGCTTGGCCACGCCTACTAACATCGATGTACCAGATTTAGATGCAGGCTTTTAGTCACCCACCTCATTTGGCATTAATTCAGTGCTTCGGGTTATGTCACAATATCGGATAGATGCTGGGCAATCTTGTACTTTAGTCACACACTGTTCCGTCGCACACAAAGTCAAGCTATTTAGTTAAAAGACTGAATCTAAAAATCTTAGATAAACAAAATGCACCAAGCATATCCCTATGAAATATTCTGGCTGTATGTTCTACATAGTATTTTAAATATATTTCTTCCCATGAGTGCCCATGAGTGAAAATCTAGCCATTTCCACTGATTACAACTAACTTAGTCACATACTACACCATTATTCTTGACTGTTATTTGTGAAAAGTTACTAATGGTAAACTAAACTTGGCTTGAAAAAACTTTGGAAAATATAGATTAACTAAAATGTTCCTCCCGAAACAGCTGTGCCCCGAATGCTTACGACCCTCAACCTCAAAATCTGCTTTCAATTTTACGAAGAATAATCCTTGGCTGATCCTAGCCCTAGACCTTTCACCCAAAATGGCAAACTGTTGCTTCTCGTTGAAAGTTTAAAAAATAAAAATGTAGGGGGGGGGGGGGGGGGGGGGGGGGGAGGTTGACTACAGTACAAGATAGCCGGATACGGTGACACGGCTAGGTCTATAATCCTGCTCTTGTTCCCACATTCTGTTAGGACTAACTGCCACCAATCCTCGGGGAAACATTAGTCCTACCTAGGGGAAGACGGGGTAAAAAGCGCATGGGCGGGTAAGAAGCCCACCCCAATTATCTCATGAAATAAAGAAAATTTCAGTCAAATTTGCCCATGAGACGAATGCTAGACATTAACACTCGTCTCATGGGCAAAATGAGACTGAAATTTGCTTCATTTCATGAGATAATTGGGGTGGGCTTCTTACCCGCCCATGCGCTTTTTACCCCGTCTTCCCCTATATAGTGTCTGCTTGTGTTCATTATTTTTTAACGGTCCTTTTCGCGGAGCGGTATCGTTTACACGATGATGGTGATGAAATTGCGAACAATAACCAGGTCATGGTTGGAAGAGTTTGGGAAGGGAGAGAGACGGTTCCGTCACGTAACATCCATCACTGATTTCTAACCCAACAGTTTAGGGGGTATGCAAGGGAAACCGACCTAATAGTCGATTTTCGGGGGGGAGAAACTAGGGGAGGGCACTTCGTAAAAATTAGAGTTGCTTACCTCCATTACTCGGTCAAAAACCATAGCAACAATGCAACAATGGCGTCGAAGCTTGAAACCGCAGGATGCGAGTCAGCGACTTGCAAACGTGTTGGTTTTTTTTAGAAACATTAGGGGTGGCCAGTGGCCACAAACTGATAAAACTTGCAAAATGTGACGTAAAAATATAAATGACAATTTTTTAGAAAGACGCACGGTGTTCTAAGTGCTGTATGTCTGCTCAAACACATGAGTCGATAGGCTACGAGAGCTGATGGTAGAGTGATTTCCCCCGTTTGACCGATTGAATTAGGCAAGATCACTCCCACACACCATGAAATTACCCCCCTTAATTATTTCCGAACAATTCCTATTGGACTTAAATCTATGGAGACTAAAATCCACTCCCTGTGAAAGCTTCCTATGCATAGTTTCTGCATCAGAAGTGCAGCCTGCAAATTTCTACTTGAGCATATATAATTATTATTTGTGAACTGTGTATGCCAGCTTGTTTTGAAACTCACTCCTACAATAATAATTAGAGTGATTGAATGTGTACGCGCAGACACAGAATACGGGAACACATAAAGAAGAGACACAGGTACGTTCGCTGACATGCACGTACCATGTACCAACACGCGCACGCGCTCATGGATATACACGCACGCATACACGCACACACTTACTCGCACGAGCACGTACGCATGGGGTCACATATATACAGTACACTGGCGCACACACACTTACGCATGGCTTGTACCCACGTGTCGTCATATCCGGCCACAAAGAGCTCCATATTATGGGAGACCGCCATCTTAGTCAGTAACTTTGTTTGAAAAATGCCAGATCGATGCTGCGTATTTGGCTGTTCCAATTCGAAACTTATCTAAACTGTATTTATAACATCTGGATGTTTTCTTTACACATTTAGATAACATTTTCACTTTGCTTACACACAAATAAGGACTAAGATGGCGACACTTCCGTTGGAAGGGTCGAGATGCGCACGCAGGTGGGGGGGAGCCATAGGCCTACACATCAATGTATGTGTGCGTGCGTGCGTGCGTGCATATGTGTGTCTGTGCGTGTGCACGCTTGCGTGTGCGTGTGTTTGCACGCATGCATGCGCCAATGCGTGTGTTTGCGTGCGTGCATGTTTGTATGCGTGCGTGCATGCGTGTGTTTGCGCGTGTGCGTGCATGCGCGGGCATGCACACATACTTGTGCTTGTGTGCGTGCGTGCATTGCATGTGTACACACGTGTGTTTGCACGTGAATGTGTGCGCGCGCGCGTGTCCTCTGTGTGTGTGTATGTATGTGTGCACGCGTGCGTGCATATGTGTGTGTGCGCGCGTGCGTGCATACGCGTGTTTACACATGTGCGTGCGCGCGCCTACGCTCCCCTAATATTCCAAACTCTACTTATTCAAAATACCAAAACGGCCCTACAACAACCAAAGCGGCCCCGCTGCTTTTTTTTTATACCCCCGTCTTTCCAGGTAGGGTGGGGGTATAAAAATTAATCATAATTTTCAGAAAAATATCACTGACTTTTCAATATAAAGTGATGAATCCCCTGCTCTTCCCATGTGCCACAAGGTGCCTTTGAATGTATTCACTTCAAATGTTGTGTAAAAGTGTAATACCCAAAGAACGCAAACAGGGTGGGGGATAAGATGTGGTGGGGAGAGGAGGTGAGGGGGGCGTAAAGAGCTCGAGAATTTGCCGCCGCGCGGCGACTCACTTGTTATAAAAACATTTTTAGCAATGTCATGATGCATGCCACTAATGTCGTAGTCTGTTTACTGATACTGGGACGTGATAGTCACTGGTCCATTGAAGATATATGGCTACCAACCATTCCCACTGACTGAACAGCAAAGCTATAATTCACAAAGTCACTAAATATTAAAGAAGGGGGAACAGTGAGAAAAGTGATTGATGAGTGTAATTGGAAAAGTGAACCGTGATGTCAACAGAACCATAAAATGCAATCGAGTATTATAGGCCTATAGAAGTAGGCCAGAAGTAAACAATGACATGTAGGGCCTATTTAGGCTAGGCCTATAGCCTTAACTAAGTTTCCCAGGATCCTTATAATTTCAAATGCCCCAAATGGCCCTTTGGCCCAGAAGGCGTAAAATCTCTAATTCTCTCTCTCTCTCTCTCTCTCTCTCTCTCTCTCTCTCTCTCTCTCTCTCTCACTAAGTTTAGCATACTATAGTAGGCCTACTACGTAGATATTTAGACAACAGCAACAACAAAACCAAACAAGCAACAACAAAATGTGACAACAACAACAATTAGGCCTACAGGCATCGGCAACTACAGATGCCAATTTAGAAAGCATTTGTATAACGCAGGTATTCGTCAGGACAGTTTGATCTATCTAGCTATATCTATCTATCTATCTATTCTATCTATCTATAACTTTATAATTGGCTTCGAGGCCCAAGAGGGACAAAGAGGACCTAGGCTAAAAGCAATGCGCTCTCTGTTCTAACAATGCCGTTCATCCCTCTGGTACTTTGCTCATACTATCATCCAAATATTGTGTTTTTAACACTGACTCACACACACACACACACACACACACACACACACACACATGCGCGCGCACGGGTACTGAGAGCATGCACACACCATTACACAAAACACACACACAAATATGTGCATATACACATACATGCTTCCCCCATACAACCAAGGACAAGAGGTTATGAATTTGAGTGAAAAGAGGCACTGACAACGGGACTCCTTGAAAGGGTGAAATGGCATTCCTCCCCAAAGGGAACTCACATGAGGCATGCGGTAAACATCAAAGATGGGCGAGCTAGGAAAGGGTCAATCGGGACCTACCCATACCTACAGTATAAACGACAAGTGTTCAAAGAAAGGTATGACATGCTTACTGCTGTGTTGTTGTTGTTGTTGTTTATTAGGTGTGTGACAGAGTGTAATAGTAAATATTAAAGGACAAGTATGTGTAAATAACAAATGTTCGTAGAAAGATATGCCATGTCTATTGCTCATTTTATGTGCGTGTTGAAAGGGTTAGAAAAGGGGGGAAAGGGGTTTTGCAGGACTTCAGAGGAGGGGAAGGAACAGAGATTTCTTTCTCTCCAATTAACCACATGGCCACATGGAGTGGTTTATTTGGTATTTATTTCAAGCTCAGCAGAACACACCTGTAAGACATAAAAAGAAACAAATAACTAACTTGCAAACATAATCATTGCCACGGTAACATAAACTTTTCCTGAACTATCAATCCATACAAACTGTAATACCCAGTTCCTAGTTACACAATGATAAGTCAATGGTATAGAACCAATTATCATTGTTTGCCTTTCTACTACATGTCTTACAGTTGACACTAAACACGTCCAATGCACATTCCTTCCCTTTAACCCCCAGGAAATCTTTACTGGCTAAACAAGCCAGCACAACCAACAATAGTAAAGGAAGACGGGGTAAAAAGCCCATGGGCGGGTAAGAATCCCATGCCAATTATCTCATGAAATAAAGAAAATTTCAGTCAAATTTGCCCATGAGACGAATGCTAAACATTAACACTCGTCTCATGGGCAACATGTGACTGAAATTTGCTTCATCTCATGGGCAACATGTGACTGAAATTTGCTTCATTTCATGAGATAATTGGCATGGGCTTCTTACCCGCCCATGGGCTTTTTACCCCGTCTTACCCTAGTAGTAGTAGTAGTAAATCTGTTTAACGTCCTCCGGTCTGGAACAGACACATATGGGACATTAGTAGATGTAAAGATAATAATAATAATTGGCACTTATATAGCGCACATATCTAGAATATTCTATTCATGGCGCTTTACAAAGAAATAAAACTATAAACATTCCCATTCACACACACACACACACACACACAAAGGAAGACGATGAAGGGGAGAGGGTGGGAAGGGGGGTGACGGGGGGGGGGGGGGGGGGGGCGTCACACACACATACACGCTGCATGCACACACACATACACACACACCCACACCCACACACACACACACACACACACACACACACACGCACGCACGCACACGCACACACACACCACTCAATTTCCATACGGCACAATCAACACACACACACACTGCATACACACACACATTGCACGCACACGCACATGCACACGCACGCGCACACGCGTGCTGGAACAATACTGGAGGCAATGCCCGGAGGCAGTGCAACAGCAGTAAAGTCCCGAATGTTTAACAATACAGTTTAACAACCAACAATGACAAGCCACACCTGGACAGTTGGAGAGTTACCACACCCTCGTTCTGACTATACTAAGTCGTGTGGCCAATGTCACTTTATAACAATGGAAAAATGTTTGCATCAAAATAAGATAAAACTAGACATTAACTGGTGATTAGTGAAGAACGAAGATGGGCTCAAACTTTTACCCAAGAACCTTATTATAAGAAAAACATTCTTTATCAATGGACAGAAAACTCGACTTTAACTGTTAACTGATGCGTAAGCAAACCTGTTTAATTCTATTCCAATGGTCAACCTATGGCGATATTTTTCACGCCAGAGGGCAGTCAATGCACTAGGGGCTTATCACGCGATTTTCTTACTTGGGCGTAGTGAGAGAGAGAGTGATGGTAGGACCACTCACTGTCTCTCTCTCTTTCTTTATCCCCAACTAATAATATAGAGAGGATTAGCCCCACACGAGCGTCATGCCCTCTGGTGTGAGAAAAACCGCACTAAGTCTCTCATTAAACCAAAACCAGTTTCTCCACATAAAATGTCAACTGCAATTGTTGCTTTAGTCCCATCTGAATTGAATTGATTTGCCACAGTATATATAAAGGTGGATTTTAGTCTGTTTTTTAGGTCCCATTGTTCACAGGATATCATATAATAGCATTTTGATCTAATCTACCAAACGAAGATTTGGAAAATAAAACATGCTGACAAGCAGAATCTACCTCCCTCGAACCATTTTTCCCTCACATTAAATGCCTAGGTCATAAACATGTTGACAAAAAGGATTTTCCTAAACTAAAATGTAGTTATTGTTTATGAAGTTCCAACAGAAAGACATACCTATCTCTTTTGTTCAGGAGAGTGTTGAACTTCCAAACTATGAGATTCTGGAGCTCTTCAATTTGTTGGTAAATCTTGGGGCAAATTTGGAGACATGGATTTTTCTTACTCTTCCATATGAGAACAGAACAAAATATGGTTTCTAGGCCATGAGCCCCAAACAAAGAAACCTAAATTGAAATGTGAATTACTAAGAACAAAAAAAGAGGGGATTAAATTTAAAAAAAAGCAGTGAACATTTTCATTTTTACACTAGAATAAAGTAAAATAACGTGAAATTTAAAAAAACGTTGCGCTCCAGGTACAGAGGTCTAACAATTGAGAAAGTTGGCGGCCATCAGCAGCTCAAGAGTGATCTCCGGAGCGATGGGAAATTCAGGAATTTCCGTTGAGGAGTTGGTGTAGCGCACCTTGTACGTGAAGTACATGCACACCTTCTGCAGGACGTGCGACGGAATCTCACGGAAGTTGATCTCGTTAGTTTGATTCTCCGAGAACTGGCCAGGTCCACTAAGCATGGCATTGATTGTCTCAGAAGTGATGGCGTGGTCTCTCTTCACGAAGAACTCGTGGCCGTCGGAGGAGATCAGCTTCACATACATTGCCTCAGGACCCTCACACCCACCAAACACACGCTCATCCTCGGTCTTATCATTCTTAGAGTCAGACATTTTCGAAAGTGCTCAGTGACAGAACTGTCCCTCTTCTTTCAACAAGAATGTCGATTGCTGTTTTGCAGTTTCTATCTCTCTCACCCTGCTCACAGCACCAGGTGTTGAAAGGTTGAAAAAGGGGGGGTGGGGTGTTGCAGGTTCAAGCTCAGCAGAACACACCTGTAAGACATAAAAAGAAACAAATACCTAACTTGCAAACATAATCATTGCCACTTAAAAAACTTTGTGTCTATAAAGAATAAAAACTTTGTGTCTATGCACAACACACATACACAAGACAAACATCAAAATGATTGAAACTTCTGATTGAAAATCAGAAAAAAAGGGAATTAAATATCAGATTAAAAATGGAAACGTACATGATGCACAACACACAATAGCATAGAGTCTCTTCTAAGCTTTACCACTTCTATGTGACAAAGAAAAAGAAAGCCCCTCATGGACTTTCATTAGCCAAATGAAAGTCACCTAAATGCCAAGCATTACACATGACAAAAAAAGTCAAACCTAACAAAACCGAAACATCCAACCCAAAACGACCATAAATTCTACTTGTCTACAACAAGAAAAACAAATACTACTTTTGATGCACAAAGGGAACCATACTTTTAGTCTTCAAGAAAATCCGTTACACACAAAGAAAAGAAAGCCAGAGAGAGAGAACTGAGACTGGACACGGCTTCACGTGTCTTACAATCAGGTCATCTTCAAAACGAATCCCCCACAACGAATCTACGTGGCTTTCACAATGAACTACTGGCACAGCTCTTTGTCTCCCCTTTCACCTTGCCTCATGGCATCAGCCATGTGGCCCTCAACAATGAACTACTGTCATAAGTCAGTGTTTTCCAAATTTTCACCCACAAATAATTCTACCATCATTACACATTGTAATGATTATTGTTTTACACTATAATACATTTGGGCTGTAACAGTTGGTCACAAACCCTATTATTGCTAAGCAATTCACTAGAAAGGTTATAGCTCAAAGAAACAGCTCAAAACTAACAGCTCAAAGAAAGAAACCATGTGCTTCTTT
This sequence comes from Phymorhynchus buccinoides, assembly GCA_017654935.2. Classification (NCBI taxonomy): domain Eukaryota; kingdom Metazoa; phylum Mollusca; class Gastropoda; order Neogastropoda; family Raphitomidae; genus Phymorhynchus; species Phymorhynchus buccinoides. The sequence goes on along the minus strand of CM065680.1, from coordinate 33,061,550 downwards.
GTCGAAAAGCACATGTTCACATGAACTACAACCTGGCCTTTTAATACATTAATCCAGTCTTCACTATAATTTAATTTACAATATTACTCTATTACATGTCTATTCTCCTGAAACACCAAAGATTAAAATGACAATAATTACTATACCTTGTCCAGGCACGTTCTAGGTCTTCTTTCTTTTCAATGAGAGACTTCTAATCTAGGTCTTCACCCTTTCAAGTCTGGTGCAACACTGACATGATAGTTCTAAAGGAACAGGAAGTCCTCTTGAAAAGTTAAAAACGCAGATTAGTTAAAATAAGAATTTGTAACAATAATAACATTTTACTTTATTCTTTTAAAATAAATTTGCATAAAATCTTACATATATAGTAGAACCAAAGACAGTACAGGAGAAGACAGAGTACTTATAAAGTACGGCGATCCGGGCTGATAGAGTTATCGTTAGTGTGTGCAGTATCTTTGGTAGAACTAAATAATCATTACTACGTACCTGTTTTCTTTAATATAATTTTCTTTCATTTAAAATTACTTCCTAAAGCAATCCAAGGGAAGTAAATCAACTGTCTGTTAGTAGAAGAGAGTTATGTCCCATGTGCTCCTTATTTATTCTCTCTGTCTCTGTCTCTGTCTCTGTCTCTCTCTCTCTCTCTCTCTCTCTCTCTCTCTCTCTCTCTCTCTCTCTCTCTCTCTCTCCCTCTAAGTAATATTTCATATTTAATTGTGGCGGTACCATAGCCGATGAGGTTTAGCTGAGGCGTGGTTACCGCTACACCTATCTATATTGTTAAAAACTCGGGACTTTACTGGTGTTGCACTGCCTCCAGGCATTGCACCCAGTATTGTTCCCACCATCTTTGTATTTACAAATGTCCCATATGTGTCTATGACCGAGAGGACGTAAAACATCATTTTCACCGTAGTAGATTCTAAGTTCAATTAATTTTAGGAACCCAAACACGACCAAAGAACTGATTCTTACATCCGTTATCCATTTTTCACAAACAACTCATGTCCTCTCAACTAGCATGCCAAACATATGCTTTGACCATTTGAACAAAGACTTGAAATCAAATAGATTCTTGAATAATGAACATTACATTTTCCAGAAGAGCAAAACCAAATTATTTTGGCTTGTGACAACCGTCTTAACTTTTACAATGCGATTTCCCCCTTGGGAAGCATAGATTAACAAAGTCGCATGTGCGATGCACAGGTTTTGGTGAAGGTCATCTTCAAAATTCACTGTCCTTTCCTTGTGACGCGAGCCACGCTTCTCCAAAGCGCTGACTGTACGCACAAGCTTTCAACACAACAGACCACCTTACTAACCCAAAGAATTAAGCGAGGCCTGTCGAAACAGACATTGATATTTCAATTTTCATAACGTAGCACGTAACTTTACATTTTAATTAGTCCCCGAGCCGAAGGTTCGGGGAGCTATTGTTTTCATTGTCTGATCCGTCCGTCCGGCGTGCCTCCGTCCGGCTATTCGTCCGTTTTTCTCAAAACTGAACTATTCAGTCTATCATTTGATATAGGGGAAGACGGGGTAAAAAGCGCATGGGCGGGTAAGAAGCCCACCCCAATTATCTCATGAAATAAAGAAAATTTCAGTCAAATTTGCCCATGAGACGAATGCTAGACATTAACGCTCGTCTCATGGGCAAAATGAGACTGAAATTTGCTTCATTTCATGAGATAATTGGGGTGGGCTTCTTACCCGCCCATGCGCTTTTTACCCCGTCTTACCCTAGTTTTACATTAAAGTCACAACAAGGTCTCGCCAGTTACGGGGTGAAACCCCGAAACACATAATCGCTAATATCTCGCGAAGTTTTGCATGTATTTTAATGCAGTTTTTTCAACATTTCTTGATAAATGGTCTATAACACAGGTGCCATGAATTTTTCTGTGCGCGCGTGTGCGCATGATCGCGCGCGTTCAAATCACGGGTCCAAACCCAAGGCTATATTTAAAAAACTATTCAGTTATGTGCTGTTTTGATGCGTTTTTATGTAGTTACGTGCTGTTTTTATGCGTTTTTATGTATGTGCACAGCCGACACATTCCGATTTCCGAGTAGCTCGGCGATGCTGCGGAGGGGACTTTGCTACCGCTCGGCATTGCACTTGTGTGTTGTGATTTTATTTATGTGACCTTTGCCCATTGACTTTCTTTTTGAACAGCGTTTGACAGTCCCAGCTCCCTCCCTCTCCCCTTCCCTCCACCTCCCCTCTGGCCCAACCCACCCCTTCCATCCCCCCTCCTTCAATGAACTATTGAAAGTGTTTGTTTGAGTGATTTCTGGTTTAAAGATATTTTATTTTACTGCATTATTACTTTCATATTATTTTGCTTATAAAAATATATTTTCGTCTTCTTTATATAAATCCCAATCCATCATAAGATTGTTGTGTTTGAACACATTGCGACACGATTTATGTTAAATCGACACATTTTTCTTTGTTTTGTATCTTTTTACGACAATACGTATACTGTTACGCGAGATCCGAAAGTTGTCACACTCAGTCAGTGTTCATTCAAAGACTGAAACTTGTAGCAAAGCCTAGTTGACACACACACAACCCGTAAAAAAAATACCTACCGTAAATAAAAGCTGCAAAACTTAACAGAGGCAATCATGATGGTGAGTTCGGCTTCAAAGCATAGGTTCTGAGGAAATAACTGTTTGAATAAGTAGTAATCTTGCAGACTTAGTTTTTCTAAAGTGGTTTTTTTGCAGACATTGAGTGACTGAGACAGCGATAGTTTGAGACGTCTGCTCAGGCGTCTGCAAAGTCACCAGATTATCTCCCCTACAAGGGCAAAATCTAAGCCTGGAACAGATCACCATATTTGATGCGTGTATTTCAAGATCCTCATATTTCAATATAATAAATCATTTAAATGATAATTTTTAATGCACAGTGCCAGTGGCTACCTGTACGGCGTTGCTGCAACACTCAGACCATGTAACTCTTCCTAGTCGAATTTTTTGTCAACAAATGCATGTTCTTATTTCGTATATTTAACGCATTTTGGTAAAGATCTTCGTCTTTGAACCGCTGTATATGTCAATAAAATGAATAATTGCCGATAAACAGCAGGTGGACATTACTGGAAGAAGAAGAAGTAAAGGAGTAGGGTTAGCAGACCTGTTTACTCTACTCTTTTCGAATAGTATTCTACTCAATTTGGACCTCTACTATTCAAAATTGAAAATAATGCTCTAGTCTAATTATTCATTGTCAGTGAACATTGTTTGATAAAAAGGGTAGCGGTACCAAAGTCGATGAGGTTTAACAGAGGCGTGGTTACCGCTACACCTATCTATATTGTTAAAAACTCGGGACTTTACTGGTGTTGCACTGCCTCCGGGCATTGCAGCCAGTATTGTTCCCACCATCTTTGTATTTACAAATGCCCCATATGTGTCTGTTCCAGACCGAGAGGACGTAAAACACCATGTTTCATTCAACATTGTTTGATGGTTTAATGAACAAAACTACACCTTTTTAGCCCAAACTACTCATTTCAGCTATCCAGACTACTCAAGACTTGTGTAGGGAGTAAACAGGTCTGGGTTAGGGTTAGGAACATGTCAGAGTTAAAAGTAGTTTTTGAAGACATTTGCGCACAATTTATGCGTCCCTTGATTGAGCGCTGTATCCGTAGCCTGAAGAATGTGAGATACGGGTCTGTACCCCGAGCTTCTGCCTAAATAATAATAATAAATTTTTTTTTAATATATAATATTTATAGAGTGCTTTTCTTGCTACGCAACTCAATGCGCTTTCAACCATATTTCATACCAACTCGTTAACCCAACAGTACACTATTTCATAAAGCACCAAAATCAGAATAAATAAATACAAAATAAACAATAAATAAATAACACACGCATACATACACACACAAAATACAACCATGGTTGGGGTGGGGTGGAGGGTAATACTGACAAGAGATCTACAGACAAGAAAAGGCTTTTTTGAAGAGGTAGGTCTTGAGTTGAGATTTAAAAGAAGAAAGAGTAGGCTGATTACGGAGGTCTTCAGGGAGGGAGTTCCAGATGGCAGGTGCTCTAAAACTAAAGGCGCTCTCACCAACAGATTTCAGGGACTGCTTGGTTTTTTTCATGAGTTTCTGTGAAGAAGAGCGGAGAGTGCGAGAGCTTTGAGAGAAGGAGAAATACTGTGGGAGAGTTTCATTGAAATGACGTAAAACAAGAACTGCTAACTTAAACTGCCAGCGATACTGCACGGGAAGCCAATGAAGTTCAATCATCATGGGTGTGATGTGCTCGTGCTTCTTCTTCAACAGTTTGAACAAGACAAGTCGCACAGCACAACATTCTGAACTCGGCAAACGAGCAATCTGTTCAGCTGGAAGCCTAGCGTACACAGAGTTGCAGTAATCCAGCCTATACTGTATACATCACCATGGCACAGACAAGCCTGATAGCTGCATTCTGATAGCTGGTAAAATGAATAAGGGGAAGTAACTCTGTTAATTAACTCCCTTCACTAAAGTTATTTTTAGCACCCATCACCTAGCAAAGTAAGGGCAACAACCACAGGGAGACAGACCCAAGTTCATCCTTATAAAAGGATGACCCAGGTCTGCCTATAATATGACCATTACCCTCACAGTACCATATTTTACGGACTATGACTCCCAGTATAAGGCGCACCTGATTATAAGGCGCAGCCCCCAAATTTTACACAGAATTTAGATTTTGTTATATTTATTTACTATTTTATTGGGCATAATTATTATAAGGCGCAGGGGTCTCAGTTCTAAAGGGGAAAAAAAGTATCGCCTTATAACTAGTCTGTAAAATATTGTACACAACACCAGTGGTGGAGAGAATTGTGCACAAACAAATCAACATTTATTCAAGAATGGCACAGCCTTCTGGCAAAGTATCTGGTGTCTCAATTTACACAGATCTGACCTGGGACACACACATTGGCAACATAATGAACAAGGCCAACAAAACGCAAGGCTTCCTTCGATGAAACCTGAAGGTAGGCTCCATCGCCATCAAGGAAACTGCCTATAAAGGCCTGGTCCGGCCAACGCTGGAATACGCTGCTCCTGTCTGGGACCCTCACAGTCACACAGCCAGTAACAACAACTTAGATTGAGAGGGCCCAAGTCCAGCACCGTGCAGCTTGCTGGGTTGTTAATGAGGCTTTATACTAATTCTTGGTGACACAAAAGGGCACTACCTTTAGGACTGAGTTGACCATGTTGAGTCAGGGGCAGATAATTGTCTGTGGCTAATATACTACTACTTCGTGACAGGCAAAGGCGATCGTCTTATGTAGGTGGCGTACACATAGATATGTTTCAGTGCACCAGACAGGGGCAGAGAATTTTCAGTATATAAAGCCTCATTGCCACTGACAAACATCTAGTATGGACAACATGTTGACTAAACTGCAGTGGCCTCCACTCAAAAACAGGAGATCAGCAAGGTTGGCCACTTTCTTCAAATTCCACCATGGAGAGGTGGTCATCAACATTCCACACAGGCCAGTCCCACAGTACACAAATTCCCCACATTCTGGCTCCTTTTAGTTTTCCACAGAGAGCTATTTGTTTCAAGTTATTTCCTTTAACAGCGGCAAATATTCTTTTCATTGATTGTGGTAAGGGATAGAAAAAGACCTTACAAATTTTAGTACACCACTATGCAACAATGTAAGCCTAATGGATAAAACACTTTAAATTGGTTTATGCTGGTGATGAGTGTTAACAAAAGACATGAACTAAAAGGAGCTGAAACCGGGTGCTGTAAGTCGCTCAACCGCCTTCCAGACTGACAAGACAGACTCACACTGCAACAAGTCTACTTGCTTCCTGCCTGCACTATCAATTGCAGGAAGTTTTCATTTTTTTCCTGAGGCACTTTTCATCTGCCTCTGTGGAGGACTTCAAATCCCGAATATAAGCCTGAATAGATTGAGTCATGCGAGCCTTCATTATGAGTCATTGCTTCAATCAACTCTGTGGTCAACTAGTAGTCTTGCTTTCCTTGCGTGAACTCACAATATAACCAATGACTTTTTGATGCACAAACTTTTATGTTAAGCCTTGTCGCATGCAAATTTGCAGCTCGTGCAAATTTGCAGCTGTACAAGTGCAGTTGTAGTGCACGCGCACTATAACTTCACTTGCGCTCCAAGTGTCAAGTGTACTATCCGGGACAGAAAATATTAGGGTTTTTTTAACGGAAAAAGTGATATTTTCATTCTTCAAATCCCCTATAGAGACAGCACTTTTTCCGTCTAAGATCGTTCAGATAGTGTTTTGATACACACTCTCATAGTAGCGAGCTGCAAATTTGCATGCGACAAGCCTTACTCAAGGATTAAAGTGGCCAGGTACGTATTGGTCTAACGTTAAAAAGGGATGTAATTTTGGGCATGTGACAACATTGCTATACTCTCCTTATAATATTTAATAATTTTCATTTTTTAAATTGTGGTTACAGGAATGTGATGATCCCATTGGAGATCAGCCTAAGGATCCAGTGACCATAATACTGAGTAAGGAACAGGACCAATGGCTGAATGCCACAAAGTGAGTATCCTATGTTGTCGCTTTACTGACCATCTGACTAATTGAGTCAGATTAAATCATTATTAATGTACAACAATTTTAAATTTTATAGTTCAGATTCTTTTTTTTTATATTGATAAATCCAGTTCAATGTAATAAAATTGTTGTTTTTTAAAACTAAAATCAGTGGTTGATAGACATTGAAAACTAATTGAGTCTGAAGTACATGTAAACATCAATGCTTTTTAAAAGCTTAAATCAGTTTATGTTTATAAAAAAAAAATGAATGCTTCAGAGGAGAATAACATTTTTTATAATGATGACTGATGTCTATATTTTAGTCAAAGAATTTTGTAATTAATAAAAAAAATAAAAGGGACATTCTTGATTGCAAACAAAATGCAAAAATCCCAAAAGCATGTTAAAGAAAAAATATCAAACTTGCAGTGCATGGCAATGGCTGTATATTTATGATCCAAATGTGTTTAGGTTTTGCACAAACAATGAGAGTGAGAGCCAGGATTTATAAGTTCTTATTAAGTATGGATTTGTTGGGATATCACCATAGGGAATTAACTGGTGCTTGTGCTGAATATTTCAGTGATGTCATGTTGATTTGGATCTTTGATGATTGTTATTATTTTGATATTGTTATTAAGTATGGATTTGTTGGGATATCACCATAGGGAATTAACTGGTGCTTGTGCTGAATATTTCAGTGATGTCATGTTGATTTTGATATTTGATGATTGTTATTATTTTGATATTGTTAATACTGTTGTTCTCTTCAGGGAACTGAAGAAGCTTGTTATTGGCAGCAACCGGCAGAAGGCAGCTGCTATCGTGAGTGGTGTTGTGCCAAGGTGAGAGTTATTGTGCAAATTATTAATAATTACGTTTGTGACATTTTTTAGGTTAATTTCTAGAACTTAAAGAGCTACCCGATCACGTGTCAAAATCACAGGATTCACGTGTTTTCCCTCTTATAACTGGAAAGAAATCTTGTTTTGACCAAGTCTGACTTCCATATAAATTACCCCAAATTGAAAGCAACACATCAGTTTAAAGAGCAGCCTCAATTTGAATATGGGGAAATTCGAATGTGGGTCACAGCAACCCAGAAAAAACCAAGGGACGTAACCGTGGCGCGTCACGGGGTCTTTAACAATTGAGATATATGCAAGAGACTTATTTGTTAATGTACAGTTTACCATAAACACGCAATTGTCAGTATTTGTATATCAGTGTAGTAAATCAAGGCTCAATTTGTTACTTATATGTTAGCTATACTAGATCATAGGTATTGTATTAAAGAATGTTAGTTATTTCAGCATTCAAATCATGTCTGCATTCTTTTCAGCTACCATATTTTTTTTACAGAATACATGTATAGCTATTATAAGGTGCATTGTAATTTGTACCACAAGGCGTGTACCCACCCCCCATTCCCCAACACCCTCGTTGAAATTTTCACCCAATTCTGATTTTGTCGTAATAGGGGTTTCAGTCAGGGAACAACAATATTGCCTTATAGTTATACAATCTATTATAATCATACTGTACCAACACTCAAAACAATAGCATATCATACCAATTGGCTGGAAAAACCTTAAGCGTGAACGCTTAGTTACCAAATAACAAAGAGCAAGTCACTCAAGTGACCGTGGGGTTATCCCCCCTTTCCCACTTCCGGTCACGCATATCCACTTCCGGCCCCAACTCATTCTCTATTTACCATGCTTCAAGGCTGTTGATGATAAACCTTTCTCCCATTCTTTTTCCTTTTCAAGTGTTCTTGGTGGGTTTGTTCTAGTTCTGTAGTTACCTTGTTACTAGCCTTCTCTTAGTGGCTAGCACACGTTTTCTTTTTATTCTTCATTACTTAGTTTTGAAGTTTAGAAAATTAATTATAGTGTTTGGCCTAGCCGGTTTTCACACTGGTTAGTCATCCATTTTTTGGGTTTATTCTTGCCACTGCGGTTTTTCAAGTTTTAACTCTGCAGTCTTTTTATACATGTAGTTAACTTTGTTTAGCTACTCAGTTTATTTGATAATTTTCTTAGTGTTTGTTGAAAACTTTGTGAAAGTTTTTTCATTTAGTTCTCCTTCGTCGTCATGAACGATAATTTAGGGGACCCTCCGTAGGGGGTCCCGCGGGTTTCTTCTTCGTAGACTTCGAAGTTTGTTCTTCTTGTCCTTTACACTCGGGCGTTCCGTTTCGCCCAAGTCTTTTTTCTTCATGTTCGCCCAATTTTTTCGGTTTAAAATCGGCGATTTCCGACTCTAAATTTTTTTCACACAATACATCCTTCGGACGTTTTTTTCGTCTAAACTGTTCTAGGATCTTCGTTTTCTTCTCCTATAACAGAGCCTATGGCCTCGGTGTATACTCAGGCGAAGTTGGAACAAAATTCATCCGCACAATTTTCCGGAAAATTCGTTGCAATTATCCGTCACCCGCAGAATAACGGACTCATTGTTTTTGTACCTGCAATTACTTCCGTTCCTCCCCGGTTGGGGAGGTTTCTGTTATCTGTCCTTCTTCACAGATCTCCAGGTCCCCTCCGTCTGAGCTTCTACGGATGAGGACGTTTGTAGACGGTCTGTCTACCATTCCGACCAGGAGGTCGATGCCGGCCAGGAGGTCGAAGGCACCACGGACGGTGGTGCAAGTAGACGGTCGGTCTGCTCGGTCACAAGGGCGAAGCATCCTCTCTCGCGTAGTTCGGAGAGGTGTCATAGCCTAGGCAAGGGCGACAACCCCCACGGCGGGTTGTCGGCTGGCTTTGGCTCTACAGGTCGACACCCGGACCGGGTTGTCAGACCACGCCATGTTAGCCCAGCCAGCTCAAGGCCTTTAGAGAGGGTCGGTCGACGGGATGGCTCTACTCCCGACCCTCTCTATGACCGCCGGGGGAGATATTCATCCGTGGATATTCTCCCTTCGGATTATCAGCGTCCGCTGGCAGTGACCCATCTGTACGGCCACACCCGGAGCGGGGTGTCCGCCACGTCACTTAAGCCCAGCCCGCTCTTCGCCCGGCAATCCGTAAGCCCGGAGGCCCTGACGCACCTCTACACACCCCGAGATAAGGGGTGCCGGTGTGGGCTCGCTCCCCCCACCGCACGGGTACGCAGTACCCGGCGGTTGGGCCGGACAGGTTTTCCCGATGACCGTACGGACGGTACGGCACCGGTCGAAACGGATTACGGCTACAGGCTATGTCCAGCCCGGCTGGTCTGGTCTACGCTGTCCGGTGAAGGCGCGAGTTCTGTTCGTTCTCGCCCTTCCCTCCGGAGGGAACGCTCCCCGGTTCGATCTCCACGTGTATTCTACCGTGGCTGACGTTCTTGAGCGACGCCTCACGTTCCCCCGGTCCAGAAGTGCCCGGCGGTTGGGCGGATGGATCTTCCCGGTGACCGCATGGACGGTACGGCGCTGATCGTAGCGGGTTACAGCTACAGGCTATGCCGAGGCCGGCTGGTCTGGTCTACGCTGTCCAGTGAAGGCGCGAGTTCTGTTCGATTTCGCCCTTCCCTCCGGAGGGAACGCTCCCCGATTCGATCTCCATGCGTATTCTACCCTGGCTGACGTTCTTGGGCGGCGCCTCACGTTCCCCCGGTCCCTGCGTTTGCCGGTACCCGGTCACATCTCCATGTGGGGTACTTCTACCCGGTACTTTACCGGTATGTGCACAGCGAGGCTCCCTCTGAGAGAGAGGAGTACTCACAGACGGCCTACCCAGTTGCGGGGTCCCCCCCCCCCACGGATTAAGGCCCCTCGACCTCGCTCTGTCTAGTCGCAGGCTGTAGGGTCGCCCAGATGTAGTTCTCCGGTCTCTGCCCTTGGGCACTGTCGGACCTTCCTCAACGCCCTGCTTCGTTGTCGTAATCGGACCTACAGAAGCTTTCCAAGCCACAGTGTTTTGACGTCGTGACTAAGTCTACGTCGGTTCCCGTTCCCCTTCGTCAGGAGTGGTCGTCTCCTTCGGAGCACCCAAGGAGTCCTTTCGATTCAGGTGCCCGGTGTCCACTCTTCATGCCCTTCTCTAGACGGAGTTTTCTCTCCCAGCAGAAAATTTTTTCACACGGAGCGGCGATCAGTCTCAGAACCTGACATGAACAGGATGCTCCGTAGGCTCCTTCAGGGCTCTGCGTTTTGTGTCTCTCTTTTTGATCGGCACTGCGATACTCCCCCTTGAGGAATCTTCGTTCCTCTCCACTCTCCTCAGAGATCAGGACGTCTTCTCCTCTCTGCTACGTCGGCTAAGGCTCTACGGATGTCGTTCTCTAACGCACCCAAGTCGTACTATGTGTTTTCTACCTTGCACTCCTCTTGGCGTTCAGGTCCTACTGACGTCATACTTCGTTTCGTCGGAATTTCAAGCCTGTCTCCTCCCAGCCTATCGGTCATCAGTCTGACGGAGGGATTCTCCTCTTTCCGCAGGGGGAGGTCTTCTTGGCCTCCCAGGCTGCAACAGCAGCCTTTGCGGTGGAGCCCTCATACTCCCAAAGTCCGTCTACCGCCCCTACTTGCTGCGTAGGCGCTCTGGGCGCAGTGCTTCCCTCTAGAAACACCTTAGTAGGCGTTGGTTGGACTCTTCGGTTGGTACGGCAGGGTTCAGGTTCATGTTCCTTCAAGAACCTCCTCTCTCCACGATGTCCATGGTATTGGACCACTGGACCGTTGTTCATATACAACGATGGATAGACAAAACAGATTTTGCCGATTCTAAGGCGTAGCAGCGGGTAGTGGCCCGGCCCGGCCACACTCGCTTGCTCTCGGTATGGTGGATCACCCACCTTTGGTGGACCATATCGTGTCGGTGGACCATGATTTTTTGGTCCATTATATGGTTTCTACGGTATTAACCTGCACCGTTCGGTCCGGAGGTGTTGGTCTAATATTTGGGAAGTTTTTCGCTTTTCTCAGCCTGTATCCAGTTGGCCTCAGGTTGAGCCTTGAAATTTCTTACAAGAGGTGTTTGTTTGTTTTTTCTCGTACCCTCTTATCTTCTGGCTAGATCTGCTCGATCTGCCTGTCCTGAAGTTTTGTTCTACCAAGGGATCACTTTCTTGATCCATTTAACAGAGTTGGGGCAACAGACCGGCAGATAACGTCCCGGTTCTTCTAGAACCCCCTGGTTATTTTGGCCTTCCGTGCTCAACCGTCTTTTTCGCCGTTTGACTCGTTTGAGTAATGTCCAGCGGTTGCTTCAACGGCTCCAATTAAATATAATCTCACCAGTCTCTAACTGGCCCGCGATCACTTGGTTGTTCAACTGAGTGATCTTTGCCTTTCTTCAGGCCTTAATTGTTTCACTTTGGCTTCTCGTTGCAAGTCAAGGCCGTTGAAACGGTTTTCTCTGCTACACCGAACCTAATCTTCAGTTCCCATCCGTTAGTTCTCCTTTTCTCGTCATTTGGGTTTTCATTCCCTTTCAACAGGTCTATGTTGGTTTTTGGCGAATCGTTCCAAGTCGGTACCGTTTAAATGGATTTTACCGCGGTGTCTTGACGTCACTTGGATACAATGTTCCGGTGTCTTGACGTCACTTGGATACAATGTTTCGCTTCTCGCCATCTTGTTGCAATCGCAGGATGAGCTTTTCAGCGTCATCTGCTAAGTTTTTACGTCAGACGATTGCTACTTTGTTGCCTTTTCTGTTCGTCTCTACGTCACGTTTCCATCTTCCAGCAAGTATCCTTTTAGTCTGCTTCGAACGTAAATCTTTTTACGTAGTGCAGAAACTCTGTCGTATCGGCACTTCAGCAATTTTTTGGAATATGCCACGTTGTGGCCCTGTCAACTTTGTATACAGAAGCAAAGAAGCAGGGTTTTTTGCACTTTATGATTGGGACAATTGTTTGCTCCACTCTTTCCAATCCTTTGTGCGATTTGCGCTGGAAGGCATGGTTCTTTTCTGCGCGCGCAAGAAATGGGACGCTCTGCTCCTCCAATTTGTGGAGTCCCTGCCCCACTTGCGCAGGACTAAGGACCTCTCTGCTCAGACCCTCTCTGACTACGGGGCTTCTCTGTTTGACACCGTTTTGTTGGCCTTAGGTTTTGATCGAACCTCTATGCTCTCCGCTCCGCGGGTGTCCCACATTTTGGACACAGTGCTTTTGCGGGCCCCGGCGAGGGCTGTCCGGGTCCCGCAATGGTACGTGTTTCTTCTTTAGAATTATCTAAGGGATCGCTGTGAACCTCTCGCTTCCCTCTCTCTCAAGGTCCTTACTTTCAGGATGGTGTTCTTTATTGCTCTCGCGTCTGCCAGACGGGTCAGTTGCCTCCACTCCCTTAGCGGGCTCTCCAGGGAAGTCGAGTTCGCGGAGGATTTATCGACCGTTTTGCTTTGCTTTTTGCCCGGGTTCAGGACAAAGAATCAGCCCGGCGATGTTGAGTCTCCTCTTCTCTCTATCTCCAGTTTGCGGTCAATTCTCTGCTCGTGCGTCGCGGACCGTTTTTTCTGTCCGGTCCGCGCGCTCAGATCCTACCTGTCTAGAACCCTAGGTTTTAGGGGCTCTAGAAGAAGATTCTTTCTTTCTATTAGCCCTAAGTACGCTAAAGACGTGGTTGTTAGACTGTGTCAGGCTAACCTACTCTCAGTCTCTCGTTAGCCCGCCATCCGGCTCTATCAGGGTTCACGAGCCGCGCGCAATCAGCGCCTCGCTCGCTCTCGTTGAAGGGGTTCCCTTGGTTAATATCGTGTCAGCCGCCTACTGGAAGTCGGTCAACACGTTCTTCAACTTCTACCTGAGGTACGTGGCGCGGTTATGTCTCAGAGATTCACTTTTGTCCAGTTCTCTTTCTAGGTACTATCTGTCCCGCACTAGCTCCTTCAGGGGTTCTAGGAGGCGTCTGTTCTTTTCTCTGAACAACGGTATGGCAAGGACCTATCCAAGTCTACTTTCTCTAGGTGCCTGGTAGAAACTGTTAAGCTATCTTACGCCATCTCTAGTTCTTCTTTGCCGGACAACCCCATCTGAGCGTATGAAGTTCGGACAATCAGTTCTTCCCTGGCGCTCTCCAGATAAGTCCCCCTCGCCAAGGTCATGGAGTTGGCCACATGGCGTTCCGTCAATACGTTCCTTAGTTTCTACCTGGGACGTATCCATCAAGAGGTCAGACGACCTCTTGTCTGCCATCAGGCGGACTGTCGTACTCCCATCTCCTGTTTAACTATCGAGAGTAGTGTTTCTCGACCGTTCCCTTCTGGGGTAAGTCATGTATGACCTATGGGGGAAAAGAGATTGGAGTATTATGGAGTTTTAGATGTGATGTTTAGGGAGTTTGAATATATATACTGTGTGTTGGTTTTCATTCTTCCCTTGTTCGCTTGGGCGCATCACCCTCCTCCTCGTTGGTAGTCTGCTATTGTTTTGAGTGTTGGTACAGTATGGTTATAATAGATTGGTAGATTTTTATTAATCTTACTATCTATATAATTAAATACTTACCAACACTCAAAACAACCAAAGATTCCCACCCATCCTCCCTCCTGATGCTAGGGTAAATAGGAATGAGTTGGGGCCGGAAGTGGATATGCGTGACCGGAAGTGGGAAAGGGGGGATAACCCCACGGTCACTGGAGTGACTTGCTCTTTGTTATTTGGTAACTAAGCGTTCACGCTTAAGGTTTTTCCAGCCAATTGGTATGATATGCTATTGTTTTGAGTGTTGGTAAGTATTAAATTAAATAGATAGTAGGATTAATCAAAATCCACCAATTATACTCCCAGGGCTCCCAGGGACCCACATTTGGGGGTCTATGAAACACTAAAATACTACAGGACCCTCTAAAAGAATGTGCAGGGGGTCCCAGGGATGCACTAGAAACATTCTTTTTAGCATTCGCAATACCACTGGGACCCTCTATCCCGCCTCTAGGACCCTATATACTGTAAGTGATGGAGTCCCTGGGACCCCTTGTTTTGTGGGACGATTGGGAGCCCTGACTCCGTAAAATAGTGCAAACGAAATGACATTGTCCCTAATTCCTCTTGGCACAGGCTGCGTGACTGGATGCTGGAGGAGGGTGTCCCCCTGGAGCTGCGCACTCAGGCGGTGATTCTGCTGGGCAGCCTGGCCTTTGGCTCGGAGAAGGAGATCCATCAGCTGGTCGACGATGGAACCGTGCCCGTCCTCCTCAGAGGTCCTCATGGAGGCTTCTTTCTCCTTCCCGTTCATGTTTTCAAATTGCGTTTCTTGTTTGTAGTGACTTCCTTTTTTTTCTATTCTTTTTTTACTTTCAATTCATGTTAATAGTCCATTTTAATTGTTTTTGTTTTGTAAATTTGTTTTCCTTTTATCCAAGGACAGATTGTAAGAATAGGCATCGCCTAAAATCCACCATTGTCAAATAAAGTTGTCCAGTGTCCAGTTCCGGTTGGCTCCTCCTTGCTTACTATTTGTGTGCACATCTTCTTTCCTGTTGGTTCCTGGCATATTGAGCTTATTGTTTAGTGTGTTTATTGTTTTATGCAGTGCATGCAGGCACACATTTGAGTCTATGCTCAACCATACATGTCTGGACATGTTGTTCATGATCTGTGTGTTAGGTGAAAATTTGTGTCGTTTAGTGACGCTGTGGTCTGAGGACTGTTTTTTTCAAAGTACTGTGCCCCTTCCATCCGCGTGTGTTTGTGTGCATGCGTGTAGTATGTGCGTGTGTGTGTGTGTGCGTGTGTGGTGCGTCGTGTGTGTGTTTGTGTGTGTGTGTCTGTTTAGTGCGTGCGTGTGTCTGTTTAGTGCATGCATGTGCGCGTGCGCGCGTGTGTATAATATATTTTTGTCATTTCTTTCTTTATATTGCTTGCTGTTTTTTTCATTTATTATTGTAAGCGCTCAGGGCTTTTTTAAGATTAGGCGCTATAAATGCTTATTATTATTATTTTCTTTTGATTTGTAGTGTTTGGCGTGTATTAAATGAAAACAACTTGTCTTTTTGTGCATATATCTTTCTATGTCTCAGTTCCGTTTGTCTCTCTGTCTCTTTTTCTCTCTCTTCCCTGCTCTCTCGATCCTTTTCTCTGGGTCTGATCCAGTGGTGTCTGTGCACATGATTTACATCTGTCTGTCAGTCTGATTTGCTTCAGACAATGAGATGAAATTATTTGTCATAAACTGTATACACTATTTTTCAGTCTATGCTATCAAATAAAACATAAACAGGCGTTGAGCTATTGTGTTCCCATTTCATGGAATTTGTGAAAGTATACTAAATAGTTTTTGACATGCTTCTCTTTTTCCCCATCAATTCATGTCCTTCAGTTAATGAATACCTGCAATATTTAAATTCAGAAGCCAGATAAAAATGTGTCAGAAATATTTCATGTTTAAATTGATGTACAATGTTACATTGCTACCACTGATTTGATATACCTTCCATGCGCTGACTTCTTTTTTGTCCCTGCAATTTCTCTGTTTTGTTTATGAAAAAATAAACTACTGGTACTAAAACAAAAAACAGTAGGAGATGTGTATGTAAGCGTTATTCTCACTCACAGAGTTTTTCTTTTTCCTCATTTCTAGGTTTATTCAACCCCAGCCCTGTCTATGTTGAAGCATGTCTGCGTTGTTTGCGCACTATTTTTATGGCGCCCAAGCCTCCCGTGGATCTCATGTACCAGGTCAGTGCACATTATGCAGTTTGTTTAATTGAAAATGAGAATTTGGGTATGTAACTTCAAAAATTATTTAAAAATAGCTGGCTCTCTAAATGACAACTATGAAATGGTCATCCAAAAGAAATAATGTTAGTACATTAAATCAGCCACAAAGACACTCAGAGTTGCTCCCCTTGACTTGTTTTGGCAGCCATATTGAAAGCACATTGAAAACTGAAGGTAGCAGCCAGAAACAATGTAATTATTGAGCAGTAAAATGCAGAGAAGCGCAATCAAATAATTTTTTGTAAACATTTGGACATTCCTCTTACCAACGCATATCATCATGAACAGTTTGAAGGTGGATGAAAGTACTGACGTGATGCAAGGTAGTGGGTGAGCCGAAAAATGCCAAAATTAGAGACAAAGTGACCTTAGGTGACTGGTTTAGTTCCTTTATTGTGGACTAATACAGAGTTGTAGTTGCTTTAAATTTTTATTGGTACAAAGGAGACAATCTGTGTTGTGTCAATATATAGTTTGGAGAGTGATTTGACGCAATTTTTATGTATATATAATAATAATAATGGGAATTTATATAGCGCTCTTTCTCACATGAGCTCAGTGCGCTTTACATTGATAACAAGAACATTAAAGGCAAACAAATAATTAATCATTAGAAAGTAAAATAAGCACGATGCTTGCACGCTACGTTCTCTTACTTCCTACACACACACACACACACACACACACACACACACACACGCGCGCGCACATACACACACATACATGCTCTTGTCATGCTTGATCAGTGTGTCGCACACACACACTCACACACAATTAATTATACAAGAGTAAAATAGTTACAATATGAACATTTTAAGAAGAAACATAGAGACCACATTCACATTCTCAATCAAGTTTGAATACAATACACTTATATGTAACCATATCAACTTTCACCCCACACCAAGTGCGTAAAGGAAACCATAAGTAAAATGAGTAGATTCAGATCTTACCTTCTAACTCCATGAAAGTTGGTCTCTTTCGGTTGAGCAATGGTAGCCGGAAGAAATAAACATCATTGGAAAAAAATTATATAAGCATGGCGTGATTTCTTTACGATTTCAAAGGGGGTGCTTACTGACCCAACCAACGCATAGACTTGTCAGTACTCTAAATATGAAGTCATGATCTTTTACTTAATAATTATATGTATGGTTAACAGGAAAGTGCTGTCATTCCACATTTACTGGGCATCATAAACCGGTCAGTGTGGACGAAGGAAACCATCGCCAACATTTTGGCCAACTCTTGCACGGTTGGTTTTTGTTGGGACTTTTGGTTGGGTTGGGAGGTTTTCCCCAACAGTTGGGTTCTCCTTTCTTTTCCTTCTTTCTTCCTTTCTTTCTAAGTTGGTTTTTATCGTGACATTTAAGAAGCAGAACTTTTGTCTTCTGCTGCTTTTTTTCTTTAGACATTTTCCCTCTCTTTATTCCTTCCTGTATTTCTGCTTATATCTTTCTTTCATTTTTTAAAAATTTGAATTGATTGTTAGGCACAGACAAACACTTATTGATTGCTTATTATAGGTTAACAAAGTGTGTTTACCACAATTTGTAAAATAAGTGTGGCTGTTGAAATAAACAAAATTCTAAGTATTTGAACTCACGTTAGAGTACGGTACTCATGATTTCATGCAAACTTATTTCACTTTTATGTTTTGTTTCAATAGTCTGAACAAGCAGTTTTTAGTACTTTCCTTATAAAGTCATGCATCATTTACGAAAAATGTGGCACTTTTAAGCACTTGCAGGGCTCCCAATCGTCCCGCAAAACAAGGGGTCCCAGGGACTCCTTCACTTACAATGTAGAGGGTCCTAGAGGCGGGATAGAGGTCCCAGTGGCATTGTGAATGCTAAAAAGAATTTTTCTAGTGCATCCCTGGGACCCCCTGCACATTCTTTTAGAGAGTCCTTTAAAATTTTAGTACTTCATATACCCCCAAATGGGGGTCTCTGGGAGCCCTGACTTGTATAGACCAGCTTGTATCACTCAGGGGCCATATACCACTGTTCCGTTCATGGGGTTTTTCAGCGTCAAGAGCACCAGGACAGCCTGCTGAACACAGGAGCCATCCAGGCCATGGCTCCATTGCTGGGCAGCAGTACAATGTACAAGGTGACCAACGCTTAGACTATCGCCTAGATTGTCTGGTTGATTCGTGAATGCACTCTGCATTGACTGACTGAGTTTATTGTCAGATCAATTTCAGGTTGAATCACATACTTAAGCATTTTCAAGCAAGTCAAAGCTGATACATGCCTAACTGTGAACTGTCAGGTTAAAATTAAGAAACAAAGAATGGCAAAATGTTGCATCAAAAACAAAAACAATCAAAGCAGTATTTAATGTTATAGTCTTTCCAGGTGCACTCATGTGGATGCATGCATTGGGAAAGGGGTGGGGTGAGGCGTGGTTTCGTGGGATGTGTTATTGAGTGGGAGACTAAGATAAAAGGTATGTAGACCTGTTTACTCTTCTCTTTTCGAGTAGTATTCTACTCAATTTGGACCTCTACTACTCTTCAAAACTGAAAATAATGCTCTTTAATTCTTGATTACTACTCATTTTCAGTGAACATTATTTGATGGTTTAATGAATAAAACTACACATTTCGCACCAAAAACTACTCATTTCAGCTATCCAGACTACTCAAGACTTGTGGAGGGGGTAAACAGGTCTTAGTTTGGGTCAGCAGGGATGTACCGAGGGTCGGAAAATGATAAGACAAATTGTCCTGAGACAAGAGAAATCAATAGGACAGTGTCCTAGCTCTTGCAGAAATCAATAAGACAAAGCGTGCCGGTGTTTAAGATTTAATCAGACATTTGTCCTGACAGGGGAGAACACAATAGCCAGGACATTTTCAATTTTAATAGGTCAGTGGCCTATGACCGGGACCTTGGGACATCACTGGGTCAGTGCATCTACCCATGATTTAAGTTATGCTATAGCCAGGCATCATCTGATCATGATTATGCTTCCTGTTTCAGATACAAATGCCTGTCCTTAAGTTCTTTGCCGCTTTGTGCCACAAAAACACAAATGCTTGCATGGCAGTTCTCAGAGGTATGTCATCAACAGCTGTTTTGTTAACATGATTAGTGTGGCATGATTTTCCTTTATCCTTGGTTGATAGTCAGCTAGTTGTGCTTAATATCCATAAGAACCTTTCAGATCAATTGATTAGAAATTATCAAATTATGTGTGGAAGGTGTACGTGCTCCGCAAGAAGCAAGTTGTCCATTTCTTTCTCTTTTTTTTATGAAAAAGAGAAAGACATTGTGCCTTAAAAAGAAAGAAAAGAGACTTTCTGGGATTAATCTTTTACAATGAAGAAAGCAGTACTCTAAATTCCAATAGGAAAAATATCACCAGCTATTCCAATATACAAAGTTGGATCATTAAGTCTGAGCGTAGGAGCGAGAAAGTTAGCTTTAAAGTTTGTTAAAAGAAGTTTTCTTCTGTTTCATTTCCAAGATGTTGATAATGTTGACTGTAATGTTGTGTGTGTGCATGCGATTAGCTGGAATTCATTTTGTTATTTTGCAGCAGCATTCTCGCAGTTGTTGCCTTTGATGTGCTGCTGATGTGGATAGGAAACTTGTGTCGGAGATGATCATAATTTATCACAATTGTTTGATGTGCTGCTAATTTGGATAGGAAACTTGTATTGGAGATGATCATAATTTATCACAATTGTTTGATGTGCTGCTAATGTGGATAGGAAACTTGTGTCGGAGATGATCATGATTTCTCACAATTGTTTGATGTGCTGCTAATGTGGATAGGAAACTTGTGTTGGAGATTATCATGATTTCTCACAATTGTTTGATGTGCTGCTAATGTGGATAGGAAACTTGTGTTGGAGATGATCATGATTTCTCACAATTGTTTGATGTGCTGCTAATGTGGATAGGAAACTTGTTGGAGATGATCATGATTTCTCACAATTGTTTGATATGCTGCTAATGTAATGTCGGAGATGATCAGGATTTCTCAATTGTTTGATATGCTGCTAATGTGGAAGGGGAACACATGTTGAAGATGATCACAGATGTTTCCATTCTGTGCAGCTAATGTAGATGGGGAACACATGTTGAAGATGATCAGGATTTTGATGTTTCCATTCTGTGTAGACGGGGAAGACATGTTGAAGATGATCAGGATTTATCACAGATGTTTCCATTCTGTGCAGCTAATGTAGACGGGGAACACATGTTGAAGATGATCATCACAGATTTCTCACAATGTAGACGGGGAACACATGTTTCAGGATCACAGATGTTTCCATTCTGTGCAGCTAATGTAGACGGGGAACACATGTTGAAGATGATCAGGATTTCTCACAGATGTTTCCATTCTGTGCAGCTAATGTAGACGGGGAACACATGTTGAAGATGATCAGGATTTCTCACAGATGTTTCCATTCTGTGCAGCTAATGTAGATGGGGAACACATGTTGAAGATGATCAGGATTTCTCACAGATGTTTCCATTCTGTGCAGCTAATGTAGACGGGGAACACATGTTGAAGATGATCAGGATTTCTCACAGATGTTTCCATTCTGTGCAGCTAATGTAGACGGGGAACACATGTTGAAGATGATCAGGATTTATCACAGATGTTTCCATTCTGTGCAGCTAATGTAGACGGGGAACACATGTTGAAGATGATCAGGATTTCTCACAGATGTTTCCATTCTGTGCAGCTAATGTAGATGGGGAACACATGTTGAAGATGATCAGGATTTCTCACAGATGTTTCCATTCTGTGCAGCTAATGTAGATGGGGAACACATGTTGAAGATGATCAGGATTTCTCACAGATGTTTCCATTCTGTGCAGCTAATGTAGACGGGGAACACATGTTGAAGATGATCAGGATTTATCACAGATGTTTCCATTCTGTGCAGCTAATGTAGATGGGGAACACATGTTGAAGATGATCAGGATTTCTCACAGATGTTTCCATTCTGTGCAGCTAATGTAGATGGGGAACACATGTTGAAGATGATCAGGATTTCTCACAGATGTTTCCATTCTGTGCAGCTAATGTAGATGGGGAACACATGTTGAAGATGATCAGGATTTCTCACAGATGTTTCCATTCTGTGCAGCTAATGTAGATGGGGAACACATGTTGA
Source organism: Phymorhynchus buccinoides (assembly GCA_017654935.2). NCBI lineage: Eukaryota > Metazoa > Mollusca > Gastropoda > Neogastropoda > Raphitomidae > Phymorhynchus > Phymorhynchus buccinoides. The sequence goes on along the minus strand of CM065680.1, from coordinate 33,040,163 downwards.
AGATGATCAGGATTTCTCACAGATGTTTCCATTCTGTGCAGCTAATGTAGATGGGGAACACATGTTGAAGATGATCAGGATTTCTCACAGATGTTTCCATTCTGTGCAGCTAATGTAGACGGGGAACGAGTGCTGGAAATGATCAGGAAGCTGCAGAGTCGAGACAAGACCTCAGAAATGCAGATGGCCGCCGCCAAGTGTCTGGCCTACCTGTTCCGAGGCCAGGAGGAGAGGACGGACCAGAACAGCATGTTCCTGATAGATGACAAGATTGTTTTGGAGGTGAGGGCTCTTGTGACCAATATCTGTAGTTAAAGTGTGCAGTGCTATTCTGCGTGTCGCTTTTGCCAGAAACGTTTCTAGTGAAAGGGTAGTTTACTACCATTCCTTCTTCTTTTTTCATTATCAGGGGAATTCCTTTTCGTGTGTCATTATTTGTTTATTGTAATTGATTGATGGGATTTCACATTTTTGTTTAAATAATTTTTAAAGACAATTCAATAAAAGGTGCGGTCGCCAATTCTTTCGACCAGTTGAAGGAATTTCAATCGACAGTGTGGGTGATTTCTACCCACACTGTAAAAAGAAAGGGAAAACTGTGAGAAGGTCACAAACAGTTTCATTCGAATGGGTAGAACTAGAAGAGTTTGAGGCGGCTTTTAGACGTTTAATAATAATAATAATAATAATGGTTATTTATAGAGCGCTTAACTCCCTTTGCAGGGAGCTCATTATCCCGTTATTAACTTAGACGTCTGTTCCTTTCAGTTTATTATCATCAATGTTTGTTCTCATGTTATCTTAGCTGTTCCTCTTTTGATACTTTCAGACGCTGCACACGCTGGTGCGTATGTGCAAGAAGGACCGCACGTTTCATGAGAACGTGGAAGGGGCGGAGACGCTGGCCTTCCTGATCGACCTGGACCAGAAGCTGCAGGCCACCGCCTCCATCTGCGACCACTGCATCAAGGCCCTGGCCCTCTACCTCTCCTACACCGAGTGCCACCAGATTGACTCCAGAAACACAAAGAAAAAGGTCAGCTACATTTTGTATGTGTTAATGTGTGTGTGATCACTACATCAGTGCCCTGTCACTGTACCTCTCCTTCACCGAGTGTCACCAGATAGATGCTCGAAATACACAGAAAAAGGTCAGTTGGAGTTGTTGGGGGTAGGAATGGGGGTTGAGTGACCATTGCATCTGGGCACTGTCAGTGTACCTCTCCTACAGTGAATACCACCACATTGAATGTGGACTGCATATTATGGTGTGCATATGGGTTTGGATATATACATATTCACAAAATGCTTTGAGGTAATTTCAAACTTTCCAACATATCCTAAATTGCAAAGAAACTTCTGCACATTTTCAGCATGATGTTGAAAGAAAATAATTAACTCATGAATTGAAAGGTTAATGGTGTTGCACTGCCTCCAGGCATTGCAGCCAGTATTGTTCCCACCATCTTTGTATTTACAAATGTCCCATATGTGTCTATGACCGAGAGGACGTAAAACACCATTGTTCATTCTGAAAGGTTAATGTTGCATGCACATACAACAATGCATTATACCATACAGACACGTGTGTGCGAACAAGAAAAATGTGTAAAGTGATAAAGATTGCATTCAGACTATGATTTTTTTTTCATTCTCTCTCACACCATTGTGTAGACCTTCATGTTTGTGGTTCTTTTATTGTGGTGATCATTAGATGCATTTTTTGTGGTGATGTGCAGGATGTGAACTGGAGTAACCAACTGAGAACCAGTGCTTTCATGGCGTTTGCAGCCATCGGAGCCAATGATGAAGGCATTAGGGATAAGGTCTGTTCTCTTCTGGGTTTTTTGTTTGTTTGTTTGTTTTGTTTTGTTTCTTAGGGGGGGGGGGGGGGGGGGGGGCTTCTTTTAGATGTCTAAGGGCGGGTTCACATTAGACGCGTAAGTTCCGTACGGAAACCCATAAGTAAGTAAACGAAAGAAGGGTAAAAATGTACGGATTAGGGGAAATACGGACATGTGCGCAAATCTTTTCCCTTCTTTCTTTTAGTTTTTACGGATTGCGCATGGGTTTCCGCACAGAATCTCTAGTACATTTAGTCTCTTACACTTCCCTTTTCTTTGTATATCTTTCTTGAACAAAATATAAGCCATAATTTTGTGATAATATTTTTTACCACATACTGCTACTTGTGAAATGTTAATGACATCATTCATATACATATTTAGAACCTGAACCAAACCTAGTAAAACTAGAAGGCTTTTTTTTTTACCATCTCAGTGTTTTGATGACTGAATTTTTGGAGGACTATAAATCTTAAGAGGAAGTCCGTAAACTGCTGCATGAAGTGGATCATTGGTCAGATCATTGCCTTTTCCACAGGCAAATGGGGAATTTGTTGTGATTGCATTATTTGGACCGAAGAGAGTAGATATTTGGAATAATAATAATTAGTATTTATATAGCGCACATATCTAGAAAATTCTATTCATAGTGCTTTACAATGAAATATAGCTACAAACATTCCCATTTAACACACACACACACACACACACACAAACACACACACACACACACACACACACACACACACTGAAATATAACTACAAACAGAACCTGGATAATACAGGGCACTGTATAGTTTGTAAAATACGATACATGCTGTGGCTTGTTGTCCAGATCATAGCCATCGACAACCTGCCCCAGGCCATGGTGGAGGGCATGGCGACCCAGGATCACAGGGCGCAAGAGGCAAATAATACAGGGCGCTGTACATTTAATAAAATATAATACATGCTGTGGCTTGTTGTCCAGATCATAGCGATTGACAACCTGCCACAGGCCATGGTGAAAGGCATGGGCACCCAGGACCACAGGGCCTGGATAATGCAGTGTGCTGTACATTTTGTAAAATATGATACATGCTGTGGCTTGTTGCCCAGATCATAGCGATCGACAACCTGCCCCAGGCCATGGTGGAGGGCATGGCGACCCAGGACCACAGGGCCTGGATAATGCAGTGTGCTGTACATTTTGTAAAATATGATACATGCTGTGGCTTGTTGTCCAGATCATAGCGATCGACAACCTGCCCCAGGCCATGGTGGAGGGCATGGCGACCCAGGACTACAGGGTGCAGGAGGCGGCCTGCCGCTGTCTGCTCAGCCTCTCACGCTCCGTGCAGCAATTGAGGACCGCCCTGAGGGACAGCAAGGTGTGGGAGCCACTCGTCAAGGTACTTCTGCAACAGCTGGTTTGTTAGCTGGTTTGTTTGTGGTGTGTGTGTGTCCGTGTGACTGTATGTGAGTTGATGTGTGTGTGCATGCATGTATGTGTGCGTGTCTGTGTGTGTGTGCATGTATGTCTCTGTGGGGGGTGGGCGGGGGTGCATCAGGTCAGGACCGCCCTGAAAGATGGTAAAGTGTGGGAACTCCTCATTGAGGTACTGATGCTGCAGATTATTGGTTTGTTTGCAGGGTGAGTGTGTGTGGCTCTGTGTGTGTGTGTGAAAGTCAAATTTTATTTACAGATGGACATTGAATAAGCATTACAGTATGCTTTTTTACATCAAGCCACCCATAACAAAACATAAAGCAAAATGTATGTGTGTTTATGTGTGCGAATGCGCAATTGTGCACACGTGTGCTTGTGTGTTTCGGGAAAAAACTTTAGCATTTATGTTGACCTCATCATCTTACAGAGTAAATCCATAATGTGAATTTTTTTTATGTGAAAAAAAATAAGACAATTTGCTCAACATCTGTTCATCAGGAAATTACTTTGTAGGCTTGAAAGATGTTAAGCAAGTGCTGAACTTGAGTTTAATAAAAAAAAATCTATCATAATAAGTAATCAAAATGTTGGTGTTTTTTTTTCCTTCCATTTGTGCTGGTGGGTTAATAGTAAAAGTAGCTTTAAATGGACTGGAACTGTTTGAATATACAGAAAGTTGCTGGTCCTTTCTTCAAATATTACGAGCAATTAACCAAAGTAGATATACAACAAAAGAACGTATTGTAACAGCATCCTGTTCACAAGTATGATTTAGATCTCCACTGTTGTGATATTAACTATCATTATTATTGGTAGGTAGGTAGGGACAGGCTTCAGCCTTCAAGCCTCGCGGCTTATAAAACGTCCCATCCATTTGAAATTCATTTGTACAGGTTTGCTTATTGCATGCGGTCAAAAATATGATTTAAAATCAATCATCAAAATCTTAAAATATTTGAAAATGTTTTGGGTGAGATTTTGTCCAGGAGATTTTTTAATTGGTTAGTAGATTGTGCTCTTTTTATTGAGTGTAAAATCCATAGAAAGTTTCAATCACTTCAGTGTATTTAAACTTAATTATATAGTTTTCTGTGCAGTCGAGGTGGTCAGAAAGCTCTGTTCTTGTGCTATAAAGAATCATTATATTGTCAATGCCACTGAATCAATACAATGTGTATGTTTCCATGATTTCGTTGTTTTAAGACTTTATGATATACTATATAGTATTCTGTGCAGCTGATGTCGTCACCGGATGAAGGGGTAGTAAGAGCTGCCTCTGCGGCTGTCTGCAACATGCTTCTGGACTTTTCGCCTTGCAGAGAGGTTAGATGTTATGCATGATATACTTCCCATAATGTAATGTTATTATTGGACACTATGGTTGTGAAAGTTTCTGAGTTGTAATGTATAATATCGTCGGTGAAAATCCAAAACCTTGTATCTCAATTTTGGTAGTTTTGCAAGTTCTATCGGTTTGCCCCTCATTTTTCTAAACAAAAAATGTTTGCAAGTCGCTGACTTGTATCCTGTGGTTTCAAGCTTCGATGCCATGCTGCCATTGTTGCTATGGTTTTGACCGAATAAGTCGAGGTAATTAACTCTAATTTTCACAAAGTGCTCTCCCCTATTTTCTTCAAAAAATCGTCTATTGTACAGTATTAGCTTTGCTGTGGAAGATTCCATTGGGTTCTGAAATGTGCAGTTGATTTTTAGTGTCTGTTTGTCTTATCAAAGGCTTATTGCTCAGACCTCAGTTGGTTGGAAGCAAGCAGAAAACTGCAGGCATCGCTGCCTATGGTATTAGGTACTTTATAGTCACAGAGGCGTCTCTGTGAAATTCGGGTTGATCCCACCTGGAGAGAACGTCGCAGCCAGAAGCGCGCCACCCTTTTTTTTTGCATGCGATTTTTGTGTGACTGATGAGGAAGGAAAGGGGTGGTGGTGGTAAATTTTGACCAAATGACAACTTTTTTCGTTGCCACTGGGTTTAATGTGAAACTATGAGCCAAAACCTTCACTCAGAGCCACCCTACCATCAGCATTGTTGAGGGAATGTAGCTATCGTCAATGGAATCGTGTTTCTCAAACAGCAATGTTCCTTTGGGGTCATTACCGATTCATTAGTACCATATTTTATGGACTATGAGGCGATGTATTTTTTTTCCAGGCTGGGACCCCTGCGCTGTATTATATGACTAATAATATGGTAAGAAACTATTATAGCCAAATCAAAGTGGTGTAAATTTCGTGGGTGCACCTACGTCTTAAGTGCCAGCCACACGTCAGCTAAAATCGCACGACTGTACGATGCGATTCGATCACGTGATCTCGAAGCGTAAATCTCAATCGAATCGTATCAAACAGTCGTACGATATTAGTGAACGTGTGGCTGACCCTTTACAGTCTTCTTCTTCTTCTTCTTCTTTGTTCGCTCAGACAATTTCCTATCATATGAGCGTAGATGCGTCATGCTGCCGTTATGCGCCTAAGAAATAGTTAGGCCCAGCATGTCCGACTTCGGCTGAAGAAATCTTTGTAAGAATTTATAGAAAAAAAGCAGGTGAATGGACCAGTGAGATAGAAAGATAGCAGAAGACAGTAAGCAAAGGGAAAAGGCAGAGTCAAAGAGAATGACAGAATTAGAGGAAGTTACAAGCACAGAACTTCCAGAAGGTGGGGGAACTATTTGTACAAAAGACCCCCCGGTATCCCCACGGGGGATTTACAGTCTGTAAAATACGCTGGCTTATTTTGTTTTAAAACTTTTCGAGGCTAACAGAAGATGAAAGCCCCATGATTGAATTCTTGTTTGACAGGCCCTGTTGAACTGCGGAGCTCTGAACAGGCTTGTGGAGCTGGCCAATATGCAAGACAAACCAGACCTGCGGCTGAATGCAGTGTGGGGGATGATGGTGAATAGTTTGCCTTTTTTCAGGCATGGTAGACCTCTGCAAATCGCGGAAAATCCGCGAAACAGTTTGAAACAAAATTATTAAAAAATGCATTTTCCTTGAAAACCACTTTGCCCCCACTACCATGCCTGTTTGTTGGTGTACAGCAATTATAGTTGCACCTATATTGTCTTTCATATGTACAGTTGGAGGTTGGTTGTTTTTTTAATGGGACCGCCCAAGGCCCCAGCGCCCAGGGCCCCAGTGAGGTATAGGGCCAGATCCCCAGTTGGATGATTCGGGGGAGGGGGGGAACGCAAGAAAGAGAGATAACAAAACAGTTAAAATGATGGATAGAGACAGTTTGAGTCCAATAAGCCTTGTAAAATGATTACATTGCCTTTGAAAATGATATGGCATCACCATGCTGTTTTCAAGATTCCCCGAGAGAGACTTCCAGGATAGAACAACCAAGTTCAAAATACCCCAAATGGCTTGTTTTTTTTTTTATGAATTTTAAAAAAACTTAAGTTCAGTTTCTAGTAAAATGGGAAAAAAACTGAAACACTGTAAAACTGAAAGAGTTGCACCCATGTGTAGCAGTGTGTTGTCGATCTATGCCATAATGTAGCAGTGTGTTGTCGATCTATACCCATGTGTAGCAGTGTGTTGTCAATCTATACCCATGTGTAGCAGTGTGTTGTCAATCTATGCCATAATGTAGCAGTGTGTTGTCGATCTATACCCATGTGTAGCAGTGTGTTGTCAATCTATGCCATAATGTGGCAGTGTGTTGTCGATCTATACCCATGTGTAGCAGTGTGTTGTCAATCTATGCCATAATGTAGCAGTGTGTTGTCGATCTATACCCATGTGTAGCAGTGTGTTGTCAATCTATACCCATAATGTAGCAGTGTGTTGTCAATCTATGCCATAATGTGGCAGTGTGTTGTCTATCTATATGTGGCATGTGTAGCAGTGTGTTGTCAATCTATGCCATAATGTGGCAGTGTGTTGTCAATCTATACCCATGTGTAGCAGTGTGTTGTCAATCTATACCCATAATGTGGCAGTGTGTTGTCGATCTATACCATAATGTGGCAGTGTGTTGTCAATCTATACCCATAATGTGGCAGTGTGTTGTCAATCTATACCCATAATGTGGCAGTGTGTTGTCAATCTATACCCATAATGTGGCAGTGTGTTGTCAATCTATACCCATAACGTGGCAGTGTGTTGTCAATCTATACCCATAACGTGGCAGTGTGTTGTCAATCTATACCCATAGCGTGGCAGTGTGTTGTCAATCTATACCCATAACGTGGCAATGTGTTGTCGATCTATACCATAATGTGGCAGTGTGTTGTCGATCTATGCCCATAATGTGGCAGTGTGTTGTCAATATATACCCATAACGTGGCAGTGTGTTGTCAATCTATACCCATAATGTGGCAGTGTGTTGTCGATCTATACCCATAATGTGGCAGTGTGTTGTCAATCTATACCATAATGTGGCAGTGTGTTGTCAATCTATACCCATAATGTGGCAGTGTGTTGTCAATACCATAATGTGACAATGTGTTGTCGATCTATGCCCATACTTGGCAGTGTGTTGTCGATCTATACCCATATGTAGCAGTGTGTTGTCAAGACAGTGTTGTTGATGACTATGTACATCTCCCCCTAAGACGGAGTGTGGCTGCCCATGTGGCGGGGTAATCAAAAACGGTCACACACATAATGTTCTCATCCCTAGCTGAAGCATCTGTACCATAGTGTTCAAGTGCTTCAGCTGTTGAGATGATCCCAGGAGTCTTTTAGCCAGGGTATGTCAACAACAAACAGCAACACTATATACATGTATCAATGTGTTGTGGACATGCCCAGAACCTGGCCTTCAACGCGGATCAGGCGATCAAGCAGCAGATCGTGGAGGTGGTGAGCCCCGACCTGCTGTACGCTGTGCTGTCAGAGAACAACGTGGAGATTGTGGTTCGAGCCCTGGGGCTGCTGCGAAACCTCTTCACCAAGTCCAGCGTGAGTGCCTGCATCGTTTGTATTGGACCACATTTTGCAAGACTGCAAGGCGATATTTTTTTGGCCCCAGACTGATACTCCTGTGCCTAATAATATGACTAACAATGTGTAACATATCACCTCAAAAGGGACATTAAGTCGCAGGGCTAGTTTCTCACAACAGGCTTGAGAAGTCAAAATATCTCTCTTTTTGGGGGGTCAATTTCAAGTTATGGGTATTTTGATTATAGTCCTTACAGTGATCAAGTCAGCCAGCGTTTTGTCTGAAGATTAAGGGGCAACAGACTTTGTGCAGTTTTCATGTTTGATTGTGATGACAGTGGCAAACTTGTAGGTATTTCCTTGGTTACTCTTGTTTTATGATTATAATTTTATTTTAGTTTATTGTTACTTAATACTCCGAAGATGTATGAAGCAATCATGTCCTTTCTCTTTCTTTTTTTTTCTCTGTGTGTTTTTCTGTCTGTCTCCCTCTTTTTTTTCTCTGTCTGTCTCCTTCTCTCTCTCTGTCTGTCTTTCTCTCCCTCTCTCTATCCAGACAGAAAGTCATGTTCATCTTTCGGTATACACTTTCTCGTTTTTGTTTGTTTATATTCTCTGAACATTTCTTGTCAGTAATTTGAAGAATTGTCCTTGGAGATATAGGTTCTTTTCTGAGTTCGTTTGATCCGTCTTTTGTGTTGATGATTGAAACAATCTATAAAAGGTCCTTAATTCCTCTCTTTTCTAACATCGAGTTTCTTTCGTTGAAAAAAAGATGCATTTTCTTAATTTTATAGATATAGCCTTAATTCCTGTACATGTAGATATCCTTGCATTATAATATTTTTTTTGTGGCTGTCCCATCTTCTGGGCCATACAGTGGCGTTGCTCCCACACCGCTCATTCCAATTCCCAATTCGCAGCCACACCTCCGCACATTCTGGTCGCAGAAGCCTTGCATTATAATTGATAATATTAATATCAACAACCTTAACAAAAAGTCAAATTTTCTTGTTCTTTTAAATGAATGTACTAACTTTGGAGCGAACCGTTATGTCATGGACCTAATCGGAAAAAAACCCAGTTTGCTCATAAGTTCTTGGATTTTTTTGGTTTTTGTTTTAATGGAAAAAACATCTTTCCTCCCAATGATTTATTACATAGCTTACATAGTCAATCTTTAGCATCGTTCAAAACAAACCTGAAAACCCATCTGTTCCGGCAGTCTTTCCAATAACACCCCCATCTCCATGTGCACGTGTGCGTGCGTGTGTGTGTGATTGTGCGATGTGTGTGTGTGTGTGTGTGTGCGTGCGTGTGTGTGCGTGCGCGTGTGCGTGCGCGATGTATGTCCGTATGTTTGTATGTATGTAATTTGTGTGTGTGTATGTGTATGTATGTAATTTGTGAGCATGTGCGCGAATGTGAGTGTACGTGCGCCCACGGCCGCACTTCCAAGCAGTGTGTGTGTGTGAGTGTGTTCTGTGTGGGTATATCTGCTTGCATGTGCATGAGTGTATGCGTGCGCAGGAGATATTGTGTTCACTAGAGGGGGGGGGGGGGGGAGAGGAGTGTGTGTGAGTATGTGTCTGTGAGTGTGAGTACACGTGAGTGCTTTGTGTATGTGAGTGCGCGTGTGTGTATGTGTGTGCGTGCGTGTGCGCGTGTTTGTACAAGTGTATGCTTGAGTAAGTTTGTGTGCGTTTCAGTGAGAATGTGTTTTCTGTGTGTTTGATGAAATGTGTGTGGGTATGTCTGTGTGCAAGAACGCGTTCACGCTCGTGCGTGCACGTACGTGCGTGTGCGTCTGTTTTGCGTGTGTGTTTCAATACTGATTGTAAAGCGCTTTGTGCTCGATAAAAAGCGCTATATAAATATCCGTTTATTATTATTATCTTTATGTTAACATAAAACATGAACCTAATATTAAAAAAAACCACGCCAGTTTGCTCATAAGTTGTTGGATTTTTGTTTGTTTTTGTTTTAATAGAAAATCATCTTTCCTCACAATGATTTATTACATAGCTTACATCTTTATGTTAACATAAAACGTGAACCTAATATTAAAAAAACCACCACCAGTTTGCTCATAAGTTGTTGGATTTTTGTTTGTTTTTGTTTTAATAGAAAATCATCTTTCCTCACAATGATTTATTACATAGCTTACATCTTTATGTTAACATAAAACGTGAACCTAATATTAAAAAAAACACCACCAGTTTGCTCATAAGTTGTTGGATTTTTGTTTGTTTTTATTTTAATGGAAAAACATCTTTCCTCCCAATGATTTATTACATAGCTTACATCGTTATGTTAACATAAAACAGGACTTTCCTGATATTGCAGTACCTCCAGGATCAACTGTACATTTGTACATTTATAAATGTTCCAAGTGTACCCGTTCCAGGTCGGAGGACGGCGTTAAACACTTTTTCTTCCTCCTACTGATTTGTACAAAGAGAAAGGAAATCTATGTGTGCACACACACACACACACACACACCATTTGTTTAAATTGTTGTGTGTCACAACTGATTGGTGTTTTGTTGTTGTTGTTTTGAAGATATCTGAACTGGTAGTGATAATGTTGTTTTTCAGCACATCGACCAAATGATGAATGTTTTTGGGGAGAATGCTCTGCAGGCGATTTGCTTCGTTCTTGCTCAGCCACAGCATTCTGCAGATGTTAAAGAAAGGGTATGTCGTGTCTATTCATTTGTATGGCGTACAAAACGTGTCAAACAGTTAATGCAAAGACTCAATACTTTTTTAAAAGTATTGATACAAAACGAGCATTTCCAAATGAAACAATCCGTTTAAGAAAGGATCGATCCTTTTCGCAAAAGTATCCATCCTTTTCGCAAAAGTATCGCTACTTTGTGAAAAGGATCGTGCACTGTCAAAAAGTATCGATACTTTCCGTAGTTTACGAAAGTATGGATCCTTTTTGAGTGAAAGGATCCATACTTTGAATCGAAACGCGCATTTACAAACTCTACCGAACGAGTCACATAAAAAATGATGCTCGGATATGAAACGAAACGGAACACGAAACTATGTTAATTTTTTTCAACATAGCTTGGCATGAAATACTTCTCCGTTATGTCTAATGCCCTTCTTGTCGCTTCCTCAGTCATTCAGTCCGTTGTTTTGATTCCCACCAAATAATTTGTGCTGCTTTAGTAAGAGCAGGTTCAGTCAATTTCCGATTCCAAATTTATGTGTTCGTTTTGAGATACTCTGCAAAGCTCGGAAACGTTCGATCCTTTTGCATCAATCCTTTTGGGAGTGAGCCATACTGAGTAGGGATAATGTTTAAAAAGTCAGAATACTTTTCGAAAAGTCTTTGCATCGAGCGCTCGACATGTTTTGTACACCATTCATTTGTCTCTGTCTCTCCTTCCTCTCTCTCTCTCTCTCTCTCTCTGTGAATAATTTTTCTGTATTTTAAGCTTACCATTAAGTTGCTGTTCTTCCTCTTTTTTTGTTTCTAATGCTATTATTTTTTTTTATCATCTTCCATTGTATTTTTATCATTTTGATACATAAAAAAAAAAAAGGAAACAAATTGTAAAACTATGTACCAGTATTTTTTTGACTATAGGCCTCTGCAACTAGGGTTATTAACGCCCTTGACAGTGAGAGTGATGCCCTTGCTGGTCAGTACTGACAAGGGCATTCACTCTTGCGAAAGGCAGCCATTTAGTGGCATCAAATAGGGTTATTGGTGAGAGTTATCCCCCTGTTTGGTCAGTACTGAACCATCTTCCCCCACCCACCAAGGGCATTCACTCTTGCAAAAGGTGTTCGTTGCAGACCCCAATAAGGCGATACTTTTTCTCCAGACTGATACCCCTGCACCTTAATAATATGATAAGCATTATAGTAAGAAAATATAAATACAAAATCTGAATTTTGTGTAAAATTTGGGGGGAGGGCTGTATAAAAAGGTGTGCCTTCTAGTCCGAAAGATATGGTAAGTCTGTCTGAATTTAGAAAATAGAAAAACCAAAAGGGGACATGTATCTCAACATGGGTTTTGCTGTTGTTGTTGTTGTTGTTGTGCTTGCTGTTGGTGTTATACATGTATTGCATTGAATTTGCTTTGTCATCTTCTGACTAAATTCAGACTTTATTTAAATGAACTCATGTGCCAGTCGTTCTATAAACCACAAATGTCATCTTACTTTGCTCTTCTTTTTGTCACTCCACTTTATCATCACACACACCAAAGCTGCCTACTTAAAAAAAATAAACAAAGAATGCAGATTGGCAGTTTTTCGGCTGACTATATTATATGTAGGGGTGCTCATTTTCCTGAACACATCGAAAATCTGGTTTTTGGAATGGTAATACTTGTGGCCTTCGGCTTTTGGAGTGTTAAAACTTATGGCTTCAGGGTTTTGGATTGCCAAAACTTGTGGCTTTTTTTCTCTTTTGTTTTGCGTTAACAGTAATAACAAGGGTAAAAAGAATTCCTGGGTTAACATACTTCTGGAAAACATCACTGCAAGTTTTGTACGCAATGACATAATTTTGTGCGAAGTTAGACATAAAAATGCCCCTACCCCCTTCTTCCCCAAGTAAAAAGTTTGTTGATTGTGAATTCTCTGGTTGGAGGTTTTGACGTAATTGTCTTCTTCCCATTTCCCCCCAGCTCAAGAAAAGTTTTGTTGATTGTGAATGCTCTGTGTTGGAGGCTTTGATGCGAGCCTGACACATACACACACCCGCTCATCAACTTTTTAGAAAGTTAAGTTTTAGGCTTCCAGGTTTGGTTTTGTTTTCATTTCAGGTTTTGAGGTTTAGAAGAATTCTAGTTTCTGGTTTTTGGGGCCTCCTCCCACTAGCACCTGTGTACATGTGATTGCAGACTCTGTGCATTCTGGCCAACATTGCTGCCGGCTTTATTTCCAAGGCAGCCGTACTGGACAATCGCGATGTCATGGATCACCTGAAGAATATGTTGGTAAGCACTCTGCTTCAATTTTTACATCAGCAAGCCTTTTTTTTTTAATCGTTTATCTTCGGTTGATATTAGCTTCATGGTTTGGGCCAATAGTAATGAGAGAGTGAGAGCTATGCAGCAATGGAAACTCAGTTTACAGCTTCATCTTTTTATCAACTTGCAAAGTGACTCATGATAATAAACATTGTGATATTGCAAGACTCGGGGATGTTTTAGCCCATTCTGTGTTCGTTTAGAACCAATGTGTGACATGCCTGATAAAACTTTTCCACTTTTACTGACAAACGGATTTGCTCGAGCATCCCTTTGGCCGAAAAATGTACCCTGGGCAAGGCTTCTCCACTATAAACAAATCTTAGCCCAGCCCGCCGGAATAGTAGCTGCCCCCTCTGCTGTCTGGCACGTCATAGTCGTAAACGAGTATAAATACGTCAATGAGGCTTTATACTGAACATTCTCTGCCCCTGTCTTGCGCACTGAAACATGTGCGCCACCTAAATAAGATTATAGTTCTTGCGTGTCACAAAGCAGTAGTTTATAGCCACTGAAAATTCTCTGCCCCTGTCCTGCGCACTGAAACATGTGCACCACCTACATAAGATTAGAGTTCTTGCGTGTCACAAAGTAGTAGTTTATAGCCTCTGAACATTATCTGCCCCTGACTCGTCACTAGATGGCGCAGTCGATTCAGTCATAAAATGGTCTCCTTTGCGCCTTGCCAAGTAGTATAGAGCCCCTTTAGGCTTTGTTTGTTTCAACTCTTTTTCTGAGGATGACTATCACGCGGTGTGAAAATGAGGGAGAAGGGGAGGGGCTTGCATGCAGCCTTTCTTTTAGGTTAAGAGTGTCGTGTAACTTGCTGTCTGCATTCTTAACAGAGGTCATCGAAGGAAGAGAAGCTTCTGCTGACGTGCATCCTTGTGGTGAAGAATCTGCTGTCAGGGGAGGATGAAGGTAGGGGGTATGCTACACCTGGCCTGGGCCGCACTGTGTCATAGGTCTGATGTTTGTCCATTCTGTCTTTGTTTCTCTGTCTCTAGCTTTTTTCTTTCTTTCTTTGTTCTCTTGCTCTGTCTCTCGGTGCATTGATTTTGTTTGGATCTATGTATTTGATTTTGTTTGTTAAGGTTAATTATTGCCCCCCCCCCCCCCCCCCCCCCCCCCCCCCCCCCCCCCCCCCCCCCAAACCCCCCCCCCCCCCCCCCCCCCCCCCCCCCCCCCCCCCCCCCCCCCCCCCCCCCCCCCCCCCCCTCTTTTGTGAATGGGCACGCAAGAGAACACACTAAATTATTTAAAACAATTTTTTTCCTCCTTCCTCCATCCCCCTCTCTTGTCTCTTTTTCTCCCTCTGTCTTTCTCTATGCCTAAGTATGACTGGCTCTCTCTCTCTCTGTGTCTCTGTGTCTCGTATGTGTTGCCCAGATAATTTTACAGGAGAATCTTTGAAAGATAAGAATTTCTCTTGTGGGCTTCCATTCGTCCCAGATACTTGCTGTCTCTGGAGTAAAAGTGAAATGTATGCTTAATTTGATATCGTTTACATACATCACAATTTTCAAGTTAAATTTCTCAGGTTAAAAATGATTGGTTGTGATTCCCTCTTGCAGGTGTGGTGAATCGCAGGGGGTGTTTGCGGGAGCAAGGCATTCAGTCCATTTTGCAAGATCTGGCTAAACCTGAGCAGACACCCAATGTGCAGGAAAAGTATGTTTAAAATTTGTTTACTCTTTCTGAATGAGGCTTTATACTGAAAATTCTCTGCCCCCGTCTCGTGCACTGAGATGCGAACGCCTTCTACTTAAGATTATCGCCCTTGCTAGTCAAGAACTAGAAGTATATACCGTAAAAACTGGACTATAAGATGCACCTGTATATAAGCCGCATCCTTTAAATTGACAACATATTAGGTATGTATTCACATATAAGCCGCACCAGTTTATAAGCCGCAGAGAAAATTGTATGTGCACAAACCAACACAAATATAGACATTCTCCTATCAGAACATAAGTATTTAATGTTCTCAGACACTTTAAGCATGAGATTTGAATCTATTGATTACCAAAACCAATTTTGAGTCTAAAGAAGCTCAAAATAGGCTGAAGAATGTGTCCAGAAACAGATTTAATCATACTGATAAATGTAGAATGGAAAAAAAATCCACAGATAAGCCGCATCAGTCTATAAGCCGCATGGGCCAAAGTTGAGGAAAAAAGTAGCAGCTTATGGTCCGCATTTTACGGTAGCCACAGAAAATTTTCTGCCCTTGACTAAGTCACTAGGTGGCGTGGTCAAATCAGTCTGAAAATGATCACCCTTTCATGTCGTTAGGATGTAGTTAGTGTAAGGCCCCATTACTTTTATTTTGATTCACCATTTCTAGTGTCAGTTTCTTAGTGTATTTAACTCTTTATCAGTGGCTTTGTTTCTTGTGTGTAAACTTGCTTAATTTATCTTTTTCATATCTTTGGTTTATTCATGTTTTATGTTGTAAATTAAACATTGCTGAAACTAGTTTCACTTTCTGTCTTCACTTCAGTCATCTTGCAGTAGCGTGGGTTTTTTCAGTGTTTCTTTAAATCAAAGGAGGTGGGGTAGGGTATGCACCAAGCAATTTTGTTATTCTTTAGCTTCCAAATATGTCCAAAATGTTCAAGTCAATAGTATGTTCATGAAATGTATCTTGGGAAAACAAGTGAACCCTACAAACTGTGACTTGGCTTATAAAATTTATCTTTAAAAAATTACTTTTTAAAAACGTTCCGATGTACTATGCTTCCCCTTTATTTTTGTGTTTTTGTTAGCCACTTTGATGATATCTAGGAACACCTGGGATATATTTCTAGATAGAAATGTTATTTTCACTGATGTATTTATGGGGACAAAAAAACAATGATTTGCTGATTTCAGAGCCCGGAATGCTCTTCGATATTTTACACAGCAGCCCATTCAGCAGTAAAGAGAGACCTGGTGCGCCTACCCACCCTGCGGATACTGTGTCCAAACATCTCCGTCTCCAACATCATTATATTCTCAATTTTGGATGTGAATTAACGGTTTGATGGTGAATTGGATATCGTATTTAATATTGTTTTTTTTGCATTAATTTTGTTCTCCCCCCACCCCTCCTAAGTGTTCATTTGGGTTAAACAATTTTGAATTGAAATACATGGGAATGGCTGATACAGTGGAACCTCCCTTATAAGACTCCCTCCCACATAAGACCTGCTTCTTTGAGACATCGACCTTTGTAAGTATTAAAATTACCTCCCTTATAAGACCTTCAAAAATCATCCAAAATGAGGTCTTATAAGGGAGGTAATTTTAATACTTACAAAGGTCGATGTCTCAAAGAAGCAGGTCTTATGTGGGAGGGAGTCTTATAAGGGAGGTTCCACTGTATTTTGAATGAATGTATAGAATTTTTGATGATGTGTTGATGCTTGTTACAAACTTATTGGAGAAAAAGTAGATGTGATTCAGTGCGACTTTTCAAAACATTTCACACCGTTCACTTCACAATTCAGCATTGCTTGTTTGAATGTAAAACACAAGGGGTGGTTGATTGTGAACTGCCGCCCTTACCCCCTTCCTGTTTGGTCATACGCATAACCAACAAAATACAAAACAAAACTGGCGGTGCTGCTCTAGTGGCGATGCACTCTCCAGGGTCGAGTTTCTCTAGACGACGGTCGCCATGCGCATAACTGTTACGCCAAAAGGGGTCTAAGAAACACTTTCGAAAACGTTTGCAGAAGAATATTACAAGCGCTTGTCTAATTGGTAAAAAAAAGTATTATTTTAACCAAACTTTAATGGACCAATCAACAACAAGAAATGTATTCACCCCCTACTAGTTCCAGATAGTTCGCCGCTTGCTCATTGTTTGGCAAGAACAAAACGTCATCGGCAAACAAAGGGTGTTTCTTGGACCGTTTTGAGCCCTTGTGAAACGGCCCCCAGGTTAGGGCTGCCTGAATTTCACAGAGAACCATATTTTGTAACTATAAAGGTAGTACAATGCAAAACATTTGTTTAGTTAGCTCATTTTATTTGCAATGTGAATATTATTGTTTTTTTATTTATTTGTTTGTTTGTTGTTGGTTTTTTTAAGTGTTAACTTAACACTTCGTTAGAAGTGAATAAGCTGTGAAGCCTTTACAGTCTGGCATGCTTGGGCTGTTTGGTTAAAAAGGACAAGCTGAAACATAATCCTTTAGAAAACCACTTCTGGAGAGGAAATCGGCGATAGAGATAATCTTGGTTATTTGGTGGGTTTTTTTGTCATTTGGTATATTCTTGTCACAGAGACTTATCTCTGAAATTCGGGCTGCTCTCCCCCAGAGAGCGTGTCACTGCAAATGCAGAGCCTACCCATCATTTATTATCTATCTTATGGGCTTTTCATTGTGTTATGAACTTAGCAGCTGGCAGATGTTCAGTTCTTTTCTTTTTCTCTCAATGTTTGTACTGTACTAAATGTGTGTGGGGTGGTTGATTTTTTGTGTGTTCTTTTTGCATAGGTACATCAGTGTGGATGGATACTATGAGTTTTGTATCTGAAGAAATATATGCATTAACGGTACCTTTTCAAATAGGTGTGTGTCTGGTCTAATTTCTATGCATAGAGTGCATGCATACAGAATGTCCAGCCAAATCAAGTTGAAATGTTTACACACTCACGCATCAACAAGAAAAACATGAAATTATCAGAACATGTAAAGAAGGGACTGACTTAGTCAATTTGAAATGGCTATAGAGGGGAAGAAAGATACAACGAGTCTAACATACACATTTATAAACAAAAAATACACATAGGTAAAATTATCTTTATTTCAAAATTCAAAAAAGGTTTTGATTTACTCGACAAGTCAATTGATGCAAATTTCCGTAGCAAAAAGCATTAACCCATTGACTGCCACCAACGTATTATGTACTGACCTGATGACATCACTGATGATGTCATCAGATGAAGAGGAATAACCCTGACATGCTGGCTATTGCTCTTACACAGTCAAGAGGTCCATATCCCCAGACCATTTTTCCAGATTGTCTCTATCAGTTGTCTTTTTTATGGCATGATTTGCCCAACGATTTTTTTCTGTAATTTTCTCTGGCAGTCAAGGGGTTAATAACCCATACATACAAAATGTCATGTCAATAATAATATTACAGTACATTAGAGTTAATTAGAAAGAGAGTATCCCCCCTTTGTTCAATTTCATTACAGTACATTCTTGCGAATTCTTAAGCAATGTTTTTTCTATGCCATCTTCAATCCAGTGCCATTACTCTCATACCGCTTATTCCAAAGCTGGTCCACTGCCCTGAAACCAGTAGTGCAGACGATTCTGTTGAAAGCAGCCCCCTAAAGCACACTGCTGAAACCAGTAGTGCAAACAATTCTGCTGAAAGCAGCCCCCTAAAGCACACTGCTGAAACCAGTAGTGCAGACGATTCTGTTGAAAGCAGCCCCCTAAAGCACACTGCTGAAACCAGTAGTGCAAACAATTCTGTTGAAAGCAGCCCCCTAAAGCACACTGCTGAAACCAGTAGTGCAAACGATTCTGTTGAAAGCAGCCCCCTAAAGCACACTGCTGAAACCAGTAGTGCAAACGATTCTGTTGAAAGCAGCCCCCTAAAGCACACTGCTGAAACCAGTAGTGCAGACGATTCTGTTGAAAGCAGCCCCCTAAAGCACACTGCTGAAACCAGTAGTGCAGACGATTCTGTTGAAAGCAGCCCCCTAAAGCACACTGCTGAAACCAGTAGTGCAGACGATTCTGTTGAAAGCAGCCCCCTAAAGCACACTGCTGAAACCAGTAGTGCAAACGATTCTGTTGAAAGCAGCCCCCTAAAGCACACTGCTGAAACCAGTAGTGCAAACGATTCTGTTGAAAGCAGCCCCCTAAAGCACACTGCTGAAACCAGTAGTGCAGACGATTCTGTTGAAAGCAGCCCCCTAAAGCACACTGCTGAAACCATTAGTGCAGAGAGCAAACGATTCTGTTGAAAGCAGCCCCCTAAAGCACACTGCTGAAACCAGTAGTGCAAACGATTCTGTTGAAAGCAGCCCCCTAAAGCACACTGCTGAAACCAGTAGTGCAGACGATTCTGTTGAAAGCAGCCCCCTAAAGCACACTGCTGAAACCAGTAGTGCAAACGATTCTGTTGAAAGCAGCCCCCTAAAGCACACTGCTGAAACCAGTAGTGCAAACGATTCTGTTGAAAGCAGCCCCCTAAAGCACACTGCTGAAACCATTAGTGCAGAGAGCAAACGATTCTGTTGAAAGCAGCCCACTAAAGCACACTGCTGAAACCATTAGTGTAGAGAGCAAACGATTCTGTTGAAAGCAGCCCACTAAAGCACACTGCTGAAACCATGAGAGCAAACAATTATGTTGAAAGCAGCCCACTAAATCACACTGCTGAAACCAGTAGTGCAGAGAGAGAGCAAACGATTATGTTGAAAGCAGCCCACTAAATCACTGCTGAAACCATGAGAGCAAACGATTATGTTGAAAGCAGCCCACTAAATCACACTGCTGAAACCATTAGTGCAGAGAGCAAACGATTATGTTGAAAGCAGCCCACTAAATCACACTGCTGAAACCACTGGTGCAGAGAGCAAACGATTATGTTGAAAGCAGACCACTAAATCACACTGCTGAAACCATTAGTGCAGAGCAAACGATTATGTTGAAAGCAGCCCACTAAATCACACTGCTGAAACCATTGGTGCAGAGAGCAAACGATTATGTTGAAAGCAGCCCACTAAATCACACTGCTGAAACCATTGGTGCAGAGAGCAAACGATTATGTTGAAAGCAGCCCACTAAATCACACTGCTGAAACCATTGGTGCAGAGAGCAAACGATTATGTTGAAAGCAGCCCACTACATCACACTGCTGAAACCATTGGTGCAGAGAGCAAACGATTATGTTGAAAGCAGCCCACTAAATCACACTGCTGAAACCATTAGTGCAGAGAGCAAACGATTCTGTTGAAAGCAGCCCACTAAATCACACTGCTGCTTGGCCACATTGGTGGAGTCCAGTGGAACCTGTCGTGGCAAAAGCGCTGACCAACAAAATCTAAGGCCCAAAATTAAGTTGCATAGTTGCTATCATAAGTTACATTCACATTCATTCTTATCACATGTTACGTTTACATTCATTCTTATCACAAACGGCTGTCTTCACAATCTGCAGTACTGTATTTTACGGATTATAAGGCGCACCCCCGAAACTTTACACAAAATTCAGATTTTGTTATAGTTTCTTACTATTATTATCAGCCACATTATAAGGTGCAGGGACCTCAGTCTAGGGAAAAAAGTATCGCCTTATAGTCCATAAAATACGGTAATCTGAAAATAACCAAACCTGCACAAGTGAAATATTTACTTTAGCATAGACGTTCATTTTGAGATTCTTGAAATGTTGAACAGAAATTGCTAAGCACAGATCAGTGTATAAATAAGAATCCACATACACATAACAAAGTTTTCGAACAAGTGTTTAACTGTTTTCGAATAGCTACTTCCCAGCAATGTTATAGTTTGCAACCATTATTGTATTATCACATTACTATCGTATTGACTCGAATAAACTGGCAAAGGAGTCAACATATGAAAACATTTTCTTATCCCCAAATGAATGGAAACGATGATAATTATGTGCTCGTGTATGTTAATCTAATTATGTGCTGGTGTGTGTGTCCATCAGTCACGTTCAATTATGACCACAACACAGTAAAGCAGCTGTTTGTGCCATCAAAAAACCTAACTGTTACAAAAAGTGATAACTTTGCAGCCTACAAACCTTGCAAAGAATGAAGCCAACTTTCTCACTTCCCACGTGGAAGGTGGGAAGTGTTAGTGGTGTTGTAGGCAGTGAGTGAGTTCACCACAATGATCCCCAGCTGTAGTGTAGGTGAAATGGTGGGAGTAAAAAAAACTGACTTCAGTCAGCTGCAGAGTACAAGTTCTTTGTATATATTCAGGCTTTTTGGTGCCATTCAGAGAACGGCTGAAATTTTTTCACTGATAACAATGCCTTCCCCAATACACATCTCCCCTCTCTTGTCCGAGACAGGATTGCAGGAGAGTCAGCATTGGGAAAGATCCCCAGAGAGAATTGCAGGAGAATCAGCATTGGGAAAGATCCCCAGAGAGAATTGCAGGAGAATCAGCATTGAGAAAGATCCCCAGAGAGAATTGCAGGAGAATCAGCATTGAGAAAGATCCCCAGAGAGAATTGCAGGAGAATCAGCATTGGGAAAGATCCCCAGAGAGAATTGCTGGAGAGTCAGCATTGGGAAAGATCCCCAGAGAGAATTGCAGGAGAATCAGCATTGGGAAAGATCCCCAGAGAGAATTGCAGGAGAATCAGCATTGGGAAAGATCCCCAGAGAGAATTGCAGGAGAATCAGCATTGGGAAAGATCCCCAGAGAGAACTGCAGGAGAATCAGCATTGGGAAAGATCCCCAGAGAGAATTGCAGGAGAATCAGCATTGGGAAAGATCCCCAGAGAGAATTGCAGGAGAATCAGCATTGGGAAAGATCCCCAGAGAGAATTGCTGGAGAATCAGCATTGGGAAAGATCCCCAGAGAGAATTGCAGGAGAATCAGCATTGGGAAAGATCCCCAGAGAGAATTGCAGGAGAATCAGAGAGAATTGCAGGAGAAGCATTGGGAAAGATCCCCAGAGAGAGTCAATTGCAGGAGAGTCAGCATTGGGAAAGATCCCCAGAGAGAATTGCAGGAGAATCAGCATTGGGAAAGATCCCCAGAGAGAATTGCAGGAGAATCAGCAATGGG
The DNA here is from genome assembly GCA_017654935.2 of Phymorhynchus buccinoides. Classification (NCBI taxonomy): domain Eukaryota; kingdom Metazoa; phylum Mollusca; class Gastropoda; order Neogastropoda; family Raphitomidae; genus Phymorhynchus; species Phymorhynchus buccinoides. Next base: position 33,018,192 of record CM065680.1, on the reverse strand, counting down.
AAAGATCCCCAGAGAGAATTGCAGGAGAATCAGCATTGGGAAAGATCCCCAGAGAATCAATTGCAGGAGAGAGTCAGCATTGGGAAAGATCCCCAGAGAGAATTGCAGGAGAATCAGCATTGGGAAAGATCCCCAGAGAGAATTGCAGGAGAATCAGCATTGGGAAAGATCCCCAGAGAGAATTGCAGGAGAATCAGCATTGGGAAAGATCCCCAGAGAGAATTGCAGGAGAATCAGCATTGGGAAAGATCCCCAGAGAGAATTGCAGGAGAGTCAGCATTGGGAAAGATCCCCAGAGAGAATTGCAGGAGAATCAGCATTGGGAAAGATCCCCAGAGAGAATTGCAGGAGAATCAGCATTGGGAAAGATCCCCAGAGAGAATTGCAGGAGAATCAGCATTGGGAAAGATCCCCAGAGAGAATTGCAGGAGAATCAGCATTGGGAAAGATCCCCAAAGGCAAATTTATCCTCAGAACTGCAGCAAAGATAACCAGCGCTAGTTTGGGCATCATATTTCACCAAAGACAAACCTGAAAACAAAATCTATTTAGCGGAGGGAAAGTTAATTCTTAAATTACCAGGAAACTAATCACAGATTATTAATGAAAAGATTCAAAAACATGTAAAAAAAATATATACATATTAATAATAATTATTTGCCCGATAACAAAAAGATGACATACAAACTGAGAACCACCTTGGCATAAGGCTGTGTCAGACCAATTGACATAGGCTAGAACACCAAGGCTACATCAAAATGTTATGCTCTACATAGATATGCAGGGATTGTTTTTAGCCATGACAAGCTCCTTGCATAACATTATCAGTCTCCAAAATCCTCCGAAGTCATAGTGTGGCTGCCCACGGGGCAGGGTAATAAAAAATGGTCACACATGTAATGTTCTCATCCCTATTAGCTGGTGCATTTGTACCAAAATGTTCAAGTGCTTCGGCTGTTGGGATGATCCCTGGAGTCTTTTAGCCAAGGTACGACAACAACAAACTGAGAGAAAACAATGTCAGGGTTTCTTGAACTGGATAGCATGGCCTAAAAAGTATAAAGATCAAAACATGCAGTCATCAATAAAACCTGGCACACTATATTTTATATTAATCCACCATGTTAGTTACAAAAAAAGGAGCAACACATTTTGTTATGAAAAAAAGACCACAGAACAGCCACAAAAATGGTTTACAAAAATATTTGTCAACAGCTGCATCATCCTGAAACCAAAACAATTTCAAAGTAAACAAAATACAAATATACACACACCAAGAAAATATTTCTAAGAATTTTTGCTAATAAGTAAGATCTAAGCATGCTCTGGCCTGAGGATCAAAAGAAAGTTACCATAATTAATGAGAGTTCTTAGTTTAAATCAATCCACACAGATTAATGCCTCCTCAATCAGAGACCATGAGCAAAGTTGATGTGTTTCACAAAAGACTTGCACATAAGATTCATTCAAATGTTTGGTTTTTCTTTCCTGTTCTCTGTTATGTTTCTTTGTTAAAACACAAGTGTATTTTTTCTATGAAAATAAATTTTCACTTTTACTTTGTGAATCTGAACTAACTTTATGAGTCAGGTTTCAGATCAAAGTAATAAAGAAGTAAATAAACAAAAATAGTCTTGTTCCTTACAAGTGGTGACCTCAACAAACACAACTTTACGAAAACGAAAACTTATTTAACCAGGGAACATGAGATAAGCAATGACAGCTTTTTTCCACCCAGTCCTGGGGAAATAATAAATATAAACACTTTGAGCATAAACAATGGAAACAGGTGTTATATTTTTTCTCTCTCTCTTTTTAAGACAATAAAACAGTAGCTCGTTGGATAAGACCACGAACACAAAAATACCAGGTTAAGCAACATCGACCATGGTCAGAACTTGGTGGGTGACCCGGTGTGGGTTCAAATCCCGGCAGCTCCAGGGAAAAACAGAAAAAGTGGTGACAGCAGACGGGCACCCAGATTCATGACCCGGGTGCGGCCCGGCCCCCTTAGAGTGTGAGGAGTTCAGGGCCGAAACACTCTCCGCAGAGTTTCTCCACACAGTAAGAAAAAACAAATGCCCCGAGGGCTTAAGCAGCCATAGAAAAGCACTTCAAACGAAAGTAAAAATATCCGGCCCTACAGACTATGAACAAACATGGCAAGTAAAACAGGGTCAAACATTAAAATGGGATAAAGTGAGAACCATCACAACATCTTCATCAATTATAAAGCAAAACAAACAAACCACCAATGAATAGGTTTCAAACACAACACCCACCTTCAAGCTGCTAAACAATAGCTTGATCATATGACAAGAAATTTGAAAAAAATCCAGGCAATTTACAGTTACCGTATTTTTCTGACTATAAGGCGATACTTTTTTTTCCCAGACTCAGACCCCTGACTGATAAAATAGTAAGAAAATATAACAAAATCTAAAATTTCGGGGGTGCGCCTTATAGTCCGAAAAATATGGTAAGCCAGTATGTTATTGATAACATTTAAAAATGTAGAAAAAAGACAAAAATCTTGATGTTCTATATAATTTAGGCCTGATTTTGTGTGTGTATTTTTTGGCCTTTTAACTTACCATAATTCTTGTAATTACTTAGTTGTTTTCATACTTACATCAAAAGCAAAACTAGATATACCTATGAAATGTTTTCCAAACTAGAAACAAAAACCAACGAAGAACCACTGAAAAAAAATGGCAAGCAAAATATAAAACTGAAGCATGTTTTGACTACGATGGTTATTTTCATTTATGGTATGCGTAAAAAAAAAAGCACCACAAAATAGCAACATAAAATGACAAAACATGATAGCTGCTCAAACAAATGTCAGTTGCCTTTATTATTTAACATCTAATTTTCTTTTGCAAAATGAGAAAAAGAAAGAGTAGATAGAGGTGGCAAGTCTTGAGTCTTGTGGCACTGACCCGGGGAGTAATCATGATGTGCTGTTCAGCATTTTATAAAAAATCTTAATTAGTACAATATTGTCTTCAGAACAGCTCTGCTGACAAGGATCGTGGCTTATACATGAAGCACTCCTTAGTACCATCAGAATCTTCGACACGACGAAGGCGGATGGTTACAGGAAGAAGAAGAAGAAGAAGACAGTGTGAGTAGGGATTCTTTCCCAACAAGAGAATCATCAGCGGGTGATTAAAGGAAGAAGAAGAAGAACACAGTCTGAGTAGGGATTCTTTCCCAACAAGAGAATCATCGGTGGATGGTTAAAGGAAGAAGAAGACAGTGTGAGTGGGAATTCTTTCCCAACAAGAGAATCATCGGCGGATGGTTAAAGGAAGAAGAAGAAGACAGTGTGAGTGGGGATTCTTTCCCAACAAGAGAATCATCAGCGGGTGATTAAAGGAAGAAGAAGAAGAAGACAGTCTGAGTAGGGATTCTTTCCCAACAAGAGAATCATCGGCGGATGGTTAAAGGAAGAAGAAGAAGACAGTGTGAGTAGGGATTCTTTCCCAACAAGAGAATCATCGGCGGATGGTTAAAGGAAGAAGAAGAAGAACACAGTCTGAGTAGGGATTCTTTCCCAACAAGAGAATCATCGGCGGATGGTTAAAGGAAGAAGAAGAAGACAGTGTGAGTGGGGATTCTTTCCCAACAAGAGAATCATCAACAATGTCACCCAGTGTTTAGTCTTGGAGCCACGAGGCACCATGCATTTTCCAATAGAAGGGAAACCTTCACCACATCTACCCTGCAGCACTAAGAACCTTCAAGGATCTTTTTGACAAACCAAAAGAACTCTTAAGTGTGAATGTGAAGGGAGAAAGGACGTGGGCCCTCACGCTATGATGAGGATATTAATAAGGAGCATGTTTTAATTTGATGCAACATGACACGGCCAATTTGTAATCCTGTAGCTTGGCATTGAACATTCATGAAAGTCGCAGTTGTGAAGCATAACCTTCAAATTTATGTGTAGTTTTAACTAATGTCATGGCAACATTCGACACATGAAGATCTATGATCGCTACTGTTGTGTGAGACACTTTAGAAACAGTCTTGTGCGTCAGCAGGGCAACAAAAGCATTATGCATAATGACTGTAACAAATGTTGACTAGATGAAATATTTATCAACAGTACATAAAACATGCTCATGTCTCCATTTCTCTCTCTCCTGTATACAATCGCGTTTAGCTATTTAAAACAGCTCTCTTTACTTTACTAATTTTTAGTGTAAACATATTCCTCTTTTGCATAATAAATGTCAAACCCAACGCATACAAGACACACAGATCAATTATTGTGTTTTTCTTTTTCTTCCTTTTTTTAATCAGCATAGTCTACAATGTCAACAAATATTTCACTAAGTAAGAAAGAAACAAAATCTGGAATACAATTTATGTTAATAAACATCCTTGGAATATATAACAAATAAAAATATAAAAAAACCTCCAATCCAGGAACAGTAATGCAACACGAAACAAAACAGAAAAGCACAGTAACGTTTTGATTGGAAAGAGGCAAAGTAGCATATAAAAATGTGATAAAATATGCACCGTCTCGCATCAAACCAAAATAAGAGCAAAATAACAGAACAATTCACATGGCCATTTATGTTTGAAGCATCAGAAAAGGGTTAATAATCCAGCATAACAGCTGAACAAAAATGTATAGAAATGAACATGAGTTTGCGCTTTTCAATAAACTACTGATCCACACTGAGTCATTCAACTCCTTGAAACTTCTTTTCACTCTCACAATGGTTATCTCACTATCACAGGTAGCAGGTATTAACATCCCTGACAGCAGATAGATGCACAGCAGCGCAGAACAGTATCTTTCACCCACACCCCAATAGCACAACTAACTCATTTCAGGCCTTGCCTGACATTCTTGTACACAAATGGCGTTTACGTTTACTGGGTTGGTGAAAGCTCACACTGCATACAACATTTGAAAATCAAAATGAAACATGTTCAGCACTACATGTGTAATATTACAGGATGCATTCCAACAGTCCATCCTTTAATGATTATTGTCATCCTACATATATTCCAAGAATTCAGTTTCTTAAGTGAAATGATCCATTTGCGCTATCAAATTAACATGTAATCAAACAACACTGGTTGAATAAACCATTTAATAAACTACAGAAAAAATATATGAAAATTGTCAAAATACTACAATGTATTCAAAAATAGATTGGAATAAATACACCTACACAACACCTAGCTGGCACTAAAAAGAAAAAATCAAAAATAGAGAAATCTGGTACCGTAATTACGAGTGGATCTTAAACAATTAATACTAGTGTTAGTAACATGTAAATAATTAATAAGTAAATTAGAAGAAACTGCCAAACATTTTGGCAGTTCATTCTAAAGCACATGTTACTACCCATGTTAACTTTAAGATGCACTCATGATTAAGTGGTTATCAAAATAAGCTGCAGATATCTTTAAGTTCCAAAGTATAGTAACGATTCTCCTTGACATACACTTCTGATCTCTAGTCTTATGTTGGTTAAGATATATGAATGGATTCAACACAAATAGCTCACAACTAGTAGTTAACAGTTTAATTCATGTAAGTATTTATCTCAGCTATAAAAGGAAAAGAGCCATGAATATCAGAAATGTAGTTAGGCTTTTCAAAATCAGTACGAGTTACATAAGAAAAACAGCTATTTTTTTCAAATCCACAAAAAAGGTTCATCTCAAGAGTGATCTCTTGCACACACACATGCAAGCACACATTCACTCATGCACATGTGCACACACACACACACACACACTCTCTCTCTCTCTCTCTGTTCTGAGGGCCGGATGAAAACAAGAGTGATCTCCCATTGCAGAGTAGAAGCATTTTCTTCATTCATCAAAACACCTCACTGAGGCTAAATATCTTAAATTATATGGATGGACAACAGCATTTGTCCATGCATTATATTTATACAGTGGAACCTCTCTTATAAGACCTTAAAAAATCATCCAAAATGAGGTCTTATAAGGGAGGGGTCTTATAAAGTAGGTAATTTTAATACTTACAAAGAAGGTCAATGCCTCAGAGAAGTAGGTCTTATGTGGGAGGGAGTCTTATAATGGGAGGTCTTATAAGGGAGGTTCCACTGTACTGAATTTCATCTGAATGATAACTGATCTTAACCCTTTCGCCACCAGACATTTTTCAGCAAAAAATGTCCATTAAACTTATCTGGGTAGAGAAAAAAATCTGTGTGCAATAGTGGGGATTCCTTATGACATGTAATGTATAAAGTAAGGTCTATCTTTACCTCCCAAAATTATGAAAATAGGCTATTTGGATAACAGACCATGGTTTGAGGCCTTTTCTTGACATGGGTGTTAAAAAATCATTGTGGTGCGAAAATGCGACATTGGCGGTGAAAGGGTTAAAGCTGATGACTCTCCCCATTTCTGTAATCATCAACAGACAGGATAGATAACGATTTGAAACATTTTAGAAGTTACTTGTCAGATAAAACACAAAGCGGATCAAAGATAGTGCAACAAGGAATATTTCTGAAAATGTTTTGATTCCAGTGTGAGTGTGGCTTTTTTTTTATCAACTGCTACAAAATAATCACGAAATAAAATCCCACTATTTCGTTTCCAAATCCAACCACATCATAGGCAACCAACAATCTTGTTTCTTTATTGTACTTCTATCCAGACAGGGGCATCAAGCAATCTGATACATGCCAGTGGCGACTGATCCTGTGGCTTTATTGCGATTTATGGAATGTTTTATTATGTGTTACACAAGACATTCCTGAGATTTGAGTTTCCAGAGAAGGGTATCAAGTACAGATCGGTCAAATTAAGGCACACTATATAAAACCAAAACAAGACATTGTGGGAAGACACAGCGACGAGTACAGAATTTAAAGACATCACACTCATTCACTGCCACAACTATGTCCAGTCAAAGCATAGAGTTTGCATAAAGTTAGACATTATGTAATACTGATAAGAGAAGCAGAAACCAAAAGACGCTCAACTTTTTAACATCTTGAATAGAGAATGCCAAACCCAGTTTAGGCAGACCAGATCTATGAAGGGAATAAGTTAGCATCCAGTGTGCATTCATTAAACACCTTGACTGCCATATAATGTATTACGAACAGGCTTGATGACGTCATCAGATGAAGGGCAATAGATTTTTTTGCTTTTAACCAGTTAGAAGGGTTATATCCCCAGACTAATTTCAAGGGTGCTCCTGGGAAATTTCAAAAATCCTGCAAGCCCTGGCGGAGTGCAGGGACAGCGCCCCTCCTGGGGGTGGGGTGCAATGCCCCCTGGAAGCTGAAAGGAAACAACAGTTTCCAATGTAACTGACAGGCTCTTGCTGCAGTTTCACTTCTGGTTAAACTTCATGACCTCTACAACCCTATAAAATGCATCTTCTCAAATTCTCATAATCCGGCGATGCCGGCTCCAGGCAAAAAAAAAAATCCTGAACTTCAGGACATCCTGAAAGCAAGAGCATCCATGTAATTTGCCTGATTGACTCTAACAGTTCTCTTTTACATTTGGCAATTTTCAACGTATTATTTTCTTAATTTTTCTCCGGCAGTCAAGGGGTTGAGGAGATACTAAAGAAATCTAGCAATGAAGAGTTGTTTTCCTTTTCTAATGTAGAATCAATATCATCTTGCTTCATTTAAAAACCATTGTATTATTCCTTCATAAAACTTTCGGACAATAATAGGCCAAGCAGTGCAAAGTGATGTTTTCAGTAAGAAAGACGAATTAATGACAATAGTAGGTAAAGTGGCACTAAAGTCCTCCAAAAATTTAAGAACAATGTACATAATATTTCACATTTATAAATCAAAGGGTAAACAATCTTTAAAAAAGTTTACTATATTTGCATTGTTAAAAATTCGGGACTTTACTGGTGTTGCACTGCCTCCGGGCATTGCCTCCAGGATCTTCAGACCATCTTTATATCTACTAATGTCCCATATGTGTCTGGTTCAGACCGGAGGACGCTAAACAGATTTTCATTAACAATCTTTAAAACCTTCATATACAAACTTCTAACAAATCCCCACAAAAAAAGCACTTTCATCACTTCAATACAATAATTCCCACAGTGCCACAATTGGCACCCTCACTCTTTCATAACTTACATGTCATACTCCAAGATATAAAACGCCTCAAAAGCATATCTCATATTTTTAATTCTCTTAGACTTGTAAAGTCAAAATTCACTTTCTTATTACATTTGTTTTTAAACTTTGTCGAGAATAAAGATTGAATGTAAATAGTAGTTATATGTGACTTCAGACCTTAATCGATTTTTAAAACTTTATGATGTAGGCCTACTTTTAAAAGTGGTCCTGAAAATTTTAATCTCCTAGCTTAGGGAGCAATAGACAAAAGTTTTAATTTAACATTTTAAGACAAAAATGTAAATATTTATAACCCAGAGTAGTCTTGTGCACCTAAGAAAAACTTGACCTTTATTCAAGATAAAACCATAGTGTCAACATAAAAATAAATTATAAAACAAAAATATCTATATTTTGAGAAAATCTCTTTTTCTTCTCCCCTTCCCCCTTTTCCCCCAAAATCAAAAATTCACAGAAATGTCCAGTATGGCTTTGCCGAGAGGATGTAAAACTTTAACTTCGCACAATTGGAAACACTGCTTTACCTTTTTTTCCACTCCTCAAACTTGGGTTGATAGAGATATCATGTGTGAAAACCTTTTAAAATAAACTTATGAAGGCAATAGCCAAAGAGACTCATTACATTTTAAGTTAGATGTACGAAAGAAACGGTTCCTTTGTCAATAGCATAAAAATCATTTTAGCACAAAATTATTTTTTTTTAAATTCTGTAGTTTTTAGATTATCAATGCTTCTTCTTATGTGCTCCTAAGTCACATGGCCATAATGGGCGAGGTACGTCTGTGTCCGGTTTTCAATTTTCACTGGTCTCCCTACTGCATTCAGCTGACACAGTCGAAATGATTTCGACTTGGGAGGAGCTCAAAGGAGAACGTTATATTATAAGATTTAGGTTTTTAAAAGTCAGGAGAATGGGCCGATAAGTCAGACAGATAGTCGATGACAGAAAGCAAAGGTAAAAGGCGGAGTCAAAGAGATTGACAGATAAGAGGAAGTTACAAGAACTGAAATTCCAGAAAGTGGAGGAACTATCTGTACGAAAGATCCCCCAGCGTACCCATGGGGAGAGACTCATGGAGGCACGCGGCATCCAGCCACTGCCCCAGATTATCAATGCTAATGCACAATGCGAGCGTGAAGTTTGATTTTAAAAGAGCCAAAGGCAAAATGTTACATATTTACATTGTTCATGGAATATATTGCATGGTTTGCCTCTTAACAAAAATGTGGGTTACAGTCAGTTTAAGAATCATGGATGAAAACCACAAATATACAAATCAAACATAACCATATAGAGATAAATTTCAAGAATAGACGAGTTTATTACAACTTGATAAACTGTCAGTCAAATTGATGTAGATCATTCCTCAGAAGATTCTCCTGAATTCGACCAAACATGCTACAAACATTCAAACCTGTTATTGTATTCATCATAAGATTCTGACCCAAAAGTCAAAAAGAAATGCAAACAAACAAAAAAAAGAAGAAAAGTCACCTACAGACCAAAAATAAATACATTAATGTTTGAAGTTTCTGGCTGATGGTGAAATAATCGATGATATGATTATGAACTACCAAATTTTCAGAGACTTCCATACACATTTTTTATTCTTTCACAACACAAAGCTGACTGACTGTTTCATCCACTCTGTGGACTCGCTTGGAGTGAATAGCTTCGTGAAAACGTCTCACTCGCTGCTGAGATTCTCGGGACTTTCTGCCGATCTTACGAAGATCAGCGAAAAGAGGGTTGTAGATCCCTGAAAGGACGGCCCCCTGGTCCCTGTTCATGACTGCTGTTTGTAGACAGATGTGAATGGCCTACACTTTTCACCTTTTCCAGTCACTTTCCCTGTCTAGTATCTTAGCCCCCTCCCAGTCTATCTCATGATTTTCAATATTTTGATGGTCTGTGATGGCACTTTATTCATATGATGATTCTGATAGCTTTCTTGCTGATCTTGCACAGTCGATGTTGGCTTTGGTCTCACAATCCTTTTTATGTTCATTCAATCTAGTTCCAAATTTGCGTCCTGATTCACCCACATTTCAGAGATCTGCAACCCTCTTTTCGCTGATCTCCGTAAGATCGGCGGAAAATCCCGAGAATCTCAGCAGCGAGTGAGACGTTTTCATCAAGCCATTCACTCCCAGGAAGTCCACAGGCGTGGACGAAACAATCAGTAAAAAGGTCATCTGTTTTGTGTTGTGAAAGAAGAGAAAATGTGTATCAATTTTGATTTACCAACAAGAACACTTTCAAGGATCTCAGTGGTAACTTCAATTCTTAATACCTCAAAACCCTTTATGTACACACAGAGTGGACGCATGTATTTAGTTCAAGGATGGTAAAGACGATTAAAAAGAAATCTTCTAGTTCTATAAAGTTATGTCCCAACTCAAGCAAGAACTTAAAGACACACTGACCCAGCAAAATTAAGTCCCTTGATTTTGTCTGGCCAGGTGTGACCCACATACAATGCCCCTAAATCCAAATTGAAGCTGTTCTTCAAAAGTGCTGTTTCGTTTTGAAATTGGGGGCATTTGTATGGGAGTAAAAAAAAATCCAGGTCAAAATGACCACCTTTTGACGCTTGATTTGTGGGTAACCAAAAGAAACTACGTGGTGTGGTTTATGCAGAACGATTTCTCTGTGATCTCTATGCATTTTTAGAAAGAAAATTTTTCAGGTCAGTGTGTCTTCAAGAAGAATCAGTAAGAGCAGGTTTACTGAACCTTTGTCTACATTCCTCAGGCAATGGGGCTTTCAGTTTGACTATTTTCGTTACGAGTTAAGGCCACTATTTGTTATTATCAGGAATGTGACTGTACGTTATAGAAAGTCAGGTTTTTAAAAAAAGCTCAACTAATATCACAGAAATGTAAATAATCAACGGCATGGGAACAAAAATTGTACAAGGGTCATATCGATGGCTTGGAGTCAAAACGGACTATCTTTAGATAGTCCATTGACGTATTATTGGATTTATTACACAAACTAATAACTTGTATCAAACAATGACTGCAGAAATATAAAAAGGGGGTTTCGCTTTTTATATTTCAGCAATCTTTTTTTTATACAAGTTATTAGTTTTCTTAATAAGTTGAATAATATGTCAACGGACTATCTAAAGATAGTCCGTTTTGACTCCAAGCCATCGATATTCACTATAACAAACATTTGTTTAATGTGCCATAAAAACAAGTGCAATATTACTCTCTCTCTCTCTCTCTCTCACACACACATACATGCATGCACACAAACACACACATGCATGTACACAAACACACACATGCATGTACACAAACAAGCTTGCACACACACACACACACACACACACACACACACACACACACACACACACACACAGTGACACACACACTACTTGCAAATCATTGCTAAAAATTCAATTCATTATTCTGAAAATGCTATCATTTCATTTCTGCGTAGAAAAGTAACTTAATTATAAGTCAAATCTTATTAAACATTTTTTTAAAGTACGTAGCAAGGCAAAACCATTCGCAAACATTTTTTTAAAGTACGTAGCAAGGCAAAACCATTCGCAAATTTTTTTTTAAAGTACATAGCAAGGCAAAACCATTCGCAAACATTTTTTTTAAAGTATGTAGCAAGGCAAAGCCATTCGCAAACATTGTTTTCCTGGCAATTTTATATTTATTCTGGCAAAAGTCACTGGGGCTTTATACTACTTTTTGTCGACATGTAAGAGCGATAATTTTAGGCCCGAACCGCTCACGCCACCTAGCGACGAGTCAGGTGCAGATAATTTTCTGTGGCTATATACTACTACTTCCTGACAGGCAGGGGCGATAATCTTAAGTAAGTGGCGTTCGCATCTCAGGGCACGAGACAGGGGCAGATAATTTTCGGTATTAAGCCTCATTCTTTGTGTTCTAATAATGATCTAGAACACATCAAAACTGTGATAGAAAAAGTTACTTTTTAACTGGAAGTGAGGAACAAATTTAATCTATCTTCAATTTCCAGAAGTGACTGTGCAATACAACCCGCCTTGCTACTGTTTAACATCAACAACCAGGCTTTAATAAAACAAACTAGTTAAGATTTCAGAGAAAAGCACAACCATTTCTTGCTGATTCTGATTACCTAAGTTAAGTATAAGCACTTAGAACTTAAAGGTGAAGCGCTATATACATTTTCTTAAATGTCCTGAAACTATTAAATAACATACTTGTTCCAGATATCTAAAGGCAGTTAAGAACTTCAAAAATCTCTAAGTAACACTCACATTGAAATTGGGTATAGAATGGATCCCAATTTCAAGGTTTAGCGTTTCTGCCTTTTGGATGTAGATCATTTCTTTAATTTGTAAGAAAACATTTTCCTCAAACTGAGACTTATGCATTGATTCTTACATAAGTAATGCAGATCAGAGTTTACAGATCACAATCATAGCCCTTCAAAACAGTTGGAAATAAAGAACAACAAACGATCTATTTCATATTCCACAACAGATCACCATCTCCGTACAAATTAAGGTAGAAAACTTCAAAAACTATACAAAGATCGGGAACCTGGTTAACATGGGTACATCCATTCCAAACAATAATGTCCAAAACAAAACCATTTTTTATTTAGCTGAGCCAGCAGGTTCAAAATTCCTATGCAACACAACAAATCAGCACCTTGGTTAACTACAAAACTACCAACACAGTATCACAGAGACTTTGTGCGATGATCCTTACAGCTTGGACGGAAGAATGACCTTCACCTTGCCTTCCCCGGAAGACCTGTTCAGAGTCATAGCGGTGCGGATGGTGCTCAGCAAGCGGTTCAGGACGTGGAAAGGCACCAGCTTGCTGACGGGCAGGTACAGCACGTGATCCACCAGGTACTTCGCCTCGTGCGGGTACTGCCGGTTCACAGCCGGTACCTGCTCTGACCCCACCTCCTCACCTTCCCGCCGACAGGCCTGATCTGATTGAAGTGTCACAAGTGGATGAGGGCTGCCGTTGGCTGGCTCCACGATGTTGAGCTGGGTGGCCCCGCGGTAGGCGTCCACCCCCAGGGCGTTGAGCAGGTACATCAGGTTGTCGGGGTCATCCTGCCAAAGTGTTCAGACACGAGGTCAACCAGGTGCATGCATCACAATGACAGGATTTAGACTTGTCACAAACAGAATGACCTTCAGTTTGTTTTATAACTTTGCTATTTTTTTTAGCTGTCAATATAAAGCTAACACATAAAGAGATTAACCCTTTCACCGCCGACGTCGCATTTTTGCACCACACTGATTGAACACCCATGTCACTAAAAAGCTTGAAATTAGCAACTGTTCTGTTATCAAACGACCTTCTTTTGATAATTTTGGGAGATAATGAAAGGCCTTATTCAGTACATGTCATAAGCAGATTCATAGTATTGCAGACGCCAACTTTTCTTTATCCAGGTAAATTACACTAACATTTTTGGCTGAAAAATGGCAGGCGGCGAAAGGGTTAAAAGCCATAAACTTGCAAATCCTGTTCACTGGAAAACTAGTAGCTTGGCTGACAAATGGTTAGTTAGTGAGTCATTCATAGTCCCGTCAACAGCTAGGGTCATCTCAGGACTGTCACCACATAAAGTTCAACCACATATTACAAAACACAATGTATTGTACCAACGTTAAAAAACCTGAAAACATTACAAAAATGTGACCCAGCACCATGAAGGGGACATTAACTAATTAAGTATCAAACTGACCATTCTGAGAAAAGTATACATTTTTGAAAACTTTATACAATTCTCTTTCTTATAATACAAGAACCATTCTTGTATGTTTTTCCGGTCCAGAGTTATGAGCATTTAAAGTTAGTAGGGTGAGTGTCGGCCATTTGTAGAAAACAGTCTAAAGTCTAGCCTAGCAAAATAAAATGCATTGACCTACTCATTTTAAAACACTTATAAGACCATTTAGAGACCATATTAAAGATTGTCCTTTATAAATTATGAAAGATAAGATGTTAGAGAACACACAAATACCCATAACTCAAAATTGACAAAAAATGAGATTTTTGACTTTGCAAGCCTGTTGTGAGAAACTAGCCCAGCGACTTAATGTCCCTTTCGTGGTGCTGGGTCACAAATTATAGAACAATTTATAACACAACACCTACCTCCATCGTTGTGTTGGAAACAGACTGACAAATGATAGTAAAAACAAGATATAGCCTGGACAGACAGACAGACATGAAGAACAAAATAAACAAACAAACAAAAGGACACAAATGATCGCACTATCCCCACATTCACTCGGTGAAACGGGGGCATAGCAACAGCAACAAACAAATCCAGTTGGGCTGCATCATATTGATCACAGAGCAGCAAATTTCTGCAGGCATTTTTTAGTCTCATGCTTAATAGAAGCTTTATTTAACTACAAGGTGCATAATTTATGAACGTTCCATTCATTTGCAAATTGATGGCAAGCAAAACAACACCACAAACTGTGTACTGTGCGACAAAACGATTAAGTCATACAAAGACAGAATGAACACTCACCACCACAATGGGAAAGAGCCAGTAATTATTGATGCTGGCTTTGTGGCCCACAACCTCTATGGTAGGGGGAAGTCGGGAGGCCACATATTCCCCTTTCAACCGCTGCAGGTAAAAGTCGGCCGGGGAAAACGATTTCTGTCTCCGCAGCATTGTGGCCAGAAGGGCTGCACACGGACGCTCACGTATTTTCTCAATCATGTTGCTGGGGAATCCTCGTAGCATCTGCCCAACATTACCAAAACTTTGTTCAGTAAGCGATGCAAAATCAACCACATCAACTTGATCAAGTAACATGGACTTTTCATATCTTCATATCATACCACTAGCAGTAGTGCTCACTGAAATTCAGTATGCCAGCAAAACAAAACAAAATATAATATATAACATCGCTGATATATTGAAGAATTTTTTTTTTTAAGTCTAATTCCCACATTACCATAGAGTAGAAACAGGTCTGTGCGTTGTTTGGGTCAGTGCGTACCCGCCCTTGAAATCCTAGAGATTCTAAAGGAGCCTCGTCAAACCATTGTCATTTTCTCCCCATACGTTTATTCCTTCACTATACCATTTTTGAAATGAAAAAGACATAATTTCACGGAGTTAGACGGTAAGATATGAATCTACTCATTTCACTAATGATTTCCTTAATGGACTTAGTGTGGGGCGAAAGTTGCCATGGTTATGCCTAAGTGTATAATACAGTTGGTCTTATAAGAGGTAATTTTAATACTTACAAAGAAGGGCAATGTCTCAGAGAAGCAGGTCTTATACTGTGGGAGGGAGTCTTATAATGGGAGGTCTTATTAGGGAGGTTCCACTGTATGCATAAAGTGCACAACAAATTGGTTATAGAATGCATGACGAACGCATGAGTACCGGTAAGTGTACAATACATGTATATCCCTGGCCTTATTTTGGAAGCACTGTAGCATGCCTCTTCCTGGTTTTCAGTTACAAAGCAGAGCGTTGATACAGTGGAAGCAGAAACAGAAATATTTTCCAATATCGAACTGGAGATCCACAAACTGACGTCATATTTATATTACGATAATGCCTTAAGGTGTACGCAACCCCCTTTACTACTCTATAATTCCCATTCAATCCTTTCTTTTCAGCCAAACCCTTTCCTCTCTAAGTAAAAGTAAAACAAAGTACAGTGGTTTCAGCAAAGTTGTATCAGTCAGAAAGTTTGATAATTTAATGTAAACTGTCAGCCCTAAACCACACAATTTAACCTGCTTAATAAACATAAGTTTCACTTAAATATTACCCACCCTAACGGTATCTATACATTGTACACAATATAAAGGTGAAAGCAGTCAATACAGAAAATAAAATACCAATGTAACAAAGCTATCAAAATACTCTTGGGATTTAATTACCATATTTTACGGACTATAAGTATAACTATAAGGTGATACTTTTTTCTTAGACTGAGACCTCAGCGCCTTATAATGTGACTGAAAATATAGTAAGAAACTACAATAACAAAATCTGAATTTTGTGCAAAATTGGACGGGTGCGCCTTATAATCAGGTGCGCCTTGTCCGTAAAATATGGTATCTCTTTCTGCTTGACTAAAAGTTTCAAAATCTCTTCTTTAAATAATTGAAACAATTCATATTGATGCTGTATGCCCGCATACTGTGCACCCACACGTAAATTTATCCATAGATATTGGCCATGTGACATTTCCCTACCTTCACAGCATGATCCTTATAACTGTTGACCCCAAACATCTGCAGAATGTAAATACCATTCTTGATGAAGGTGGCCGAGTTCAGAGCAAAGTACATGGACATATACTTCAACACTCTCTTCAGGTACTCGCGCTGTCTCTGCATGGGGTAAGTCCCATACATCGCCGCCATTCTGTCATACAGCTCTGGCTTCACCTTGCCGATGGCCCCGCCAAAAGACGTGTAAAACTTGATCACCCCAAAACTGAACAGAGCCAGGTCGGTCTGCGGGTGAGCTAACTTGTCAAAGCCGCAGAAGGCCTCTGCGCAGTCCTCCACCACATACAGCTTGTGGGTTTGGGCAAACTGGATGATGTCCTCCATGGGAGACCACTTCCCAAACAGATGGGCGATAACGATGGCCACAGTGCGGGAGGAGACCAACTGGGGCAGGAGCTCAGATTTGGGGGCTGCGCTGTCGATGCTGATGTCCAGCGGCACAATGTGCAGCCCGTGGTGCTTCACGATGCGCACCATGTCCGGAATGTTCATGGCCGACATGATGACCTCCGACCCCGGCGGGAAGTTCATGACCCTCAAGAAGAGGTCGAACCCGGTGCGGACGGAGAGTAAGGGCAGGACGGGGTTGGGGTTGGAGGGAGAGGTCCACAGGGTCTGCAGCTCCTGGATCAGGGCGGGCCGGTTGTGGTTGGTGTGCACACACTGTAGGGCGGCGCTGCTCAGGTCCTTCAGCCCCGCATCTGCCACCAGCACATAGAAAATGTGTGCAACAATATGCAAGAAAAGAACTTTAAAATAACACATGCCCATGAGTGACAGCTTCATAATATAAAAGAATTAGATTTAATTTACCATGTAGTGACAATGGTTTTCAAGTTGCACAAACATTTTGTACGCACAAACACATGCGCGCACACACACATGTATCAAAATACCATATTTTTCTGACTTTAAGGCACACCTTTGACAGGCTTTGTATTGTAGGTGCACAACCCCAAATTTCAGATTTTGTTATATTTTCTTACTATTTTATTTGTCATGTTATAAAGCGCAGAGGTCTGATCTTGGAAAAAAAGTATTGCCTTAATAGTCAAAAAAATATGGCATGCACATTTTGTTAGCTCATTTCATTTTCATTTAGATAATATCAACATATCCTTCAACACATGTCAAGTCACGCAGGTTATACTTATAGCCTCATGAGATTACAATCAGTTGCTAGTGCAATTAACCACTCAAACAATATTCTCTTTAATTTTTACGCTTGAGCTTGAAGTGCTGACAGTTATACTCATGGGTGCAATTAACCACTCAAACAGCATAACCCTATCAGTATCACTAGTGTATGTATTTTTATTATGCACAGCTATGAAAAAAAACAGCTGTACATGTTAGTATAATATAAATATATAGGTGAACCCACCTGACATGTTTCCGGGAAGGCAAACATGCATGATTGCTTCTCTTTATGATATAATTATTATGCCTGAATTCATTTTGTTGAACAGTGGCCTGTCTGCAATATGCAAACTTGTGGCTTTCTTACCTCCCCTATTTTGTTTGTACAACTTGCAGCCTTTTATTTTCATTTAATGAACCCTCTCCTTTGCTAATCTGGTTTACCCATACCTTCTCCTTCACTCTCCTCCTCTCATCTATCTTCAACCCCCACAGACACACACCATCACACAGTTCTACGCCATCACACAGTTCTCAAGAAACAACTCTAGCTGTTACAACATCCTGTTCAGCAACACAGAGGTCTATAGGCAAAGCTTCTTTCCAAGAACTGTAAGGGAGTGGAATTGCCTCAATGAAGAGACTGTGAAGGCTGAGACGGTCGAGGCATTCAAACAGCGCCTCCCATCCAACGGCCCAAGCTTCTAAGGTTGGTGTTTTGTTTTTTTCTAAATTATTATTATTAATGTTTTTTCTTTTATTATTTTTATAATTTTTTAAGCTCTCCCATGAATTCAAATGCCAGAAGTGGTTGCTGCCAACATACCGACTACAGATACAAATACTGATCGCTACAGCAGAGTGGTACTGCTAGGAAGGTGGCCAGTCTAATTACTTATCTTGGCCAGGAGATCATAGCTCTTTATAATTTCCATTATGATTCTGCCTGAACAAGATGGCTTTTCAGTTTCACTCATAGCTTTTATTATTGGTTCGTAGCTTTAATTAAAAAGTTTAAATGTGGTCTAGACTGTAGTAAACTGCAAAGTGAGAGCTCTGTATCAGTGTATGATTAAAAAAAATTAAAACAAGTTTTCTGGCAGCACTCAAAAATCAATTTAGCTTTGTTTTTAGCAGACAGTTACATAAAATTTAAATAGTGCATTTTATTCATCATTGGAGTCACTTCACTTGCTCTTAGTTATATTAGTGTTGCAACCTTGGGATAATTTGACCTTTGGGTTCATTCCAATGCCAATATACTGGGTATTAAAAAGCATCTCATTTATAAATCCAAGACCAGCTTTCAAGAAGCAGTTGCCTCCTCTGCTATTTCATCGTACAACTGTTAATAGAAAAAAAACCCACTAGAATATGACAGGCTAGCTCAAACTAAGTCAAAGTCAAACATATATATATCTAAGACTAACTGACATGGGCGGCGTCTCTTTTTCCTGGATTGTCATCTACTGATCTAGTCGCAATTTTAATTTTGTCTGCCCATGCCCTGGCCTATGTCGGTAACAGTCATGCCTGATAAGCTTTCTACTTTGCTTCAAGTTCAAGAACAGCCTGTCAAATCAGTTTCAAAGGTGCATTGCCCCCTCACCCTCCAACAGTGGATGCTGCCCATGTACTTCATTTAGAACTAGAAGGACCCAGGCTGCTTTCAGGTTTCCCAGGATTTTGTATGTAAGGCACATTCCCGATTCCGTAATCAGACAGTTATTAACACTATAACAGTACACTGGCTTTGTAAATCAGTACTGACTTTAGCAATATAGCATGTAGACTATTGTATTTAACCCTTTCACCGCCAAAGTCGCATTTTAGCACCACAGTGATTTAACACCTA
>CM065680.1:32991300-32993800 GCA_017654935.2 Phymorhynchus buccinoides | reverse complement strand
GGGGTTCGGCGAATTGATAACATGCAACCAGAAAGTTTCAAAATGTGTACAAAACCACTAGATGTTTCTGATAAAAGCAGAAAGGATTGTTCTTACACTTCCATACTTCTGTATGAGGTAGAGAAAGGCCAATTGTTCAATAATAAGTCAAAATCTGAGAATTGATTATTTGACCCCCTTCCACCTAAAATTGCCCCTAGGGGGTAAGTGAGCTAAGGACAACACGACTCATTCTGTGGTGACGGCTCACACATATGTAGGAGGTAAAGGGAATGTGAGAATGGATGTTGTTATAACCCAATACTGTATAATATTATAATCTAAAATTACTGTTTTTTATATAGGCCTAATAAATGACTGTGAATTTTATGCGTTTTTGTGTGTGTGTTTTTAATGAGTGACAGCAAACCAGATTTCTCTCATCTATGACATTTAAGCAACTCTCACATAGTGCGACACACTAAGGCACTCATCCTATAACATTTAAATGGTTTATGCACACTAAATGATTTTGTACCAGTCACATATGAACATTCGATGTCAAAGACACGGTGAGGGGAAATTGTGAGGTTAGAAAAGGGAAGGAATAAATCTTTGGTAAAGCAGTTGACGCCATTCATGCTTAGTAAAAGCCATAATAACATCAACTGTGCTACAAGTTGTTGTACAGTTCAAACCGGTAAAAATCGGCAATGGCATTAAAAACAGTGGCAGCACCTATTAACGTTACTTCTATAGTATTTGTCACGCATCATACTGATCTTCTCGAAGCCATAGTATGAAGGTTCAGATTTAAGAATGAAAGTTCACATTATGTTATTTTCCAAACACCTGTTTTTATGCTCATCATTGCATTATCATCTTAAATATTTACAATTAAAACTGTTGAAGTCGGGACTTAAATGTATTAGGAATAAAATCAACCCCCTGTAGGCATATAATATAGAAGCATCTCTTTGCGACCTTTTGTCAGTCCGAGACAAAAACAACAACTGCTCAACAAGGCAAAGCGTGGAATGATACATCAACAACCAAATTAATCTTAAACAATATTTTAAAAACAATTACAATACACCTGCTCATGATAACAACTGCGTGAACAACAACAATAACATTTTCATACAAAAAAACTCTGAATACATGTGATTCTAAGCAAAAATACATACTCCCACCCCAGTGATGCACGCTTCAGAGCCCTGTCTTAAGCAGTCCCACAACAGCACCCAGGCCCTGACTCCAGCCCAGAGACATTTCCCCAGCTCTCTCTCATCAGCCTACACTCAGAGGGAGCCTTGCCGCACCAGGCCCGCCGTGTCCTGCTCATCGTCGTCCGTGGGGTCCAGGGCCCGGGGTTCGATCCTCAGCTCCGGCCCTTCGCCGCTCACCTTCAGCTCGGCCGCCTTGTCGGGCAGGATGTCTTTGCGGGGAGGGGGGTGGGGCGGGTGAGGGGGCGGGTCGGTGGAGGACTCGTTGGGTGCGGGCGGGGAGCCGGCCAGCAGGATGGAGTCCCGGTTGTGCAGGCTGTCGTACATGGGGTTGCTGAAGTTGGTGGGGGAGGTGGGGTCGTGCAGGGACCCAGAGGCTCCTTCCACCGTCACCTGCAACAGACACAGGCACCTTGCAGGGCTACTGTTCGTTCTTGTTCTGCATCAGGCTGTTAGCTTCTTTTTTATATGCAAAGTGAAACTTTGTATGCATAAACGAACAGTTGTGTTTTGATAAATTCGATACACAGACTGACAGACAACAGACAGAATACACAGACCCCAAAACAATACCCCATCCCAGACTCTGTCTGAGTCTGGCCGGGTAATAGGTTCAAAGTTCAAAGTTTTTATTTTTCCAAAAATCCCCTTGAGGTACATGGAAATAAAAGATGAAACAGATACACTTGAGAAACAATCAGGTAAAGAAAACCTCTTAGGTTTTAATCATTGCGTGATTTGAGGCCTACAGTTGTGTTATTCCTGACCTGCTCCATCTCGGTGGGTCCTCCGGTGTCTGGCGCCATTCCGGGCACACCCAGTTTCACCTGGCCCCCCTCCCTGAAGCTGACCACACCTGATGACTTGGGCTGCTTGCCGCCCAGCTGAGGCTTGGTCAACAGCTTCTTGAAGTTGAAGTCCACACTGAAACGTACCAATCTCCAATGTTTTAGGTTCGAAAATTAAAGCATTATTTGTTAGGTTTGCGCTCGCTCTCTCTCTCTCTCTCTCTCTCTCTCTCTCTCTCTCTCTCTCTCTCTCTCTCTCTCTCTCTCTCTCTCTCTCTCTCTCTCTCTCTCTCTCTCTCTCTCTCTCTCTCTCTCTCTCTCTCTCTCTCTCTCTCTCTCTCTCTCTCTCTCTCTCTCTCTCTCTCTCTCTCTCTCTCTCTCTCTCTCTCTCTCTCTCTCTCTCTCTCTCTCTTATCTTTCTTTCTCTGTCTGTCTGCCTCTCTAGCTCTGTCTCCCATCCTCTATTTGATAAATATCACGCAGAAAATTATCTGTAGCCTAAATGAC
>CM065680.1:32981300-32986300 GCA_017654935.2 Phymorhynchus buccinoides | reverse complement strand
CAGCATACTGTGAGCTACGTCGCATTGGTACGATTCGCCATCTCCTGTCTATAGATACTGCTAAGATACTAGTCTGCGCTTTTGTTCTCTCTAAATTAGATTATTGTAATTCACTCTTGTATGGCTGCCCCCAACACCTCATTGACAAGCTTCAAAAAGTCCAGAACTCTGCTGCCAGACTTGTCCTCAAGGTATCTAAGTATCATCATGTTCAACCACTCCTGATATCCCTCCATTGGCTTCCCATCAAAGCACGTATTGACTACAAAATTTCCACTCTATGTCATTCTTATTTCTCTGGAAATGCCCCTAGTATATATCTCTGATATGCTTTCTGTCTATACTCCATCAAGGCAATTGCGGTCATCTTCAGATTCCAAAATTCACTGTGTTCCTAGTACACGAACAAAAATGTTTGGTGAGCGCTCCTTTTCCTTTTCGGCCCCATCAGTTTGGAACTCCTTACCACGCGAAATTGCCATATCCAGTCCTTGCAATGTTTCAAATCAGCTATCAAGACCCACCTATTCAAGCTACATCACAACCTTTAGGCCACATTACTTCTCGACTCTATTCTCACCTCCCCCCCCCCCCCTCCCCCCCCCCCCCCCCCCCCCCCCCCCTATTAGTTTCACTGTGTGTTGACTGCAATGTCTACGTCAGCTTTGTTGAGAGAGAGAGAGAGAGAGAGAGAGAGAGAGAGAGAGAGAGAGAGAGAGAGAGAGAGAGAGAGAGAGAGAGAGAGAGAGAGAGAGAGAGAGTGTTGATGCTTTATTCAACTGATTGTATTTTGTATTGTGTTTTGGGGTGGGGTGAGTGGTGGTGATCGTAACGGTGTGTGTGTGTGCGTGCGTGTGTGTGTGTGTGTGTGTGTGTGTGTGTGTGTGTGTGTGTGTGTGTGTGTGTGTGTGTGTGTGTGTGTGTGTATGTGCGTACGTGCGTGTATGTGTGGGTGGGGTGTGGGGGGTGTATATGTATGCCTGTTTGCATGTGTGTGAGCGATTATTTGTTTTTGTTGTTGAATTTCTTGCTTTTAATTTTTGTTGTTGTTAAGCGCATAGAGCTCCACATTTGGTGGAGGAGTGCGCTATGTCAATGATTCCCTATTATTATTATTATTATTATTATTATTATTATTATATGCATCAGTGCTGACCTGCATCGCACATGGTGGTGCTGCCCTCAGCAAACTGGGTGCCTTGTGGACAGGCACAGGTGTAGCCCCCAGGTACGATGAGACACAGGTGGCTGCACTCGGACTTGGAACAGTTGGATTTGACTGGTGCACAAAAACAGCAACAGTTCAGTTTAACTACACTGGCGTAGGAACGGGGGGGGGGACAGCTGCCCCCCCTGGCTTCGAGGAGGGGGGGCAGACGTATCTCTCTGCCCCCCCCCCCCCCCCCCCAAATTTATAACGGCCAAAAAAAAACCCCAAAAACAGAAAGGACACAAGGAAACGAAAGAGTTAATAGTCTCAGCCCATTCACTACACATTGCTGTCAGGGACTTGGTACTGCATCAAAGATGGATTTGAGGGGGGTTACAGGGGTCCCACCCCCCTCAGACAAAAAATGGAAAGAAAAAGAGGAAGACAAATTGTAGTTCCATGCTACAGTTATTCTCTCACGAGAAGCCTTGATTGCATCTTTTACATTCAAATTATCATCAGCTTCTGGGAGGCTATCCCCCCAGACCCATCACCCCACCCCAACTGACCACTTGGAGCTACCCCCTCCCCTCTTCCATGACTGGCTGATCCGCCCCAAACATGGTTGTATTTTATGCTTTTTTGTCGTCTCCTTTCAATTCACATCATGTTTTATTTCATTCATAGATTTTTTTATATCTATGATTATGATTATGTTTAAAAATAACAATAATAAAGTATTTTTGTAGGATTTACTAAGTCATGCAATTTAACCTATCCATCCATTCGTCTTGTCCGTGCACCAGCCTGACTCACTGGCCAACTGTGTCTTTCTACCCAGCATTAAGCCTCACTCACTGGCAAACCGTGTCTTTCTACCCAGCATTAAGACAGCCCCTGCACTCACTGGCCAAGTCCAGGCGGTAGATGTGGTAGACCTTGACATCCCGGGGCATGTGCAGCCCCGTCTGGATGGTCTTCACCTCCTCGTCCCCGAACTTGGGCGTCCTCTTCAGCATGCCCTCCAGTTGAGACACCCACACCAGGCCGCCCTCGAACACGTCGATGCTGACCGGGCTGTCCGCTGTACGACAACAACAAGCAAGATGGCATCAAGTGTATATGTGTACTCCTAGACGCAGAGTTAGGCCTGGTACACAGTACATCCGGATTTTCCACGCGGAAATAATCATTAAGTAAAAGAAAGGAGGGGAAATATATACGGATTAGGGGAAATACGGACACGTCCACTTGTTTTGTTTTCTTCTTTCTTTTACTTATTTACTGATTGAGCATGGGTTTCCGCGCGGAACATCCGCGTATATGTGTACACGGCCTAAGGCTGTGTGCACATATATGCGCAATTTCTCTATGGAAGCCTATCCTCAATCTGCAAATAAAGTAAAAGAAAGTAAGAAATAAGCGGATGGGATATGCGGATCGGTTTCCGCGTGAATGTGCACACTCCTTTATATTTCTTCTATCCAGATTTTTTTTGAGGATTGCCGATGGGTTTCCGTTCTGAAGTTGCACGTATTATAAGCACACAGCCTAAATCTATAACAAATATGCTGAGTGGGCTATCCTCTGAACAACTACAATGAGATGGCAAACCATATCAATAGGGGAAGACGGGGTAAAAAGCCCATGGGCGGGTAAGAAGCCCATGCCAATTATCTCATGAAATGAAGCAAATTTCAGTCATATTTTGCCCATGAGACGAGTGCAAATTTCAGTCATATTTTGCCCATGAGACGAGTGTTAATGTTTAGCATTCGTCTCATGGGTAAATATGACTGAAATTTGCTTTATTTCATGAGATAATTGGCATGGGCTTCTTACCCGCCCATGGGCTTTTTACCCCGTCTTCCCCTATACTCATAGATGTAGTACAGGCCTACATCTATAACTCATATGACCCTGCTGACTGGTCTGTCCACTAAACAGCCAGCAAGATTGCAAGCCCTACAGTAGTAGAAGTAGCGTAAGATCGTGTAATTGCAGCTCATCTATATTTTTGGAGAATTTGTTTTTATCATCATCGTCTTATCATCATCAATGGCTTCATTATCTAACTAAAATGCTCACATCCAATCATTACTCATTATAAACGTCATCATTAATCATCCTCACTGCAGTCGTAATCTTCACATCTTCGTTGTTGCGGTAATCACCTCACTGCAGTCGTAATCTTCATATCTCCGTTGTTGCGGTAATCACCTCACTGAATCGTAATCTTCATATCTCGGTTGTTGCGCTAATCACCTCACTGAATCGTAATCTTCATATCTCCGTTGTTGCGGTAATCACCTCACTGAATCGTAATCTTCATATTTCGGTTGTTGCGGTAATCACCTCACTGAATCGTAATCTTCATATCTCGGTTGTTGCGGTAATCACCTCACTGAATCGTAATCTTCATATCTCGGTTGTTGCGCTAATCACCTCACTGCAGTCGTAATCTTCATATCTCGGTTGTTGCGCTAATCACCTCACTGAATCGTAATCTTCATATCTCGGTTGTTGCGCTAATCACCTCACTGCAGTCGTAATCTTCATATCTCCGTTGTTGCGGTAATCACCTCACTGCAGTCGTAATCTTCATATATCCGTTGTTGCAGGCAGTATGACAACATATCAAAGTGCTTGTAGAAGTTCTGCCAACACCCCTCTCAAATCTCACACACACATACTATCATCCCTCCCGTCTCCACACCATTAGGCCCTACACACAACCCTCGACCCTCACCAGAAATGACGACGACGCGGTCAGACCCATCCGGCTTCATGGACTCGATCTTGTTGGCCTTGGAGTCGCTGAAGTAGACCCGATCGTTCATGTAGAAGTCGATGGCGATGCTGGAGGGACGCACCAGGCGAGAGGACACGATCGTCTCCCGCTTCTCCCCGCTCATCCAGCCACGCTCGATCTTGGGATGGCTGGCGCTGGCGTCGCTCCAGTACATGTAGCTGAGAGAGGAGGAGTGAAAAAGAGGGTGAGTGTGGTGGTCAACGCGCACTTTTAACACGTTGGCACAGACACACACACATTATATTCACACGCGTGCGCGTGCGCGCATACACACATACACACACATTCTGAATCACTTTAAGTGCAAGGACGTTAAACTGAAGAACACACACACACACACACACACACACACACACACACACACACACACACACACACACACACACACACACACACACACACACACACACACACACACACACGCACGCACGTGTGCATACACACACGTGTAGGCCTATATTCCCACTCCTTGGAATATCGGTTCTCGCTCTACACACTCACACACACACACACATATACATACACACACACGCACACATACACACACGCATGTACATACACACACGTGTAGGCATATCTTCCCACTCTTTTCAATACCGCTTCTCACTCTACACACACATACACACACACACACACACACACACACACACACACACACACACACACACACACACACACACACACACACACACACACACACACACACACACACACACGCACGCACACACACGCACGCACACACACACACCCTTCCTTCCGTCCATCATCACCCCATACTGCCCTACCCTATTCGGGGGTTAACAGCAATGGCCAGAGGCTGTTCCAGCTGTGTGGAAATGAGGACCTTGGCGTATCGGCCGTCACTCTTGGACACACTGATTAACCGGGACCCCGCATCAGTCCAGTACAGGTTGCTGCAGTCAACACGGGTATGGAAGAGGGTGACCATGATGCATAACAACACACATACATGTACACACATGAGCGAGCGCGCAAATATGCACAAATGCACATACACACACACACACACTGACAGTC
>CM065680.1:32973800-32978800 GCA_017654935.2 Phymorhynchus buccinoides | reverse complement strand
GATTATCCTCAACATTTATTTGAATCCATTCATTACTTCAAGGTTATAAATTATACTTATATAGATTCCAGACAGATACACAACTGAACAGGTAGAGGGTTAGACCGGTTTCACATTAAGTGTAAGTTCTGTACGGAAAACCTTAATAAGTGGAAGAAAGAAGGATAAAAGTTTACGCATATAGGAAATTCGGTCACATGCGCAAACCTTTTCCCTTCTTTGTTTCACTTATTTATGGATTGCGCACGGGTTTCCGCATGGAATATCCGCTTATGTGTGTACACGGCCTTCTGGACAAAAGATAATCTCTGTTATTTGGCGGAGGTAATAGACAGAGAGTTGCCTTACTGGCAGCCTTGCATTCCAGTCCCTTGTGGTCGGTGTCCACGAAGCCCTTGTGACAGCGGCACTTGAAGGAGCCTTTCACGTTCTGGCAGTCCTGCGGGCACTTGTTGCCCCACGAGACGCACTCGTCAATGTCTGGACACACAAGCAGGCGTATATACATAGCACACGCATACGTGAACACACGCACGCACTCATGCACACAGACACGCGCGCACATTTACGCATGCGCACGCACACACATTCTTCTTTGAATTTCGAGCACATTCCTTCGGGTGTTTTTTTTTAATAAAGAGCAATAGCAGTGAAGCTGGCTGAGAGAAAGTGGAAAAAATAAACAAAACAAGCAGAACGGGTTCTCTCCATATTTATCAAAGAACGGAATGTTTTACATAGTTAAAAACAAGTACTTGAGCACATTAATGTTAAAAACAAAATTAAAGAAAACCAGCATAAAGATGAAATGTCCGCAAAACCAGATCTTAGCATAAATCAAGATTTTAAAAATCGTACATCACAAGAAAAACTAACTTTATTAACCTAACAACACAACAAACACACAATGAAAATTGACCATTTTCTAAACTCATTCGTTCAAAGCATTTCGAGTTCACAGCCACACCCGAACCTTGCTTTCAAACCCCAGGCAGCGATGATGAAAATGATGTTTTACGTCCTCTCGGTCATAGACACATATGGGACATTTGTAAATACAAAGATGTTGGGAACAATACTGGCTGCAATGCCCGGAGGCAGTGCAACACCAGTAAAGTCCCGAGTTTTTAACAATATAGATAGGTGTAGCGGTAACCATGCCTCGGTTAAACCTCACC
The DNA here is from genome assembly GCA_017654935.2 of Phymorhynchus buccinoides. NCBI lineage: Eukaryota > Metazoa > Mollusca > Gastropoda > Neogastropoda > Raphitomidae > Phymorhynchus > Phymorhynchus buccinoides. The sequence continues at coordinate 32,977,622 of CM065680.1, read as the reverse complement.
GGCTATGGTACCGCCACATTGGACAACTGTAATAAACCCCAGGCGGCTTTCAGAACTATCAGCCTTAAAGGAACAGTCCATACCGTCGCAAGTTTTGCTGTCGTTGGTTGCTACTCTGAATCCGGATCGACACGAGCAGTAGAAGCCTCCATTGGGTAGGTCCGTGCAGTTGTGCTCACAACCGCCATTGTCTTGTGAGCAAGTGGCTGTCAGGTCTGAATCTTTGTCTGGTGGTGCACAATCATTGAAATCATCACATTCTTTTAATTCTTTTACTATTCCATAGTTAATATTTCACATCATACAAATGAATCGTTCGCAATCATCGCCGGAGATTTTTTATTCAATCTATAATTAAAAAAAAAGGAAATAGAGGTCAACTAGCCTATATCGTTAGTGTTTAAAGTGAAAATATTAAAGACACGCAAAACCGAATGCAAGATCATTTAATACACAATGATTCACTTTTGAGAGTGCGTGGATCAATTTGGATATTATTTGGTTTATTGTTAATTAATCGTAGCTGTTAAATGTTTGCGATATTTTTGAGTTAGTCGGCATTAGATGAGGTAAAAAGGCCGAGGTAAAAAACCCATGGGCGGGTAAGAAGCCCATGCCAATTATCTCATGAAATGAAGCACATTTCAGTCACATTTTGCCCATGAGACGAGTGTTAATGTTTAGCATTCGTCTCATGGGCAAATTTGACTGAAAGTTGCTTTATTTCATGATATAATTGTCATGGGCTTCTTACCCTCCCATGGGCTTTTTACCCCGTCTTCCCCTATATGTTATTTAATAGACATAAAGGCCCTACAGACACTATACGGAGAACAGGTTAGAAACAGAGAGAAGGAGTGACACAACCAGAAACAAAAAACAAACCACAAAGAACACGAGGAAAAAAAACACACGAGAAAAATGAAAGCAAAGGAAATGTGGACAACATTTAAAGGAGCACTCACGACATCCGTTTTCATCGGAGGCGTCATCGCAGTCCTGCACGTTGTTGCAGACCTTGGAGGCGGAGATGCACTGCTTGTTGGTGCACTTGAACTCCTCCGCCTCGCACGTGGGGCTGGGAACCACTCTAGAACCTGGGCACACACGTTCATTGAGTAACTCCTGGCTTCTTTGTAACCTGTTCGGCCTACCTTTTATTCTGATTTTCTTATTGTTGCATTTTCGTCTTGTCGTAATAATCGTCATCTACTTGGTTATTATTGTTGTTGTCGTCTTCGTTCTTGTCATCGTCAAAACTTCACATCGTCATCATCAAGAGCCCTGTTGATGTCAGTGAGGTTCTATGGTCATCCTCATCAAAAAGCATTAATGATCAACATGACTTATTGTGTGTGTGTGTGTGTGTGTGTGTGTGTGTGTGTGTGACATCAGTCGTATCAAACTATATATATCCTCCAAATAGCAGGGCAGGTAACTACAATTCTGGAAGACAGGGTTGAAATTAGTTCATGCCGGAGATACCTTTCCAACGGCACACTTCCATTCTCTCGGCCAAGAATACTTTAATTCTTTAAGAGAGCGGATGTTGGAAATGTTCCTAAAGGCCAACTAATCCCCATGACTGCAGTGTTAAAGGTGCACCCGAGCCAATGACGAAACTTGGTCAAACTACTTCTTTTGGTGAATAAACCTTTTCTTACTTACTCTTTGGGGAAAATTCTGCGCCCTTTTGTTTAATAACTCATTAAAAGGCGTGATAATACACCTGAATGACCCGCCATTTTTGAAGGGGTGTTCATGGATGGGGAGGGAGCTGTTTCCTTTGTTGTGAGCGAAACTCCTTTTGGCAAACTGAAACTGTATAAAATAAAGGCTTGTATTGTGGACATTTCGTGCAAACGATTTGGCCTAAGCGACTCAGGCGGCCATTAGAAAAGAGAAGATCCCTACCTTGTCTTTCATTGAAAAATTCTGATTTCCAGCACCTCCACCAAGGAGGAATTGCCGACTTGACGGTTTGATTTATAGGAAACCAGAGCAAAGTGAGTGTTGCGATCTCTGTAAAGGGTTCTTTCCCTTTGATCTCGACGTGTTTCTTACCAACAACGTATCCATCCGGGTGTCCCTTTCAGAGCCAGTGCAATGCCTCCTACTTTGTGAGTGATAGTCAGGCACAAAAGACTATAAAGTTGCCAGTCTCACTTTACTGTTGGTCCCTTGGAGTCTTTCGGATGAGATGATAAACCGAGGTCCCGTGTGCCCATGCACTTAGCACACGTTAATCCCAGTGGCAACGAAAAAGTTGTCATATTATTTTGGTCAAAATGTACCCACCCACCCCTTTCCTTCCTCACCAGCCACACAAAAATCGCATGCAAAAAGGTGGCGCACCTCTGGCTGCGACTCGCTCTCCAGGTGGGAGCAACCCGAATTTTACAGAGATGCCTCTGTGACTATAAAGTACCTAATAGTAATATCTAATACTTCAGGCTAATGTTTACCAATTAACAAAGCCATTGGAGATTGTAAAAGAGACTTTGTGAAAGAGACTTTACACTATGCCATCGACATAGCAGCAAAAAGAGACGCTGCTCGTAATCCAACGGGTTTGTGAGTGCGCTGTTTCGAACCCAGCTGGTCACGGTGTTGTATCCTTGGGAAAGATACTTTACTCTTATTTCCTGGTCCTTCGAATGAGACCTAAAACCGAGGTACCGTGTGCGAACGCACGCACAAGATCTTGCGCGCACGTTAAAGCGCATTCTACTATTCGATACGAGTAGGCCGTGTGTGCCGGTGGAATGGATGACACGAACTCATAACGCATGCATCCTGTGCGCCAACAGCAGTCTAAACGAAGACTTTGGGCGTGGGGCAGGACAGGGCACCCAATCGTCCCGCAAACAAGGGGTCACAGGGACTCTTTCACTTACAGCATAGAGGGTCCTAGAGGCGGGATAGAGGGTCCCAGTGGCATTGCGAATGCTAAAAAGAATTTTTCTAATGCATCCCTGGGACCCCCTGCACATTCTCTTAAAGGGTCCTTGAGAATATTAGTGCTTCATAGACCCCCAAATGGGGGTCCCTGGGAGCCCTGTAGGATAAACATCCCCAATCGGAAGAAGAAGAACAGACAGTGAGGACTCACAGAAGACCTCGTGCTCGTCCTCGCCATCCGGGCAGTCCTTGACGCTGTCACAGGTGCGCCACACGGGGATGCAGATGTCGTTGCCGGGGCACCTGAAGTGGGTGTCGATGTCGCACGGCACCTGGTTGCACCGGACCTCGTCACTGCCGTCGCCGCAGTCGTCTGTTCCGTCACAGCGCCACGACTGGGGAACGCACACCTAACAGCACCCAGTCAGAAATTGTATGGAGATTTATAGTCATAAGTAACAATGATATAACAGTTATACTAATACAAATGCTGCCACGACTGGAGAACGCACACCTAACAGCACCCAGTCAGAAATTGTATGGAGATTTATGTTGATTATTAAGAGTAATTCAACAACATCAGTACTAGACCTATATAAATACTAAGTTCTGTTACTTTACGTTAATCCTCTTCGCTCCCGGCGGGGCATAAGGCTCCAACAAAGTTCCTCATTCCATGACTGTTCTGAGCAAGCCATCCGAGCTCGTTCCAGGTCTTTCCCGCTGCCCTCATCTCCTCCTCCACAGTCCTCCTCCACAGTATACAACTCACGTGGTTCTGACAGGTGAACTGTCCAGAGCGGCAGTAGGTGCCATCAGCATACATGGGCGGACAGTGGGCCTCATCCGAACCGTCAAAACAGTCCCTGCGCCCGTCACACTTGCTGAGCCCGCTGATGCAGTGCTTGTTGGCACACTGGA
>CM065680.1:32963800-32968800 GCA_017654935.2 Phymorhynchus buccinoides | reverse complement strand
TGGCAGTCCCTCATCACCATCTCTCTATCTAGCCTCCTCCACCCATCGCAGCTAAACCCAAACTACTCACGGCATCCTTGCAGTCCCTTATCACCATCTCTCTAGCTAGCCTCCTCCACCCATCTCAGCTAAATCCAAACTACTCACGGCAGTCCTCGGGTTCGTCAGCCCCACCATTGCAGTCCCTTATCACCATCTCTCTATATAGCCTCCTCCACCCATCTCAGCTAAACCCAAACTACTCACGGCAGTCCTCGGGTTCGTCAGCCCCACCATTGCAGTCCCTCATCACCATCTCTCTATCTAGCCTCCTCCACCCATCTCAGCTAAACCCAAACTACTCACGGCAGTCCTCGGGTTCGTCAGCCCCATCCTTGCAGTCCCTATCGCCGTCGCACTTCCACAGGTGGGGGATGCAGCGGTCGTCGGAGGGCCCGCACCTGAACTGGGCCATGGAGCAGTTGGCCACGCACGTGCGCCCGTCCTTGGCCAGGAAGAAGTAGTCCGGGCACGCGCAGGTGAAATTCAGGCCGCCCATGGCGATCAGGCACAGGTGGGAACACCCACCGTTGTTGTCCCCGCACGGGTTCACACCTGGAGTGTTAAAGGAAGTGCCGTGTTTTACGGACTGCCAGGCGATACTTTCTTTTATGAAACACGGGCTGGCTAGCCCATGAGACACTTTCACATGGGCTCCTTCGCATCGAGTCTAAGTGATCAACGAGTCGAGAGCAGCTATCTATCTGTACATGCTTAATTGGAATGCCCCCTGTAATCCCAGACCTGTCCCATCAGCACCTTCGGGTGTTTCGTTCGCATTCATTCCCCAAATGAGACCCCTGCACTTTGAAATGTGTTGCGCCTAATAATATCACTAACATTTTGCTCTGACGATGCTGCGAATTCCATTTATGTCGTGAGTAGGCTAATCTATTGAGGTTGATGATCAAACACAAAAGTAGTTATGACATAGGTAACTGTAGCTATGACAACTACGGTAGACAATAGGAATAAACCGTGCATTTGAATTAGACTAAGTGTCTACTGTCATCCATCACGAGCAGCATAGAAAGCGAAACCAATCCGAATAAGTTTTGTGCTAAGTGAGCGTGCCTGGTTGTGACCACCGTGAACAGAAAAGAGAGTGGGCGACTGATATTCTGGAAAATCAGGCTGGGATTTTGTTTGTAGTGAAGCTGCCGTGAAGATGTCAGGGCAGTAGGCGTTGGGGAAGGTCCCCAAAAGTCAACCAACTTCCAAGGCTGCAGCGCTAATACACAGACATTCACAAAAGACTACAACTGTAAACAGGTGTTCTGTTACTATGGACAATCAGTTATCATACAGCTCTCTCAAAAGGTGGCAACGAAAAAGTTGTCATTTGGTCAAAAATTACCACCATACCCTTTCCTTCCTCATCAGTCACACAAAAATCGCATGCAGGTGGGAGCAACCCGAATTTCACAGAGACGCCTCTGTGACTATAAAGTACCTAATACCTAATACCTCACTTTATTTGAATTATTGGCCTAAAGGCGGCAAGTGATGTTTAACAAAGTGGTAAACAAAGCGGATGTCTTTGAGTCGATGGGCGACGCTGAGCAAGCAGCATGCTCTCTCTCTCTCTCTCTCTCTCTCTCTCTCTCTCTCTCTCTCTCTCTCTCTCTCTCTCTCTCTCTCTCTCTCTCTCTCTCTCGCACCTGGCTTTTGCCTTAAAGCGTGGTACACGTGCACATCCATGGGTCTGTGCGTCACGTTCAGCAGCACAGTGTGGTTTTGTCCGGTGAACTTGTGGGCCCGCTCGATGCTCATGTGGTTCCAGTCGGACCAGTACATCCAGTCCTCGAACAGCGTGATGGCGAACAGGTGGGGCACTCCTTCCAACACTATGTGCCGCCCCGTGCCGTCCAGGTTGGAGTATCTGGGAAGGAGAGAGAGAGAGAGAGAGAGAGAGAGAGAGAGAGAGAGAGAGAGAGAGAGAGAGAGAGAGAGAGAGAGAGAGAGAGAGAGAGAGAGAGAGAGAGAGAGAGAGAGAGAGAGAGAGAGGAGAGAGAGAGAGAGAGAGAGAGAGAGAGAGGAGAGAGAGAGAGAGAGAGAGAACGAACGGACGAAATTTCGTTTAATCAGGGTTATAAGATAAGCATATAATTTGCTTTTCTACACTCAGCCCTGAGGCTAAACAAAGGTTAACAAAAACAATATATACAAACAAAAATGAAGCGCTTGCGTAACAAATAATAATAATACAAAGCATTCAAGAAAAGTAAATATCATTAATAACATAGCACAGCACTATATACACACAGAGAGAGAGAGAGAGAGAGAGAGAGAGAGAGAGAGAGAGAGAGAGAGAGAGAGAGAGAGAGAGAGAGAGAGAGAGAGAGAGAGAGAGAGAGAGAGAGAGAGAGAGAGAGAGAGAGAGAGACAGGCAGACAGGCAGACATACAGAGATTTATCCATACCGTAACAGTTTATATTCAAATTCTTTTTTTAAAAATAGCTTCAAGTTCTACCCACCCTGCCTTTCACCATATCCCCAGCTCAGTACTGGTCCGATGTCTGTGTGTTTGTGCTACATGCTGGGGGACATCAACCACAGCCTTGTTTTGGGGAGAGAAAGGGAGAGAGATATATATGGGGAGAGAGAGACAGAGACAGAGAGGGAGAGACAGAGAGACAGACAGATAATCGGATAGACAGACCGAAGAGAGGTGGGAGACAGAGGCAGAGAGAGAAGGAGATAATTGACATTTTAATGGGGGATTTTGTCTGTGCACTTCGGTGTGTCTATAGCAAACAAAGAGAGAGAGAGAGAGAGAGAGAGAGAGAGAGAGAGAGAGAGAGAGAGAGAGAGAGGTGTGTGTGTGTGTGTGTGTGTGTGTGTGTGTGTGTGTGTGTGTGTGTGTGTGTGTGTGTGTGTGCGTGTGCGTGCGTGCGTGCGTGTGTGTGTGTGTGTGTGTGTGTGTGTGTGTGTGTGTGTGTGTGTGTCTGTATTTCGTGTATCTGTGTGTGCGCAAAAGAAAGGAAGAAAGAGAGAGATAGAGACAGAGACAGAGAGAGACAGAGACAGAGAGTCACACAGACACATTCAACAACATGCGTGCATTTCGATATATGCGTGAGCACGTACGCACGCATACGTGGATGTCATGTGTGGGACAGACTCACTCGATGAGGTCGAGGTGGGCGTCCCCCCACCACAGTCGGTTGCTGTCGTAGTCGATGGTGAGCCCGTTGGGCCAGCCCAGCTTCTCCGTGATGAAGCGGGCCGACACGTTCTTTCCGTCCAGACTCATACGCCCGATGTGCGGGTTGTTGCCCCAGTCACTCCAGTACAGGTACCTGCCCGTGGGTGATACCAAAGATATTCTAAAAGGGTAAGATGGATTACTTAAAAGCTCGGCGAACCGGGCTGATAGAGTTATCGTTAGTGCGGACGTGTACACTATTCACAGTGGAGGCTATCCAAAAACTCGGACTGGAACTTGAATGGAGAATTCAACTGGCCTATCGATGTGTAAAATGTGTCACGTTTCAAAAGGACATAACCAGTGTTTCTGTCCTCACTACTCATATATGGAAAAGAGACCGGATGTTTATCTTCCCCTGTACAGTCTTTGGTGATACACACTTGCTTTCAAGGATAGTTGCAAAGCGAAGGGTTCTCTTCTTCTTCTTCTTCTTCTCTTCTTCTTCTTCTGCGTTCCCAGGCCATATGGCCATAACATGGGGTAAGGAAGGCTACGTATGTGTCCGGTTTTCAGTTGTCACTGGACTCCCCGCTGCGCACAGCCGACACATTCAGTTTTCGGAGGAGCTCAAAGGAGAAACATTATTTGGAAGATTGTTTGGTTTTTTAAAGGCAGGAGAATGGGCCAATAAGTCAGAAAGATAGTAGACGATAGAAAGCAAAGGGAAAAGGCAGAGTCAAAGAGAGTGGCAGATTATGATGATTAGAGGAGGTTACAAGCACAGAGCTCCCAGAAGGTGGGGGAAATATTTTTATGAAAGACACCCCCCCGGTAACCCCACAGGGAGGAAGCGAAGGGTTGAACCCAGAAGGAAGTTATCAGCGTCTTTTTGTGGCTTTTTTTCCTCTCGAAAAGAGCAAACTTGTATTACAGCTACAGGTACGTACCTCCAGTGGTTGTAGGGGAAGACGGGGTAAAAAGCGCATGGGCGGGTAAGAAGCCCACCGCAATTATCTCATGAAATAAAGAAAATTTCAGTCAAATTTGCCCATGAGACGATTGCTAGACATTAACGCTCGTCTCATGGGCAAAATTTGACTGAAATTTGCTTCATTTGATGAGATAATTGGGGTGGGCTTCTTACCCGCCCATGCGCTTTTTACCCCGTCTTCCCCTATAGGATAAAGATTGCTTTGGGATGAAGAAAACGCAACGCGAAATTCGAACCTTACCAAAAAGAAATGGGTGTAAAGTTATTAAAAGGCAGATATTTATTTAAAGCATAGACATGCATGAAGGAAACAATTTTTAAAAAACATGCAAACCAAGAAAGTGAAACGAGATGAAAACGTTTGTAATTATGTATTAGATAGTACGGATACATGGGGAGTGAACACGCAGTTATTTGACACACACAAATAGAGAGAGAGAGAGAGAGATAGAGAGAGAGAGAGAGAGAGAGAGAGAGAGAGAGAGAGAGAGAGAGAGAGAGAGAGAGAGAGAGAGAGAGAGAGAGAGAGAGAGAGAGAGAGAGAGAGAGAGAGAGAGAGAGAGAGAGACGCACGCACTCACACACTTTTCCATCACTACACACCCACGCGCATTTCACCCATTACAAAACAGCATGCACACACACACTGACGCGCGCGCACGCACGCACGCACACGCACACGCACACGCACACGCACACACACGCACACGCACACACACACACACACACACACACACACACACACACACACACACACTCCAACGTTTTGTGAAGCACGATTGGCTGTCAATTCTTTCCCTTAGTTTTGTTTTCATTGC
>CM065680.1:32928800-32958800 GCA_017654935.2 Phymorhynchus buccinoides | reverse complement strand
GCGGAACTTGTTGCCCGCGCAGGTCGGCTCTGGGGTCACTGCAAATTACAGGCACAAATGTAATTACATGTACGAATAAACCAGCTAAAAAAGACATTAAATAGAGACCATTTAGTTGAATACAAGAAAATATTAAGACTGGTTCAACCTGACAATGAACACCATAACAGTATTTCTTACTTCAAACAAAATTTGCGAGGGTGCCTAGATTTTGGTCTTCGTGAATTTTTCCATAGCCTAATTATGCAGTTGAGAGTTACACACCTTTAAAGGGGCATCCTGACGGATGCGTTTTTGCAAGAAACACATCGAGATCACCAGGAAAACACCCTTTACAGAGATCACAACACTCACTTTGCTCTGGTTTCCTAGAAATCAAATCAGCGATTCCTCCATGGCGGAGGTGCTGGAAGTCAAATTCTTTCTTTTGTAATGGCCGCCTGAGTCGCTTAGACCAAATCACGAAATGTCCACAATACAAGCCTTTTTATTTACAGTTTACCAAAAGGAGTTTCGCTCACAACAAAGGAAATAGCTCCAATTTTATTTTTACTGCACTACAAAGAGGAAAAAGCTTCAACCACTCTGAGTGGCCTCCACCCACCCCGTCCAAAACGACTTCTCTCTCCAGCAACTCCGCCAAGGAGGAATCGCCGTTTTGACGGTTTGATTTATAGGAAACCAGAGCAAAGTGAGAGTTCAGACCCTTGAAAAGGCTGTCATTCTGGTGATCTCGACGTGTTTCTTGCAAAACCTCATCTGTCAGGGTGTCCCTTTAAGGGATTTTAACATGGATGAATGGTGGGGACCCAAATTTTGGCCTAAAATAATCTTTCTCACATTAGAACTCGCTACATTGTCATATATAATCAGCTTCGCATATTGTTTTGATTTTTTTTTTTTAAACACTGCTTTGACAATCACTCTCTGTGTTGCTATGCGTCACGTTTAACTGAATAAGGGCTTCAGAAATAGGCCGGGTTAGAAAGTTGAAGGTTTCAAAGACAGGCGAGTCAGTCTTACAGCAGCGATCCTCCTGCTCATCGGAGTGGTCTCCACAGTCGTTGTCGCCGTCACAGGCCCACGTCTTGGGGATGCACCGTTTGTTGTTGCACGTGAACTGCTCCGGGGTGCACGTGCGGTAGTCTGCAAAACGCCAACAGCTATGCGGTTCACATTTCTACCACTTTAGGACATTAAGGAATCGTAATGGATGGGGCACGGTTTGATGATTCCAAGTCAGACAGTAGATATCCTATGGCACTGATGCTAAACCAGACACACATGGCTTTCGGACAAGGCCCATGAGATTTAAGGTGTTGTCGTCAGGTGGAATCTGCTCAGAGTTAATTAGAGAGGTCCTCTTACAGCATATTAAGTAAGCTTATATTAGATAGGTACTGTTTCTCAATATCACCTTAAAAGATTATTCCGTATCCCTTTCCGTTGGATATGACAATAATTATGCCTGCACACAAACTAAATGGTATGTCTGATTTCACCACCGAAAAGCTAAGCCAATGAGGTCTATGTTTCGATTGTTCGATCTGTTTATCCCTTATCAACACTCTCTGCAGTTAGTGCCGTGCTGGCACTGGAACTGGTGAGTTCATTCTCTCTCTCTCTCTCTCTCTCTCTCTCTCTCTCTCTCTCTCTCTCTCTCTCTCTCTCCCCCCCCCCCCCCAACACTCACTGCAGTCGGTAGGTTCATCCGAGTTGTCCCCACAGTCATTGTCGTGGTCGCACTTGAACCTTGCAGACACACAGATGCCGTTCTGGCACTGGAACTGGTGGGGCTGGCAGGTGCGGGGCGGGCACGACTGCTGCTCGTCCTCCCCCTGCCGGCAGTTCCGGATGCCGTCGCACACCCGGGACATGTCGATGCACGGGTACGTGTTCGCTTCTTTGTTCGACTGGCACGTGAACGTGTTGGGTGGGCACGTGCGTTCATCTGACAAACATCCACAAGACGGTGCTGATGCTATTGTATGCGGGTATGTAAACAAGCAACCCTGAACGTTCTTCCAGAATTTAAAAAAACCTGAAACAGACTGCAACATCACTGTTCTTCCATAATGTTTTTCTCTTCCTTTATTATGAACGGGGTCATGATCAATGATAAAGATTTTTTTAAAATTGTTTTTGCTGTTGTTTTGTTTCAATGGTGTTGTAGGAGACTAGTCCTACCAGATTCACTTCAAGAAGGTACAGCAGCCGATACGATCGATCGACCAGAACCCTGCATCTTTAAAGAAAATCGTTAAGATTCTTTGTAATATAAATACAGTCTGCTGTCGGGGCTGGTTTGCTCGCCTAGGATCATCGTTCAGTAGCGTTGAATAAATTGCTGTTTGGCCACAATGACTCGCTCTGACGGGACAAAAAATAGGGCTGTGTCCTTTCAGAAGACTAGAAACTATCCATCGGGTTACCAAGGCAGGATAGACGACAATACGGTGGAACCTCCCTTATAAGACCTCCCATTATAAGACTCCCTCCCACATAAGACCTACTTCTCTGAGGCATTGACCTTTGTAAGCATTAAAATTACCTCCCTTATAAGACCTCATTTTGGATGATTATTGAAGGTCTTATAAGGGAGGTTCCACTGTATACAGCATCATTATACAAGCGGCATAACGTATTTCCGCTACAGTTTTAGCACATTTCACCCGCTACGGCTTTAACTCCTAATATGTCTGATTTATGTGAGACTTCATGTGAATAATTTTAAAAAAACGTCCTCCAACATGCAGCAGGTAGGCTACATATGGGACATGTTTTAGATATAAATCATAGTGGAACGATCCTGGAGGTACTGCAACACCAGGAAAGTCTTTCGAATAATCAAGATGGGTAGATTACTACACGAGCGTGAGACTTGACAAGGCAAGGCAAGGCAAGGCAAGGCAAAATGTTTTACTTCATACCCACTTGGGGCACAGAAATATAAAACAAAGCACACACATAGTTAAACAATCGAACATCAAAACAGAGTGATGTCTATATTATGAAAAACGACAAGTAGATATATAAGACAAACACACCTATACGATATTACAACCAAAAAAAACATGTGACATTTTGTCCATACAAATCATCGAAAAGAACTGTTTGGACAGAGATGGTACAGTGGGAGTGCACTCACTGCAGTTTCTCTCGGAGTTCTCGTCACTGCCGTCCCCACAGTCGTCCTCCCCGTCACACACCCAGCGGGAGGAGATGCAGCGACCGTTGTTGCAGGCGAACTGGTCAGCCTGGCATGTGCGGTTGAACGATTCTGTCCACATATGTATAATACAGAATGATAGATTTCTATTAACGTTACTATCTATTCTAACTAAATACTTACCAACATTCAAACAATAGCATCAGGCCGTGTACACACATAAGCGGATATTCCGTGCGGAAACCCATGCGCAATCCATAAATAAGTGAAACAAAGAAGGGCAAAGATTTGCGCACGTGTCCGAATTTTCCCTATTTGCGTAAACTTTCATCCTTCTGTCTTCCACTTATTTAGGGTTTTCCGTACGGAACTTACGCGTCTAATGTTAACCCGGCCTTAGACTATAGTGTTGGTCAGCATGGTTAGAATAGATTGTTTGCTTTGATTTGTGTCTTTACGTAAGTTCTTTTACACAGAGAGGGAAAGAGAAAAGAAGGGGAAGGTGTGTGCGTGTGTGCATGCGAGCGCGTGTGTGCGTGTCCGTGTCTGTGTATGTGTGTCTGTGTATGTGTGTGCGTCTCTGTGTGTATATGTATGTGTATGTGTGTGTGTGTGCACGCTTGCGCGCACGTGCACGCGTGTGTGCGTGACGGAGGGATTGATGTAGATTGGTTTGTTGTGGTGTATGTTCGATGTGTGCATGGCGGTTTAGTGAAGTTTAATTTGCAAAGCGTCCTGAGAAGGTTATACCTAGACCCTATTATTATTATTATTATTATTATTATTATTATTATTATTATTATTATTATATTATATTATTATTATTATTATTATTATTAAGGGAGAGACTTTGGAATTCAAACAATGACAAAGAAAGTAAAACAAGACAAAGTTGAGGGTACCTGCACTTGTATGAGCACATTGCATGCCCTATGTATGTGCATTTAAGCACAGGCACAAAACTCTGTGTGTGTGTGTGTGTGTGTGTGTGTGTGTGTGTGTGTGTGTGTGTGCGTGCGTGCGTGTGCGTGTGCTTGCGGGCGGGCGTTTGTGCGCGAGGTATGTGTGTGTCCAGTATATGTAAATGTGTTTGTGCGTGTCCATATATGCGTGCGTGCGTGCGTGCGTGCGTGTATTACCACAGAAAGGCCCCTCATCCTCTCCAGACCCACAGTCGTCATCTCCGTCGCATTGCCAGTTCTTAGGGATACACTTGTGGGTGCGTTCACAATGGAAGTCCTCTGATGACATAAACACGAAATACAACACAGGGCTTTCCGATTGCTGTAGAATATCTCTGATAAAAACAACAACCACACTCACACACAATGTAGCATTGTACAATCAGGGCCTAAGACTGTTACAGGCCTACATGGTGTGCTACAGTACAGAGATGTACCGAGGATCGAAAAGGGATAGGACAAACTGTCCTGAGATAAGAGAAATCAATAGGACAATGTCCTGGCTTTGCTGAAATCAATAAGACAAAGCGTGCCAGAGTTAAACATTTAATCAGACATTTTTTCCTGACAGGGGAGAACACAATAAGATAATTTCAATTTTAATAGGTCAATGGCCTGTGACCGGGGCCTCGGGATATCACTGACAGTATTATGTATACAATGCTGTCACTAAGTGCAGTACACCAGAGTTCTGGGGATAATATCTGCATTCGGGGGTTCTTCCAGGAGCGCATTCTATTATCTCATACACAACGATTATACCACATGATAATATCTAAGTGACATAACTAATAAATTTGTGTACAAGCAAAAGTACTAGATCAAACAAACAAACAAACAAACAAAAAACGTCCGCTTAACATACAGAGCATTAGCACATAGTACGATAAATCAGTATAAATAATTACACTGATAAGTGCCACCGCCTCCACCCCACATACACACACACACATGCGCGGACACGGGCACGCCTGCACACACACACACACACACACACACACACACACACACACACACACATACACATTCACGCACACACGCGCGCACACACACACAGACAGACACACACACACACACACACACACACACACACATACACACACACACACACACACACACACACACACACACACACACACACACACACACACACATGCGCGGACAAGGGCACGCCTGCACACACACACACACACACACACACACACAAACAAACAAACATACACACACAAACATACACACACGCACGCACATACACGCACGCACGCACGCACACGCACACGCACACGCACGCACGCACACGCACGCACACACGCACACACGCACACACACACACGCACACACGCACACACACACACACACACACAATGTTCTTATATATTGTTACACCTAGCAAATTAATTAAAAATGACGCCCTTATAAGTGAGCTTGCAAAATATATAGGGGAAGATGGGGTAAAAAGCGCATGGGCGGGTAAGAAGCCCACCCCAATTATCTCATGAAATGAAGCAAATTTCAGTCTCATTTTGCCCATGAGACGAGCGTTAATGTCTAGCTTTCGTCTCATGGACAAATTTGACTGAAATTTTCTTTATTTCATGAGATAATTGGGGTGGGCTTCTTACCCGCCCATGCGCTTTTTACCCCGTCTTCCCCTACACAGTTGTCTCAATCAATCGCCTCAATCGCCTTAAGCAGTAGCTCAACCAGTACAAAGAAAGAAAAAAAGAAACATTTAACAAAAATGTTACGTAATTAAAACTTTATACTGTTATTATTACCGTTATTGTTATTATATTTATTAGTGTAATATAAAACCTTGTATTGGTTTTAAAGGGCAATAAACATTGATTCTGATTCTGATTCTGATTCACACCCGTACTGACCAGGGCTGCATGTGATTTGCTGGCAGAAGAGGACGTTTTCATCGGAGTTATCGCCGCAGTCGTTGTCGCCGTCACACATGTATCGTCGGATGATGCACAGGTTATTGGTGGGGCACTTCACTTCGTTAGGGGGGCACGTCCTCGGCGCTACAAAAAGAATATACCAGAACATTAAACACACATAAACACACGTAAGCAAGAACGCGCACACATTATACTCGTGCACGCACAAAAGTCATTCACGCACACGCGCGCGCACACACATACACGAAAATGTTGATTTTGGAAAAGTCTGTTCACGATAGAAATAGTGGAGAAAAGTTATTGCATTTACTGAACCCCCCTCGTTATATATCCAAGATTATTATAAAACTAAAGTTAAAAGCATGGAACACTAAATACTCTTATGTTTCCTGTAATTGTGGTAATCCTATATCAGTACATCATTTTGTTAAAAGAATGCCCAATTTTAACATCACTTTATAGAAAAAAGTCTTTTGACATAGTGAATTATGAGAATTACAGTCAAATTTTATCCAGCCCTTTCGTCTTTGATATTGCTACTGTTATAGCAAATTCTGAAATTGCCGAATTGTTATGATTTTTTGACGCCTGGTTACTAGAAATTGTTGTATTTTATGCATTAGTTTTGTTAATTATGAATACGATTTTTGGTTCTTTTTTGTGTCTAATATCACTATTGGTGAAAAGACGTTAAATTAAACTACCGAAAAAACGCGCGCGCGCGCGCCCACAAACACACACACACGTGCGAACACCAATATAATTTTGTAATTTAGTGGGAAAGTAGAAAAATTAAGATCAACAGTAACAACATAACAACAGTGATGATAGATATTGTGATGACCAGACGATTTGAAAGTGAAATGAAAGTGGGGCATAAGGGTGAAGAAAAGGGGAATAGGCATACAAGGGAAAGAAAGAGAAAAACGGAAACACGGCAAAGACGGACAGATAGAGATGCAGTTATATGCATAGAGATGCATGTTACGCTCAATGGGTTGCCCAGTTCGTGAAATAGCCAATTTATAACTTGCAATTGAGAAAAGCAATATGAATGAAAACTAGCTTTCGTTCATTAGCACACATAGATCAAGAATTGGTTCAAATGAATGAGAAATATCATCTGTAGATGAGTTTTAATTATTTTATTTAGACTTAATTTGATAAAACGATTGATTCAACATGTGGCTCAGGCATGCCCCAGCTTAGCATCTGGTCGAGTTGGGGGGGCAGGATAGGGGTGCAAATACAATGTAGAAAAGTGTGATACCATTGAATCAATCGTAATCAATACCTGTGTGAATGGGGATTCAAAACTGTGATACACATTGTCCATTTCATAAATTGGGCAAAGCATTTTGCCCATTTCATGAAATAGGCAATTTCACGGATTGGGCGTAACATAGAGACAAAGACAGACAGACATTCACAGTAAGCGAAATAAATAAACATTTTAGTTCGCACAGAAGAAACAGGAATATTAGAAAGAGGCACACAGTGCAGGCCTGGGCAAATTGTTCCACTCACGACAGTTGACTTCGTCCGTCCTGTTGCCGTCGCGGCAGTTGTCCACGCCGTTACATTTCAGAGAGGTGTCGATACAGAAATGGTTCTGACACGTGAACTGGTTAGGACCGCAGGTCGGGTACTCTGTCCAACCCGAAATGAACAACGGGTGTAATACGGCCCCCCAATGACAGCCAAAGAGACTGTCGCAATGTAATCAACTTCAAATAAAAGGAAAGCAAGAAACACTTTTATCACTATTAAAACGTAAATCAATAAAACAAGGATGATCTATGTATTGTAGAAACGCAAACATATTACTGTGACAAAACGAAAATAAAGATTACTGAAGTACTACCAAGAACACAAAGTCCTGCTATTTCTTTTTCGTCCATAGGCCTACATTTTCAAAACGCTCTTTCAATTGTTTGTGTGCATTTACCATTAACATTAAAACAAATATTCAAAGTAAGCCAATGACAGCTTTATAGTCAAGTAAGGAGAGTTTTGTGAAAGTATAATATGTGTTATTCTTGAAAGAATTTCATGTACGCTCTACCTATGATCCACACGCGCGCACATACGCATACAAGAGAGAGAGGGTGAAGGAGAAAAGACAGACGGACAGACAGACAGAGACAGAGACAGACATAGAGAGAGACACAGAGAGAGACAGAGGCAGATAGACCGAATGGAAACCCCTAGTTCAATTCTCACCACAGTCCTCTTCATCAGAGTTGTCTCGGCAGTCATTGTCGAAGTCACAGCGGTATCGGAGGGGCACGCAGCGACCATTGTTGCAGTGGAAATACTTGGGGTCACATGTGTGCAGGGCTGAAAGGACAACCGCTTTATCAGTGTATATAACGCACAAAACAAATACATGCATATGCGCGCAGGAGCGTGCAGAGGCTACACATGCACACACTACTAATACAGACAGTAAGAGACACATGCAAGAACACACAAACATACATAATAAACATATACACATACACATACAAATATGCGCTTACCAACATTGATCATGTAAAGAGAGATAAGGGATCTGGTAGAAACAGAGGAGTGTTAAAGGGGGGGTGGCATACTAACGGGGAAAGACAAAATGTCACATATTGACAGAAACAGAGACAGAGAAGGAGGAACAGAACCAAAACAGAAAGGCGGAAAGAGAGAGTTCGGCAGGAGACAGAGAAAGACAGGAAAATCTGGACGATTCAGAGACAGACAGAGGCGAAAAACTCTTCTCACTAACCACACATATTGGGGTCCTCGTCAGACCCATCCCCGCAGTCGTTGTCCAGGTCACAGACCCAGCGCTCCCTCAGGCAGCGGCCGTTCTGGCAGACGAACTCGTTCTGGGAGCACGTGTGGTTCTTGGGCACGCACATCTTGCCGTCGTTGGCGATGATGAGGTCGGTGCCCTCGTGGCACGCGCACTCCACGCGGTTGTCGGGCGCCGGGTGGCAGCTCTGGCTGCAGCCCCCGTTGTGGTTGGCGCACAGGTTGTTGGAACCTTAGGTTGGGGAAACAAAAGGTGGAAGAGTAGGAAGATGTGCTGTAACATTTGGTGCTCCGTCACAAGGCATTACCAAACAACCAGAAAACAGCTGCTGAAAGAATAAATACGCAATAAAGATCGCTTTATTTAAAACATAGTTATTTTGATAGCACCATCTCCTGATAACCCGTTGACTTGCCTACAACAAAAACAGAAGAAGATACATACGAAAGCAGCATGGCACAATTGCTCCAACTAAACAAACATTGTTCTTTAGGTTCAAACTGCGTTCGCACATTGAACACTGAACCCACATGTTCTGCTGATGTAGGGCCTAATAGCAAACTTGCATGTTGACCAACACATCAGAAGTAGGCTATATCGTGTTGAGGGCGTGATGCTTGAATGATCATAACGCACGAACCACCATCCTCCTCCTCAGAATACTAACATTTCTGCCTGCTGGCGGAGAAGGCTATGATGCCCATGGGTCTGGTGGACAGCCCCTGCACCAGCATCTTCAGGTTGGCCCCCGTGTGCTTCTCCGCCCGGTACACCCCTCCTGGGAACACACCGATAACCGCGTTCAAAAACAGAAGCGTATGTGTAATCAAGCACTGAGAGACACAGTCACACAAACGAGCGCGTACGCATGCATTCGCGAGTCGCAAGCACGCAGAAAAAAACCCACTGTGACACATGCGCACATGCTTACACACACACACGCGTGCGCGCTCGCGCACACACACACATATGCACACACACACACATACACACGTATCCACATGTAAGCCTACACACACATACAAATTCACACGCACATGCACGCACGCAGCACAAACTCATTCATGCACGCGTGCACACTCATACACATACACACACGAGCGCGTGCATGCGCTCGCGTGCACACACACATACACCGCACTAAGTGTCTAATCAGTCCTGAAGATAATGCTGCCCATACACACGGGCACATACACACGCAGACCACACATACACACAACCAATCATGTAGCCTAAGCGAGCAGACACACACATACACGCACGCACGCGCACGCACGCGCACGCACGCACGCACGCACGCACGCACACGCACGCACACACACACACACACACACACACACACACACACACACACACACACACACACACACACACACAACGCACTCAGCGTCCAGTCAGTCCAGAAGATGTGGTAGCCAAACACAGTGAGGGAGAAGGGGTGGACAGTGGTCTGTACGATCACTTCACGGTAGTTGCCGTCCAGGTTGGACCGTTCGATCCGATCTCTGCAATCATACCAACGATTTAGTGAAGGTGATGGCTATGTGCTGACTTTGTAAACTGCTTTATAATCTTAGGAGGGGGGGGGGAGGCAAAGGAAGCATAAATTTGAATATTATAAATACGGTAGTTTAGTCAAAACACTCAGACACAAGCATTTAGTAAATTACAGGTAAAGCATCGATAAATAGCAAGTAATCAATATGTAACCACATAAGAACAATACAATAAACACTGTAATCTGCTGACTCATTGCCATTTTCTTTGACATTAAAAAGATCCATGAATTAAAACGATGTTGTTATGTCCCTTTGTTCTTGATGCTTCAGCTCTATATAATTTGTATGTGTATACCTTAATTGTTAGTAGGCGTACCATAAAGAAAAAAATTAAAAGAAAATCATTGGGATGCCATACACTTGTGTCGGATCTAGTAAGAACATTTTGAATTTATCCGTCCATAAGTTTATTCTGTTTGCTCTTTCGCAACAAAAACTCAGTCTTATGCATCGTACAAATTTGCTGTAAATCCAAAGCAATCACACTTACTTCTGAGCATCGGCCCAGTAGATCTTGGCCTCGTCGAAGTCGATGGAGAGGCCGTTGGGCCAACCCAGGTCCGTGGAGACGATGACCTGCCGCTCGTTGCCCGCCATGGTGGCCCGCTCTATCTTGGGCGTCCGCCCCCAGTCCGACCAGAAGATATACCTGCAGACACCAACATCAGCATCAAAGGCATTAATTGGTTTGGTTGTTGGTGATTCTGTGGGCTGTCGGTCAGAGAATGTTCGTAATATTCATACCATATATCGAGCTGAATAGTGCTTGCTTCTGGCAATAAAGAAATAACCGTTAATTTATGCATGATACAGAGGATGCTCAGACGTAAGTGTAATACATACAATGAATTTAAGGTGTTTAGAAATAGATTTAGCGTTAAACACAATATATTTTAAAAGACATAAAATATTCCTATCCTTTAAGTTTATTAGTGTAGGTGGTCTGAGCAGCAAGTTCCTTCAGTCGATCAAACACGCTGCAAATGTCAGTTCAGCCTGCCAATAGAACACGGGCCCTTTGGAAGGCTAGAAGGTATCGACTAGATTCCCATGGAATAAAAAAAAAAGAGGATTTATGCAGCGTATACGATGCCCTTTGGAAAAAGGGCCAGAAAAAGAGAGTGGATGCACTGACCCATTGCAGGGGTGGATGGCCAGGGCACGGGGACTCTGCACCACAGCGATGACCACGGTGCTGGAGATGACCGCGCGGTCTGGCTGGGTCAGGTTGAGGGAGGAGCTGTAGATCCTGTTCCGGAACAGGTCGGCCCAGTACAGCTTCTTGCCCACCCAGTCGAATGCCAGCCCTTCCACCGAGGTGATCTCGTGCACGAACCGTGAGGTCCCACCTGCAAGTCCACAGCAACACAGAGAAAAGGATCACAGTCATCTCTTCAACATTGGTGCGCTGTTAGAGGGTAATTTCTCTTTTTTTATATAGGGCCTGTATGATAGTTACCATCCTTGAAGAAGTGGCTGAATTGGATATGAAAAATGGATTTCCAGCTTACAGCTTGTTCTACCCTGGTAGGAAGCTCACAATAGAAACAAAACTACAGAACGTAAGAAATCAGTTATATAGCCTGGTTTTTAACTAAAGGTATTAGCAATTTAAATATTGATTCTAGTACTAACAAAAAGACAGATGACATACATTGAACGTTTAGTTTGATTTTGATACACTGCGTTGAACAGATTATAAAAATGGACTTAGAGCCTACTATAACGTAGGCCTATATTGTTGTCTTTAACTGTTTATCTTGGAGTTCATCTAGTCTCAACAGAACATTAAACAGTAAATCATAAACTGACAATGGCAATACCAACGCAGCAGCAAAAAAAATCAAGTCGGAGAGTGGCTGCCCACGTGGCGGGGTAATCAAAAACGGTCACACACGTAATGTTCTCATCCCTAGCTGGTGCATTTGTACCATAGTGTTCAAGTGCTTCGGCTGCTGGGATGATTCATGGAATCTTTAAGCCAGGGTACGACAACAACAACTATTCAAACCATTCGCGGAAACTGAACCAATGGCCACTCACTGCTGTTGCTGACAGTGATGAGATCCTCGATCTGATTGGTCCCTTTCTTGACGCGGGATATCTTCTTGGCGGTGACCTGGGAGAAGTAGATGTAGCTGCCGTTGGCGTCGAAATCCACCGCCACCGCTCCGCGAAGGTCGGTGACGGAGGGGATGGGAGCGGAGGTGGTGTTGGGATTCAGCGACAGGGACTGGATTTCGGATTCCGCCGCAAACAGCAGGAAGTCGGAAGGCGCTGGGAAAGCGAGACAGACATGTAGCTGAGGTTGCAGATTACGGTTGTAGCAGGAGACGAGGACATGAAAGAAACTGGAAGGATGTGAGTGTAGGAATGTGACAGTGTGTCAGTGTGTGCATATAAGTGTGTGTGAATGTGTGCGTGTGCGTGTGTGTGCGTGTGCGTGTGCGTGCGTGCGTGTGTGTGTGTGTGTGTGTGTGTGTGTGTGTGTGTGTGTGTGTGTGAGTGTAGGCCTGTGTGTGTGTGTAGGCCTATGTGTGTGTGTGTATGTATGAGGTGTGTGTGTGTGTGTGTGTGTGTGTGTGTGTGTGTGTGTGTGTGTGTGTGTGTGTGTGTGTGTGTGTGTGTGTGTGTGTGAATAACAAGGTATAATATTGCTTTTATAGTGCGAATAAGCGTATCTATAGACATGTGGGGGCTGTATGTGTGTGCGTGTGTGTGTGTGTGGGGGGGTATATTTATTACTTATTAACGCTGTCAGCTCGCTACTACAAACTGTTCATTTGTGTTGTTTGTCTGTTCAGATATGTGTAATTTGGGTTTGATGTACCTTGGCAGGTGCGTCCATTGTCGGCCAAGGTGCCCGAGGAACATCCACATCGCGGGGTGTCTGGCTGGGTGTTGTTGGGGTTGGGCAGCGCGAAGCACAGCTGTTCACAGCCACCGTTGTTAGAGCTGCACGGGTTGTCGCCTGGTACACGATAATATTGGACATGAGAGCAGCACTTGGGATGCTTAAAAGAAGAGTTCGTTGTTGGAAGAAAGCAAGAAAGAAACAAATAAACAAAACAAAGAAAAAACAGATAACCAAAACAAAGAAAGAAACATAACCAAAACAAAGAAACGAGATAAAGAAAAAAGCAACAAAGACAGAAAGAAACAATGGAGAGAAACGAAAGACTGAGACAAAAAACGAGAAGCTCAATAATCATTATTTCACTCACATTAAACAATGATGGTTGAACACTGCCTCACTTACAAAACACTAGATAAATTCACTGCACAGGAAACGATTGCTTGGCACCAACAGAATACAGTTAATACATTGTGGCTCTACCTGGGTACGATTCAAAAAGTTGAAAATCGGATAGACATGGCCTCTGAAGTCGAACTGGCACCTGAAGGAATAACCACTAACATAAAAACATAGCCTAACTTACTCTTGGGCTGGGCGTCTTTGTCGAAGATGACCACATCAGTAGGCAGTGGCAAATTACTCCTCAGTGTGTAGGGGGCGTTGATGCCTGCAGTCTTGGAAGCTCGGTAGAGCTAGAATTATTAAAACACAGGGGGAAAAAAGAATGCTTTAAAAGCAACATAAACTGCTGTTGTTATCTTCCACATGCTGCCGACTTTCAGAATCCCCTAAATGACAGCATTCCCTTGTGATATGAACTTCTAATAGGCATTATCCTATTAAAATAATATACAGTACATATTGAAGAAAGCAGAGGGAGTGTGGCGCTTCACGAGGGGCGACACACGGGTGAACGTGACAAAATGTCTCCTTGGGAGATAATAAAGTGAATTTGATTTGATTTGATTTGACTTTTTTGTTGTTCTTATTGATACTGATGTATTTTTTTCTTGATTTCTTCTTTTTGCTGTTGCCGTTTGTTTGTTTTCTTGTTTATCCAGCAATGGAAATAAAATGATGATATGGATGGATTTGGGTGAATGTGTGGTATAAAGGAAGGTGACAGATGTTACGTCAATAGTGAAGTGTGCGCTTGAACTACATGCAAACTCCATGTACATTGGGCCTATATATTTATCATATTGATTCCTCTTGAAATAAAATAAAAATGGTACGTCAGATATGCATCAAGAAATATGTTTAACATTTTACTCAAGAAGAAGACAAAGCGAATGGACACCAGGCCTAAATACTGACACTGAGCAAACAAAGATGATTCTTGGTTAAAAATGAACAAAGTAGGACTAAATTTTTCTGGTAATAAAACTTTGTTGGATAGATAATAAGACAGACATAAAAAGAAACAAAAGAAGAGTCTCGTTGCCTTACATTCTTGGTGTTCTGGTCCACCCAGTAGACATACCGGCCGAAGACGGTCAGGCCATAGCCGTTGGGAATGTTGGTCTGAACGAAACGTCGGTTCTGGCCATCAAAGGAAATGCTCTGCGCAGAGAAACAGCATCTGGTCATCGTCAATACGTGTTATGTTGTCTACCCTATAAGCTGAAAACCTGTAAATCATGAATATCAGTATGACTGGTCACTCTTCGAAACAGTTTCGGTATTTCAGAAAACAAAAAGGAAATATGTTTTAATTAGCTATAGCTTATAACTTTCACTCCCATCCTCTATCGTACCTAACATATACCTAACATACTATATTTCAACACAATCTATATTTGAATGTTGTATCTTCATCACAACTTAGCATACCTAATGTCGGAAACGTTATAGACAGCTTGTTGAAGTGTTGGGGTGTGAGACTACAGTTTTAAAAGCTACAGCTAGACTGAATCAATACAAGTAAGTTTAATTGAAAAACTATGTAGCACCAAACTACACAGCACCAGCAGCACCATAATAGCAGCAGCAGCAGCAGCAGCAGCAGCAGCCACAGCAGTAGTTGTTACAGTAGTAATAGAAGCAGGTGCAGTAGCAGTAATAATAGTGGTAGTTAGGAGTAGAACAGAAGTAGGAAGTAGGAGGAGGAAAACGAAGTTGAAGAGGCGAATCATATAGAGGAAAAGGGGATGGTGGAACAAAGGGATTAAAAGAAAGGGTAGCTGCAAAAGAACTTATGAGGAACAGAAGCACCAGTTGTATTGTTAAAGTGGAAGTAATTGAAAGTAGCACCAGATACAGGGCCGGATCCAGGGGGGAGGTGTTACCTGGGTTCCATAACCCCCCCCCCACACACACACACACACACACACCACACAGAAAAAGAAGAGAAAGAGAAAACAAGAAAGACAGAGTCATACTTACTGTTTTATTGTTCTGAGGTACAATTGAAAGGGCGTTTGGGCACTTTAGTTTGTTGAAAAGCTTCTGCTTCAGGGGGCATTGCATTGCCCCCTGACCCCCACCTGGACCCAACTGGGGGCCTAAGCTGGCCAGACACACACCCCTTGTTTGTAACACACACACACACTCTAATATAAAGGGGTCCGGCCCTAATTCTGATATACCCTACCTGAATGGCGTCCACCACCGAGTCGATCCAGTAGACATCGTGGGTGCTGAAGTCGATGGCGATGGACCGGGGACGGCTGATGCCAGAGCTGACCAGCACTGACCGGTTGCTGCCGTCCAGCAAGGACCGCTCCAGTTTGGCCGTCTGACCAACGTCCGCCCAGTACAGGTACCTACGTTACAAACAGATCAGCTTAACTTAATATTGCTAGGGATAGTGCATTGTTACTTCTTCGATTAGTTTGTTTGTTTGCATGTCTGCTTGGTATTTTGTGTGGCTGTCTAAGCGTTAGCAATACTTGCTAAAAGGCTAAATACAGATTATAATGGCACAAAAGAAGAACACGTCACCACTCTCCACTGAAAGAGAAAGAGAATCGAAAAGATGTAAGTGTTCGCAAAACAAGTACAGTCAAAAGGTTACAGGCAGATTCGGCGAAGAGTTCAATTAATTTTGAAGTTGGTGTTTGAATATGGAAACATCTTTTATAATATGCTTCAGTGGTTTGTTGTTGTTAATTGGCATAATGTCTCAACAACAGGAAAAACTGATAGACAGACAGACAGACAAGATAGACATACAAATAGTCCAAAGAGGCAGATTGAGCTGACCTTTTGATGGGGTTGACGGCGATGCTGGCTGGGGATCCCTGGGACTCGCGCACGATGACCTTCCTCTGGCTGCCGTCGATGCGGGCCACCTCCAGGAACACATCCACGTCGAACGAGTTGGTAAAATAGATGTTTCCTGCACCACAGCAAACACTTCTTAGTGCACGACACGACAGGGCTTTATTCAGAGACACGCTGCCATTCTCGGGAAAGGGATAGGGTTAGGATCAGCCAAGGGTTATTGTCATGAAACTGAAAGAACAGACTTTGAGATCGAAAGTCGTAAACATGACGGGGGTGTCAGGAGTATAGCCGACTTTTTCTGGAGACTATCGTTGATGATAATAATAATAATAATAATAATGAACAATGCGTATATAGCGCATAATTTTGCAAGCAACTCAATGCGCTTTTCACTCACCATTCGTACAAACATTTGTAACAGACTGGTTCCCGTATCCTCACCATACGTCTCTATGAAAATGAATACATTAGAGAATGAATTCTCATGATGATGATATTGTTATTTTAACGTCTTATTAGATAAAGACAATAAAGAGACTATTCCACAGTCTCATTCTTTCGACAGAAGTCAACATTTTTCGCAACCACCCTCCTCCTCCTGACCTGCCAGCCAGTCGATGCTGAGGCCCCGGATGCTGTGCGTGCCGATGCCGGAAGTGATGATGGCCTGGTATCCGGTGCCGTCGGGCTTGATGCGGTGGATGCCGCCCGCCATGTCGCTGGTGGCGGTGGCCGGGCCCTGCCGCGCGTCCACCCAGTAGATGTAGCGCCCGTCCATGTACACGTCCACGTCGGTGGTCGACCGGGCTGTCAGGGTAATAATAATAATAGGTAGTAATGATTTGATTTCTATAGGTTAGGTACATTATAGTCACAGAGGCGTCTCTGTGAAATTCGGGTTGCTCCCACCTGGACAGCGCGTCGCAGCCAGAGGAGCGCTACCCAATTTTATTTTATTTTTTAATTTTTGCATGCGATTTTTGTGTGACTGATGAGGAAAGAATGGGGGGGGGGTAAATTTTGACCAAATGACAACTTTTTCGTTGCCACTGGGTTTAACGTGTGCTAAGTCCATGAGTACATGGGACCTCGGTTTATCGTCTCATCCAAAAGGCTCCACGTTCAGACCGCAAGGCCTAGTGCAAAGTGAGAGGAAAAATCCCCTGTACCCAGAATCTTTTGTTATTGTAAGAATGCTCTATGCGCTTAACAATAACAAAAATGAAAACGACACAAAGTATTAAAAAAAATCATGACAGCATTATAACATTAAACACATCGCAATAATGAAAAAGAAACACCCGAAAACCGAGATGGAACCTAGAGATGCACCAGCCACGCCTGCCCTATCAACACGAGAGCAGCCCCACCAGCCCTGGAAGCGTGTGCCCTATCAACTGGGAGAGCAGCCCTGCTCCATGCCATGGAAGTCCTGTGTTGTGTTACTGGGGAGCAGGCACAATAATAACGGGACATTCCATTAAGTATACAAAGGCACATAGCTACTCCCGGCTTGGTGACTATCAGATACAATGCAGAGGAGTCCTTGCGAAATGTCCCCATGGGTGTAAGCTTACCAGCTCAGCTCATTCTTCATGCCTGCAGAGCCCACCCGCAAAATATTAAATTCAATTGTTTAAAAAGCAAACATGAAAACAGCATGAACCTTTTGTAAAAGTGAAGAAAGTTGTGACCCCCCCCCCCCCCCCCCCCCCAAAAAAAAGGGAGAAAAAAAACGGCCTAGGATCTGTGTGATGAGTGTTTGACCGATTTCCCAATAACTATATTTTTCACCTTCTTCTTCTTCTGCGTTCCCAGGCCACATGGCCATAATGGGGAAGGTACATATGTGTCCGATTTTCAGTTTTCACTGGGCTCCCCGCTGCGTACAGCCGACACATTCCGATTTCGGAGGAGCTCAAAGGAAAAAAATGACTCGGAAGGTGGGGGTTTTTTAAAAGGCAGGAGAATGGGCCAATAAGTCAGAAAGATAGTAGATGATAGAAAGCAAAGGGAAAAGGCAGAGTCATAGAGAGTGGCAGATTAGAGGAAGTTACAAGCCCAGAACTTCCAGAAGGTGGGGGAACTACTTTTACGAAAGATCCCCCAGTATCCCCACGGGGAGGACAAGACATGTCAAACTGACCTTTTCCAGCGATAGGTATCATGGCTTCATTGGTTTCCGTCCGAATGAAGGAAAAGCCCCGTATCACGGAATGCATGGCCACCACCACATAGGAACTGGCCGCTGCAATCACACAGCAACGGCGGTTGGGTAAAATGCGAAGCAAAAGGTGCCTTTTATAAGTAAGAAATCAAGTTATCTTTTCGTTGAACCTATGTTTGTTTCGTATTATAACATAAACGATAGAAACCCAACCTCACAACAAATTCCCATGAGACAGAACTTAAAACATGTCCTTTTTACAGAAAACAGCATGGTCGTATTTTGTTTTCAAATGAAAAAAAGCATAATTGAGGAACATGCTGCAGCAGTAATAATAAGATATTAACCTACATGTTTGTGCAAGTGCAGATTGAGAATTTTGAAATTACTAGATGCTTTCCAGGTTTGCTTCTTCTTTCTGTTTTGTCCTCAAATCACGATTACTTCAATGCCATAACTTAACACAAATCACGATTGCAGCAGTAGTATACAGTGTGTCATAATATCAAATAAGCGTGTGCGCTTGTGCATGCGGAGAGGTAGAAGAAGTGGATTGGCTATTGCGACACCCTACAGAAACTACGGTGTGCTCAAATGTGTTGTAATTAATAACATGGAATGCAGCATCAAGAACAAACTACGGTATGCTCAAATGTGTTGTACATAATTAATAACATGGAATGCAGCATCAAGAACAAACTACGGTATGCTCAAATGTGTTGTAATTAATAACATGGAATGCGGCATCAAGAACAAACTATGGTATGCTCAAATGTGTTGTAATTAATAACATGGAATGCGGCATCAAGTACAAAATATGATTAACAGAAAAGTAGAATAAGTTGGAAAAACAATCTTCACCCCTTACTGTCCAAATGCCTGTTACATAGGCCTACTAACCGACACACTTGTTGTTGTCTCTTTCATAGCCCACGCTACAGGCGCAGGTCTTCCTACGCATGGTGCCGCTGGGCAAACACAGCTGGTCACACCCTCCGTTGTTGCTGGAACACCCGTTGCCTCGGGTGTCTGCAGTTTAAAACAGAACAATGGGGATTATAACTGTCCATGTGTAGAGTACCTTATCCATGTGAATACAAAGCTCCATGAGCAGAAGTGACGTCAAACACTCTCCATAGAACGGAAACCAACTGCGCGCTAATAAGCTCGGCCACTTTTGTGGCCTCGCAATAAAAGAAGGAGAAAATAAAATAAGAATGAACGAAAGAAGTGATGTAATCGTGCAATGATGTAGCCTATATCAGTTAAGTTTCTTCTGCAGCCCACTCTCATCTTCATTCCACCCATGCCGTACGCAAGCCATCCGCTAAAACTATTACTAACACACATTATTCTCTCTCTCTCTCTCTCTCTCTCTCTCTCTCTCTCTCTCTCTCTCTCTCTCTCTCTCTCTCTCTCTCTCTCTCTCACACATACACACATACACACACAAACACATGCACGCAAGCGCAAGCATACATGCGCATACACACAGGTTAAATTAATCCTTTGGTAATTTGGGGCATGAGAGATGAGGTCACAGCAACATAAAACCAAAATAACACATAAAAAGAAGGAAAAGAGAAAACACAAGCACTCTACCATAAGTTCATAACAACACACACACACACACACACACACACACACACACACACACACACACACACACACACACACACACACACACACACACACACACACACACACACACACACACAACACACACACACAAACACACACACACACACATTCAACACAACACGCAACACAAACGTGCGCGCGCACGCACACATGCACTCATTCATACACACACACGCACACTCACACACACACAAACAAACGTGCGCGCACACGCACACGTGCACTCATTCACACAAGCAAACACACACACACACACACACATTCACACACACACACACACACACACACACACACACACACACACACACACACACACACACACACACACACAATCCCACCCCCACCCCGACCCACCCACCACCCACAAACTCACCCAAATGTCGGTCGTGGTACACTCTGAGCGAGGTGACGCCCTTGATGTTGCTTCTCAAGACCTGTCCGTTGCGGCTGTTGAGGTTGCGCGTGCGGATGATGTGCTCCTGCGTGGCGTCGAAGAAGTAGAAGTAGCTGTTGAAGTAGGCGATGCCCGTGGGATGGGCCTGCCGGTCCAGGGCGAAGTAGGTGGCCATGCTGATGCCCCGCAAGGGGAACCGAACAATCTGTATACAGACATCAACAACAGTATTCAATAGATTTATCGGAATCTAACAATCAGGGCAATCGTACAATTAGTTTTAATAATATACACTAATATCAATAGATATCAGCTTATTTAGGGGTATCACACTGTTTGCAACAGCGTTAAATGTTTATACAGTGGAATCTCCCTTATAAAACCTCCCATTATAAGACTCCCTCCCACATAAGACCTACTTCTCCGAGACATCGCCCTTCTTTGTAAGTATTAAACTTACCTCTCTTATAAGACCTCATTTTGGATGATTTTTTAAGGTCTTATAAGGAGGTTCCACTGTACCCATACTTTGAAGAATCGAAATATCAGTGCCCACTTCAATGCTTATCAGCATACTAAAGAGAACAGAACAAACCGCACAGAGATCAATGGTTATCATCACCATCATCATCATCACCATCATCACCATCATCATCATCCATCATCATCATCATCATCATCATCATCATCATCATCATCATCATCATCATCATCATCATCATCATCATCACCATCATCACCATCATCATCACCATCATCATCATCATCATCATCATCATCATCATCATCATCATCATCATCATCATCATCATCACCATCATCACCATCATCACCATCATCACCACCATCATCACCTCACCTTGAAGTAGTAGGTGTCGGAGATGTAGAGGACCTGGCTGGTTGTGTCCAGCGCCAGGTAGGAGGGCTGTCTCAGGCTGACCCCGGTCAGCATCAGGGGGTGGGCGTTGCTGCCGTCCATGTTGGCCACAGACACCTTGGGCTCCGTGCCGGGCACGCCCGCGTCACCCCAGTACAGCAGTCTGTTGGGTCCAATCAAATTTAGTCAGGTTTTTTTACAGCCCCGTCAACCACAAATATAGAAGAACCCTTTCGGGGTTGCCATCAAGTAAAACAAAGATGGGTACCAGCCAAATAAAAAATACACTTACGTGTAAGGCCCGAAACCATTTTCTTTCTTTTCAAAACGTTTCTAATTCTCGTGATTCTTCCTGTGTCAGATCAAATAGGCCCTTCTGTCAAAGACATATCTATTTATATAGGAGCTCACATTGCACAGTGTGGAACCTTTCAAATGTATGCTGCATAGTGCTCACGTTTTACATGGTGTGGTTCAAGAATCCTGCAAGGACGTGCTTTGATGTAACTGGTACATGACATAAAACACACCACGGAGTCCGCATACCTTTTGTACCTTTTAAAAATATACAAATGCTGTAAAACGTCTATGATGCATTCATACACCTTACATAAGATAAACACAAGCTAGATGGAAAAAGAATTATACTTTAAAAAGAAAAACGTGTGAATTAATCTTCTTTCTTTTTTTAAACAGAAACAAAGACGAAGGGACCGACAATTGAAAAGACCTGGCAGCTTATTGTAGATGGAAAGATGACAACCCAGAACAAAACCAAAACTACGCCAAGAACAAACCAAGCAGATATAGCGGACAACATCACAATACAATTATCCTACAATAGCACAGTGTTCTAGTGTTACCCTTTGGCCGGGTCCAGCACGATGGAGATGGGCTGCGCGGGGTCTCGCCGTCGGCCGGAGTTGGTCATGAGCACCTTACGATAGTGGTTGTCGCCGTCCAGTCGCATCACTTCGATGAGCCCGGCCTTCCCGTTGGTCCAGTACAAGTTTCGAGACATCCAGTCCACGGCCACGGCACTGGGTATGCCCACGATGGCTGTGGGCACAAATTCTGAGGCGTTTCTGCCGTTAACTTGAATTCGCCGTAGGCTGCCCTGTGAAATTAAACATGCGCGCGTGCGTTCACACACACACACACACACACACGTACGCACGTACGCACGCGCGCACACACATACACACACACGTGGGCGCGCACACACACGCACGCACACACGCACATATATACACACAAACACACACCAATTAGATTGGTATCAATAATAATCAGTGGTCTTCGTCTTGTCATCATTCCTGGACTATATAAAGGCTAAAGTGACATTTTTATTATTGTTTTTCAGACATCTGTGTTGTTAAAAATTCGGGACTTTCCTGGTGTTGCACTGCCTCCGGGCATTGCCTCCAGGATCGTTCCCACCATCTTTATATCTACTAATGTCCCATATGTGTCTGTTCCAGACCGGAGGACGTTAAGCAGAATTTCATCATTATTATTGTTTTATTTATATTTTCGTTGTGCTGGCAATGGAAACCAGCCAAACGGAAGTGAAGCAAACAGGCCTTCACAACAACCAACCTTTCATCCGCATGGCGAAAATATAAAAAAGTAACAGTACTTACGTTGACTTTTTCCACATAGTAGATATACCCATTGGCACTGTCATAGTCAAAGTCCACACCGCTGCCTATGGAGGAGACAGGGATGATTCCAGCATCATCCTCTCCACTGATCTTGATGCCAGCGATGAAGTGAGACTGCATGAACAGCAACACTTCAGAAGAATCTGTCACATCATAAGAGGAGAACGAACGAATTAACAGTAACACTTCAGAGGAAACATGTTACATCATAACAGGAGAACGAACGAATTAACAGCAACATTTCAGGAGGAATCTGTTACATCATGACAGGAGAACGAACGAATTAACAGCAACATTTCAAAGGAATCTGTCACATCATAACAGGAGAACGAACGAATTAACAGCAACATTTCAGGAGGAATCTGTCACATCATAACAGGAGAACGAACGAATTAACAGCAACATTTCAGGAGGAATCTGTCACATCATAACAGGAGAACGAACGAATTAACAGCAACATTTCAGGAGGAATCTGTCACATCATAACAGGAGAACGAACGAATTAACAGCAACATTTCAGGAGGAATCTGTCACATCATAACAGGAGAACGAACGAATTAACAGCAACATTTCAGGAGGAATCTGTCACATCATAACAGGAGAACGAACGAATTAACAGCAACATTTCAGGAGGAATCTGTCACGTCATAACAGGAGAACGAACGAATTAACAGCAACATTTCAGGAGGAATCTGTCACATCATAACAGGAGAACGAACGAATTAACAGCAACATTTCAGGAGGAATCTGTCACATCATAACAGGAGAACGAACGAATTAACAGCAACATTTCAGGAGGTATCTGTGACATCATAACAGGAGAACGAACGAATTAACAGCAACATTTCAGGAGGAATCTGTCACATCGTAACAGGAGAACGAACGAATTAACTGCAACATTTCAGAGGAATCTGTTACATCAGAGAACACAGTGTTGTATTAAGGAGAACTGATGAACAGCAACACTTCCTAGGAATCTGTTACATCATAGAACACGGTTATATATTAAGGAGAACGCATGAACAGCAACACTTCAGAGGAATCTGTTAAATCATAGAGCACAGTGTTATGTTAAGGAGAACGAATTAACCTCTTCCGAGAAAGCTATTAGATTATTCAACATGGCAGCAGTGAAGAGATCACATGAACAGCAGCATTTCTGAAACGGTTGTATATTATGCTACCACAACAGTATTAAAAAAACCTGCACCAACAGTAATATTATGTCAGTGGCATCTGTCATATCAAAGGCAAGGCATCGTGAAGCAGGTTACATAAACTAAAGAGTAGGACTTTTACCCCAAACCAAAATTAAAAAAATAAGGAGTAGCACTTTTAGCAGTCTGTTGCAAAACACAACATGATGGCACATCGATAAAGTGTATTATATGAAAGCTCTCTCTCTCTCTCTCTCTCTCTCTCTCTCTCTCTCTCTCTCTCTCTCTCTCTCTCTCTCTCTCTCTCTCTCTCTCTCTCTCTCTCTCTCTTCTCCGCTGTCTTACCTTTCCTACAATGGTGCAGGGAATCGTCCAGCTTCATGCCAATAGGGCAGGCACAGGAGTAGCCTGTAGGCTTGGGGGACAGCAGACACAGGTGACTGCACTGGGCTTTCTCACAGGGATTGGTGCCTGCAACAGTACAGACACTCGTCAAATTTTAGTCTCAGCATATGGCTGGATATCAGCTGTCGTCACTGCCGCCATATTGGGATAAATCTAACCAGTAAAGTAGATGGATGCAACTGCCACTGCCTATGTCCTTGAGCTCTGATAAAAGTCTGATTTTCACAAGGCTTTAGCAAAAATAAAATGTGCAAACTTGAAAAAGGCCTACTTATGTACTGCCGCACACGTATACAGACGCAAGCAAATAACTCGCCCACAGACAAGGGCGTGTTCGCATACATGCAAAGACAGACAATAAAAGCGACACATGTTTGCCATAAAAGCTTCTGCATATCATGCACTCACAAGGCACACACACACACACACAACACACACACATGTGCACACAACACACAACACAAAGAGGGCAATTCTTAATATTTTGACAGTCGCTTGTATCGACTCTAAATAATATGTCCAACTTCTTGAGAAGCATGATTTGTTGTACATTTTTCCTTATAGGTTTTGTTTACATTTTTAATGCATGCAAATGTGTTTTCTTGTTTGTATTGTGCTTGTACGAGACCACACTGTAATTTCTCCTAACGAAATAGTGAAGTATTTTTGACTTTGACTTTGACTTTGACTTGACTTGACACCACACGCAGGCTTACCTCTCTCTCTCTCTCTCTCTCTCTCTCTCTCTCTCTCTCTCTCTCTCTCTCTCTCTCTCTCTCTCTCTCTCTCTCTCTCTCTCTCTCTCTCTCTCTCTCTGACCTGGGGGCTGTTTGACGATGTTGTAGGCCACAATGCCCAGGGGCCGGGAGATGCTGGAGGCCACCACGCTGCGCTCAGTGCAGTTGAACTTCTTGCAGCGGGACACCCGAGAAGCCGCCCGGTCACTCCAGTACAGCCAGTCCTCGTAGATGGTCAGCGAGTGGGGGTGCCGCAGAAACTGACCAGTGCATATTTAAAAATAATAAATTAAAAGTCATATCCGTGGTGAACAACAACAGTAAGTAAGGATGGCAGTTGTTGTTGTTTCCTTACGCTGCCTAGAAGATTCCAAGGATGATCATCCCAACAGCCGGAGCACTTGAACACTATGGTACAAGTGCATCAGATACGGATGCAAACATTACGTACGTGACCGTTTTTTTATTACCCCGCCATGTGGGCAGCCACACTCCGTCTTCGGGGGATTTTGGAGACTGATGATGTTATGCTAGGAGCTTGTCATGGCTAAAGACAGTTCCCGCATAACTAGGCATAGCATAACAACATTAATGATGTAGCCTTGGTGTTCTAGCCTATGTTAATTGGTTTGACACAGTCTTAACCCCTTGAATGC
Source organism: Phymorhynchus buccinoides (assembly GCA_017654935.2). Lineage (NCBI taxonomy): Eukaryota > Metazoa > Mollusca > Gastropoda > Neogastropoda > Raphitomidae > Phymorhynchus > Phymorhynchus buccinoides. Next base: position 32,932,629 of record CM065680.1, on the reverse strand, counting down.
CAGGAAAAAACTTAAACTCGTTTTCTCGGGAACTCGTTTTCATCATATCAGGTTAGAAACACTACAATGATGCTATTTCTCCCAGGAAACAGCAAAATAACACCGAAAACACAAACCTTTTTTACAACTTACATAAAATAAATAACAAAATCATCCTTCAAATACGTGTCCGAAAAAAACCGAGGATGTAAGCACAACAGAAAGGAACGAGACTTTAAATAACCATTATATTGCAACACAACAAAAACTGAGTGTTTCCCAGGTAAGTACATCAGAAAGGAACGTTGCAAAAAAACCTGAGTGTTTCCCAGGTAAGCACAACAGAAAGGAACGTTGCAGAAACCCCTGAGTGTTTCCCAAGGTAAGCACAAAAGAAAGGAACGTTGCAGAAACCCCTGAGTGTTTCCCAGGTAAGCCCAGGAAACCCCTGAGTGTTTCCCAAGCACAGCACAACAGAAAGGAACGTTGCAGAAACCCCTGAGTGTTTCCCAGGTAAGCACAACAGAAAGGAACGTTGCAGAAACCCCTGAGTGTTTCCCAGGTAAGCACAACAGAAAGGAACGTTGCAGAAACCCCTGAGTGTTTCCCAAGGTAAGCACAAAAGAAAGGAACGTTGCAGAAACCCCTGAGTGTTTCCCAAGGTAAGCACAAAAGAAAGGAACGTTGCAGAAACCCCTGAGTGTTCCCCAGGTAAGCACAACAGAAAGGAACGTTGCAGAAACCCCTGAGTGTTCCCCAGGTAAGCACAACAGAAAGGAACGTTGCAGAAACCCCTGAGTGTTTCCCAGGTAAGCACAACAGAAAGGAACGTTGCAGAAACCCCTGAGTGTTTCCCAGGTAAGCACAACAGAAAGGAACGTTGCAGAAACCCCTGAGTGTTTCCCCAGGTAAGCACAACAGAAAGGAACGTTGCAGAAACCCCTGAGTGTTTCCCAGGTAAGCACAAAAGAAAGGAACGTTGCAGAAACCCCTGAGTGTTTCCCAGGTAAGCACAAAAGAAAGGAACGTTGCAGAAACCCCTGAGTGTTTCCCAGGTAAGCACAACAGAAAGGAACGTTGCAGAAACCCCTGAGTGTTTCCCAGGTAAGCACAACAGAAAGGAACATTGCAGAAACCCCTGAGTGTTTCCCAGGTAAGCACAACAGAAAGGAACGTTGCAGAAACCCCTGAGTGTTTCCCAGGTAAGCACAACAGAAAGGAACGTTGCAGAAACCCCTGAGTGTTCCCCAGGTAAGCACAACAGAAAGGAACGAGATTGCAGAAACCCTGAGTGTTTCCCAGGTCAGAAAAGTAGAAATGAACACACATATTACAGAACCCCCTGAATGTTTCCCAAGGTAAGCACAACAGAAAGGAACGAGACTTCAAGTATGCACACATATTACAGAAAACCCTGAGTGTTCCCCAGGTAAACACCACAGAAAGGGTTGAGACTTAAACCAACCACACATATTACAGAACTCCCTGAATGTTTCCCCGGCACTCACATGGTCATTGCTGAAGACCTTGAAGCGGCTGGAGCCGTCATAGGTGCAGAACTCAATGACGTCCATGCGGGCATCGGCAAAGTACAGCCGCTTGGTTGGGTAGTCGATGGTCAGGGCGTTGGGCCAGAACAGGTTCTTGCTGACCAGCGTGATGCGGCCACTGCCGTCCAGCCCTGACCGTTCAATCCTCGGGTTCTGGCCCCAGTCTGACCAGAACAGGTACCGAGCACTGACGGTGGTAAAACAAAATGCAGAAGGTTATTCCAATTTAGAAATGATCATTCTTCTCTTGTTATTTGTGTGTGTGTTCACGCTTCTCATCAAAATTGTGAACTGGTGGCAAAATAATAAATTGTATCTTTCTCTTTAATCTATACCTAATGTGTATTTCAAAATCATTACATTGATCAGTGTAGATGTTTTCCTATGTTTACACAGACAGATCCGAAATCTCAAGAATGTACAGATTAAAAATGTACAAAAAGCACATAAGCAAGCGAGTGATATAGAGACAAAACAGAAAGAGGGACAGGGGGTAAATCAATGACAAAACTTACACAGATTCACCAATACCAATCTAACCCTTATACACATCTTCATAGAACGCTCAAAGTACAGTATTCTTATTGCTAACAGATAAGCACATTTCCACGAGAGTTTCCACTTTAAAATGAACTCCTTCCATACCCTTACTTGTCCCTGGGGTCAATCTCGATGGCCCTGGGGTTGATGATGTTTACGGTGAAGAACATCGTGAGAAAAAGAGAGACAAAGGAAACAATGATCAAACAGACAAGAACGTCTTTTGACTTTACAATGATCTTCTCCTGTGCCTTACCCGTCCCTGGGGTCAATCTCGATGGCCCTGGGGTTGGTGATGTTGTCGGTGAAGAGGACCATGCGGTAGCTGCCGTTGATGGTCACCACCTCGATGGTCTCCATGCCGTAGTCGGTCCAGTACAGGTTGCCCCCCACCCAGTCCACCGCCATGTCCTCCACCACGTCGATACCCGTCGACACGATCTGAGAGATACAAAGAATAGAGTAGGTATCACCCCCCCCCCCCCCCCCCACCCCCTACCCCCCCCGTGGAGACGCCTGTGGGTCTTTCGTACAAATAGTTCCCCCACATTCTGGAAGTTCTGTGCTTGTAACTTCCTCTAATCTGTCACTCTCTTCGACTCTGCCTTTTTCCTTTCCTTTCTGTAATCTACTATTTTTCTGCTTTACTGGTCCATTCTCCTACCTTTGCTCTAGAAACTCTTACAAAGATTTTCTCCAGGCGAAGACGGACATGCTGGGCCTAATTATTGCTTAAGCGCATAACCGCAACGTGCAACATGAAACATCTGCGCTCATATGACAGGAAACTGTCTGAACGATCGACAAAGAAGAAATGCAGCTTAAGTTGTTAACGCCACCGGCCACCTGGCATAGAAAGATGAACAGATTACGATGGGTTTTAAATTTTGACCATGTTCAAGACAAACAGAAACGGGTCCCACAGCGTGAAAGTTTAAACTTCTGAGATCGCAGCAGCTCTGAATAGTGCTCAGAATCCGGGATAATTTATTTTTGGACTTTATAGAAATTTTAATGAGTGAATGTTGCTTAAACAGTCTTTGAATGTTGGCCCACACATCATTATCATTCTTCTTTCACCTTTTCTTCTAATCAGTTGCCAGCTGCCATCGTCGAAGTAGCTGCTTTCATCATCATCGTAATTTCAGTCTTAAGCGTTGTCATGATAATCGTCGTTGAATTCAACTTATGAAACCTGATCACTATAATTTTAAACTCTGAAAGATGGGCAAGACGCAAGTCAAGACTAATCATTCATCGGTTATCTCTCTTTTCAGGCCTTTTCATACACAACGTATTTTCTGTCTTTTTTTCAAAACAGGAAAAGCAACAGGAAGCAAACATGACAGCTAAAACAGTGCACATCTCCTTGGCTACATGCTGTACGCATGTGTGTGTATGTGTGTGTATATCTGTTTGTCTGTCTGTGTGTGTGTATATATGTGTGTGTGTCTGTGTGTTTGCCGTCTGTCTGTTTGTAGGCCTATCTTATTGTATGCGCGTAGGCCTGTGTGTGTTTAAGTAGGCCAAAGCGTTGCGTGTGAGAACTATGCTGCCTCGGTGAGGTTCGTGCGTTGTGGCTGGCCCTGAAGATCAGATTCTTGAGGGAGGTGTCGGAGAGAAGAAGATGTGTGTGTGTGTGTGTGTGTGTGTGTGTGTGTGTGTGTGTGTGTGTGTGTGTGTGTGTGTGTGTGTGTGTGTGTGTGTGTGTGCGTGCGTGCGTGCGTGTGTGCGTGTGCGTGTGCGTGCGTGTGTGCGTG
>CM065680.1:32894099-32928300 GCA_017654935.2 Phymorhynchus buccinoides | reverse complement strand
TCAACCCCCATTCCTACCCCCAACAACTCCATCTGACCTTTTTCTGTGTATTTCGGGCGTCTATCTGGTGACACTCAGTGAAGGAGAGGTACAGTGACAGGGCACTGATGCAGTGGTCACTCAACCCCCATTCCTACCCCCAACAACTCCATCTGACCTTTTTCTGTGTATTTCGGGCGTCTATCTGGTGACACTCGGTGAAGGAGAGGTACAGTGACAGGGCACTGATGCAGTGGTCACACACACACACACATTAACACATACAAAATGTAGCTGACCTTTTTCTTTGTGTTTCTGGAGTCAATCTGGTGGCACTCGGTGTAGGAGAGGTAGAGGGCCAGGGCCTTGATGCAGTGGTCGCAGATGGAGGCGGTGGCCTGCAGCTTCTGGTCCAGGTCGATCAGGAAGGCCAGCGTCTCCGCCCCTTCCACGTTCTCATGAAATGTGCGGTCCTTCTTGCACATACGCACCAGCGTGTGCAGTGTCTGAAAGTATCAAAAGAGGAACAGCTAAGATAACATGAGAACAAACATTGATGATAATAAACTGAAAGGAACAGACGTCTAAGTTAATAACGGGATAATGAGCTCCCTGCAAAGGGAGTTAAGCGCTCTATAAATAACCATTATTATTATTATTATTAAACGTCTAAAAGCCGCCTCAGACTCTTCTAGTTCTACCCATTTCGAATGAAACTGTTTGTGACCTTCTCACAGTTTTCCCTTTCTTTTGACAGTGTGGGTAGAAATCACCCACACTGTCGATTGAAATTCCTTCAACTGGTCGAAAGAATTGGCGACCGCACCTTTTATTGAATTGTCTTTAAAAATTATTTAAACAAAAATGTGAAATCCCATCAATCAATTACAATAAACAAATAATGACACAAGAAAAGGAATTCCCCTGATAAGGAAAAAAAAGAAGAACGAATGGTAGTAAACTACCCTTTCACTAGAAATGTTTCTGGCAAAAGCGACATGCAGAATAGCACTGCACACTTTAACTACAGATATTGCTCACAAGAGTCCTCACCTCCAAAACAATCTTGTCATCTATCAGGAACATGCTGTTCTGGTCCGTCCTCTCCTCCTGGCCTCGGAACAGGTAGGCCAGGCACTTGGCGGCGGCCATCTGCATTTCTGAGGTCTTGTCTCGACTCTGCAGCTTCCTGATCATTTCCAGCACTCGTTCCCCGTCTACATTAGCTGCACAGAATGGAAACATCTGTGAGAAATCCTGATCATCTTCAACATGTGTTCCCCGTCTACATTAGCTGCACAGAATGGAAACATCTGTGAGAAATCCTGATCATCTTCATCATGTGTTCCCCTTCCACATTAGCTGCACAGAATGGAAACATCTGTGAGAAATCCTGATCATCTTCAACATGTGTTCCCCGTCTACATTAGCTGCACAGAATGGAAACATCTGTGAGAAATCCTGATCATCTTCAACATGTGTTCCCCGTCTACATTAGCTGCACAGAATGGAAACATCTGTGAGAAATCCTGATCATCTTCAACATGTGTTCCCCGTCTACATTAGCTGCACAGAATGGAAACATCTGTGAGAAATCCTGATCATCTTCAACATGTGTTCCCCGTCTACATTAGCTGCACAGAATGGAAACATCTGTGATAAATCCTGATCATCTTCAACATGTGTTCCCCGTCTACATTAGCTGCACAGAATGGAAACATCTGTGAGAAATCCTGATCATCTTCAACATGTGTTCCCCGTCTACATTAGCTGCACAGAATGGAAACATCTGTGAGAAATCCTGATCATCTTCAACATGTGTTCCCCGTCTACATTAGCTGCACAGAATGGAAACATCTGTGATAAATCCTGATCATCTTCAACATGTGTTCCCCGTCTACATTAGCTGCACAGAATGGAAACATCTGTGAGAAATCCTGATCATCTTCAACATGTGTTCCCCGTCTACATTAGCTGCACAGAATGGAAACATCTGTGAGAAATCCTGATCATCTTCAACATGTGTTCCCCGTCTACATTAGCTGCACAGAATGGAAACATCTGTGAGAAATCCTGATCATCTTCAACATGTGTTCCCCGTCTACATTAGCTGCACAGAATGGAAACATCTGTGAGAAATCCTGATCATCTTCAACATGTGTTCCCCTTCCACATTAGCTGCACAGAATGGAAACATCTGTGAGAAATCCTGATCATCTTCAACATGTGTTCCCCGTCTACATTAGCTGCACAGAATGGAAACATCTGTGAGAAATCCTGATCATCTTCAACATGTGTTCCCCGTCTACATTAGCTGCACAGAATGGAAACATCTGTGAGAAATCCTGATCATCTTCAACATGTGTTCCCCGTCTACATTAGCTGCACAGAATGGAAACATCTGTGATAAATCCTGATCATCTTCAACATGTCTTCCCCGTCTACACAGAATGGAAACATCTGTGAGAAATCCTGATCATCTTCAACATGTGTTCCCCATCTACATTAGCTGCACAGAATGGAAACATCTGTGAGAAATCCTGATCATCTTCAACATGTGTTCCCCTTCCACATTAGCAGCATATCAAACAATTGTGAGAAATCATGATCATCTCCGACACAAGTTTCCTATCCACATTAGCAGCATATCAAACAATTGTGAGAAATCATGATCATCTCCAACAAGTTTCCTATCCACATTAGCAGCACATCAAACAATTGTGATAAATCATGAACGTCTCCAACACAAGTTTCCTATCCACATTAGCAGCACATCAAACAATTGTGAGAAATCCTGATAATCTCCAACACAAGTTTCCTATCCACATTAGCAGCACATCAAACAACAATTGTGAGAAATCATGATCATCTCCGACACAAGTTTTCTATCCAAATTAGCAGCACATCAAACAATTGTGATAAATTATGATCATCTCCAATACAAGTTTCCTATCCAAATTAGCAGCACATCAAACAATTGTGATAAATTATGATCATCTCCGACACAAGTTTCCTATCCACATCAGCAGCACATCAAAGGCAACAACTGCGAGAATGCTGCTGCAAAATAACAAAATGAATTCCAGCTAATCGCATGCACACACACAACATTACAGTCAACATTATCAACATCTTGGAAATGAAACAGAAGAAAACTTCTTTTAACAAACTTTAAAGCTAACTTTCTCGCTCCTACGCTCAGACTTAATGATCCAACTTTGTATATTGGAATAGCTGGTGATATTTTTCCTATTGGAATTTAGAGTACTGCTTTCTTCATTGTAAAAGATTAATCCCAGAAAGTCTCTTTTCTTTCTTTTTAAGGCACAATGTCTTTCTCTTTTTCATAAAAAAAAGAGAAAGAAATGGACAACTTGCTTCTTGCGGAGCACGTACACCTTCCACACATAATTTGATAATTTCTAATCAATTGATCTGAAAGGTTCTTATGGATATTAAGCACAACTAGCTGACTATCAACCAAGGATAAAGGAAAATCATGCAACACTAATCATGTTAACAAAACAGCTGTTGATGACATACCTCTGAGAACTGCCATGCAAGCATTTGTGTTTTTGTGGCACAAAGCGGCAAAGAACTTAAGGACAGGCATTTGTATCTGAAACAGGAAGCATAATCATGATCAGATGATGCCTGGCTATAGCATAACTTAAATCATGGGTAGAAGCACTGACCCAGTGATGTCCCAAGGTCCCGGTCATAGGCCATTGACCTATTAAAATTGAAAATGTCATGTCTATTGTGTTCTCCCCTGTCAGGACAAATGTCTGATTAAATTTTTAACACTGGCACGCTTTGTCTTATTGATTTCTGCAAGAGCCAGGACATTGTCCTATTGATTTCTCTTGTCTCAGGACAATTTGTCTTATCATTTTCCGACCCTCGGTACATCCCTGCTGACCCAAACTAAGACCTGTTTACCCCCTCCACAAGTCTTGAGTAGTCTGGATAGCTGAAATGAGTAGTTTTGGTGCGAAATGTGTAGTTGTATTCATTAAACCATCAAATAATGTTCACTGAAAATGAGTAGTAATCAAGAATTAAAGAGCATTATTTTCAGTTTTGAAGAGTAGTAGAGGTCCAAATTGAGTAGAATACTACTCGAAAAGAGAAGAGTAAACAGGTCTACATACCTTTTATCTTAGTCTCCCACTCAATAACACATCCCACAAAACCACGCCTCACCCCACCCCTTTCCCAATGCATGCATCCACATGAGTGCACCTGGAAAGACTATAACATTAAATACTGCTTTGATTGTCTTTGTTTTTGATGCAACATTTTGCCATTCTTTGTTTCTTAATTTTAACCTGACAGTTCACAGTTAGGCATGTATCAGCTTTGACTTGCTTGAAAATGCTTAAGTATGTGATTCAACCTGAAATTGATCTGACAATAAACTCAGTCAGTCAATGCAGAGTGCATTCACGAATCAACCAGACAATCTAGGCGATAGTCTAAGCGTTGGTCACCTTGTACATTGTACTGCTGCCCAGCAATGGAGCCATGGCCTGGATGGCTCCTGTGTTCAGCAGGCTGTCCTGGTGCTCTTGACGCTGAAAACCCCCATGAACGGAACAGTGGTATATGGCCCCTGAGTGATACAAGCTGGTCTATACAAGTAAGGGCTCCCAGAGACCCCCATTTGGGGGTATATGAAGTACTAAAATTTTAAAGGACTCTCTAAAAAAATGTGCAGGGGGGTCCCAGGGATGCACTAGAAAAATTCTTTTTAGCATTCACAATGCCACTGGGACCCTCTATCCCGCCTCTAGGACCCTCTACACTGTAAGTGAAGGAGTCCCTGGGACCCCTTGTTTTGCGGGACGATTGGGAGCCCTGCAAGTGCTTAAAAGTGCCACATTTTTCGTAAATGATGCATGACTTTATAAGGAAAGTACTAAAAACTGCTTGTTCAGACTATTGAAACAAAACATAAAAGTGAAATAAGTTTGCATGAAATCATGAGTACCGTACTCTAACGTGAGTTCAAATACTTAGAATTTTGTTTATTTCAACAGCCACACTTATTTTACAAATTGTGGTAAACACACTTTGTTAACCTATAATAAGCAATCAATAAGTGTTTGTCTGTGCCTAACAATCAATTCAAATTTTTAAAAAATGAAAGAAAGATATAAGCAGAAATACAGGAAGGAATAAAGAGAGGGAAAATGTCTAAAGAAAAAAAGCAGCAGAAGACAAAAGTTCTGCTTCTTAAATGTCACGATAAAAACCAACTTAGAAAGAAAGGAAGAAAGAAGGAAAAGAAAGGAGAACCCAACTGTTGGGGAAAACCTCCCAACCCAACCAAAAGTCCCAACAAAAACCAACCGTGCAAGAGTTGGCCAAAATGTTGGCGATGGTTTCCTTCGTCCACACTGACCGGTTTATGATGCCCAGTAAATGTGGAATGACAGCACTTTCCTGTTAACCATACATATAATTATTAAGTAAAAGATCATGACTTCATATTTAGAGTACTGACAAGTCTATGCGTTGGTTGGGTCAGTAAGCACCCCCTTTGAAATCGTAAAGAAATCACGCCATGCTTATATAATTTTTTTCCAATGATGTTTATTTCTTCCGGCTACCATTGCTCAACCGAAAGAGACCAACTTTCATGGAGTTAGAAGGTAAGATCTTAATGTACTCATTTTACTTATGGTTTCCTTTACGCACTTGGTGTGGGGTGAAAGTTGATATGGTTACATATAAGTGTATTGTATTCAAACTTGATTGAGAATGTGAATGTGGTCTCTATGTTTCTTCTTAAAATGTTCATATTGTAACTATTTTACTCTTGTATAATTAATTGTGTGTGAGTGTGTGTGACACACTGATCAAGCATGACAAGAGCATGTATGTGTGTGTATGTGCGTGCGCGCGCGCGCGCGCGTGTGTGTGTGTGTGTGTGTGTGTGTGTGTAAGGAAGTAAGAGAACGTAGCGTGCAAGCATCGTGCTTATTTTACTTTCTAATGATTAATTATTTGTTTGCCTTTAATGTTCTTGTTATCAATGTAAAGCGCACTGAGCTCATGTGAGAAAGAGCGCTATATAAATTCCCATTATTATTATATACATAAAAATTGCGTCAAATCACTCTCCAAACTATATATTGACACAACACAGATTGTCTCCTTTGTACCAATAAAAATTTAAAGCAACTACAACTCTGTATTAGTCCACAATAAAGGAACTAAACCAGTCACCTAAGGTCACTTTGTCTCTAATTTTGGCATTTTTCGGCTCACCCAGTGCCTTGCATCACGTCAGTACTTTCATCCACCTTCAAACTGTTCATGATGATATGCGTTGGTAAGAGGAATGTCCAAATGTTTACAAAAAATTATTTGATTGCGCTTCTCTGCATTTTACTGCTCAATAATTACATTGTTTCTGGCTGCTACCTTCAGTTTTCAATGTGCTTTCAATATGGCTGCCACTAAACAAGTCAAGGGGAGCAACTCTGAGTGTCTTTGGGGCTGATTTAATGTACTAACATTATTTCTTTTGGATGACCATTTCATAGTTGTCATTTAGAGAGCCAGCTATTTCGAAATAATTTTTGAAGTTACATACCCAAATTCTCATTTTCAATTAAACAAACTGCATAATGTGCACTGACCTGGTACATGAGATCCACGGGAGGCTTGGGCGCCATAAAAATAGTGCGCAAACAACGCAGACATGCTTCAACATAGACAGGGCTGGGGTTGAATAAACCTAGAAATGAGGAAAAAGAAAAACTCTGTGAGTGAGAATAACGCTTACATACACATCTCCTACTGTTTTTTGTTTTAGTACCAGTAGTTTATTTTTTCATAAACAAAACAGAGAAATTGCAGGGACAAAAAAGAAGTCAGCGCATGGAAGGTATATCAAATCAGTGGTAGCAATGTAACATTGTACATCAATTTAAACATGAAATATTTCTGACACATTTTATCTGGCTTCTGAATTTAAATATTGCAGGTATTCATTAACTGAAGGACATGAATTGATGGGGAAAAAGAGAAGCATGTCAAAAACTATTTAGTATACTTTCACAAATTCCATGAAATGGGAACACAATAGCTCAACGCCTGTTTATGTTTTATTTGATAGCATAGACTGAAAAATAGTGTATACAGTTTATGACAAATAATTTCATCTCATTGTCTGAAGCAAATCAGACTGACAGACAGATGTAAATCATGTGCACAGACACCACTGGATCAGACCCAGAGAAAAGGATCGAGAGAGCAGGGAAGAGAGAGAAAAAGAGACAGAGAGACAAACGGAACTGAGACATAGAAAGATATATGCACAAAAAGACAAGTTGTTTTCATTTAATACACGCCAAACACTACAAATCAAAAGAAAATAATAATAATAAGCATTTATAGCGCCTAATCTTAAAAAAGCCCTAAGCGCTTACAATAATAAATGAATAAAACAGCAAGCAATATAAATAAATAAATGACAAAAATATATTATACACACGCGCGCGCACGCGCACACGCACGCACTAAACACAGACACACGCACGCACTAAACAGACACACACACACAAACACACACACGAACGCACACACACGCGCACACACACACACGCACATACTACACGCATGCACACAAACACACGCGGATGGAAGGGGCACAGTACTTTGAAAAAAAACAGTCCTCAGACCACAGCGTCACTAAACGACACAAATTTTCACCTAACACACAGATCATGTACAACATGTCCAGACATGTATGGTTGAGCATAGACTCAAATGTGTGCCTGCATGCACTGCATAAAACAATAAACACACTAAACAATAAGCTCAATATGCCAGGAACCAACAGGAAAGAAGATGTGCACACAAATAGTAAAGCAAGGAGGAGCCAACGGAACTGGACACTGGACAACTTTATTTGACAAGCGTGGATTTTAGGCGAATTTTATTCTTACAATCTGTCCTTGGATAACAGAAAAACAATGGTTTAGCAAAACTCAAACAATTAAAATGGACTATTAACATGAATTGAAAGTAAAAAAAGAATGAACCAAAAAAAAAGAAGTCACTACAAACAAGAAACGCAATTTGTAAACATGAACGGGAAGGAGAAAGAAGCCTCCATGAGGACCTCTGAGGAGGACGGGCACGGTTCCATCGTCGACCAGCTGATGGATCTCCTTCTCCGAGCCAAAGGCCAGGCTGCCCAGCAGAATCACCGCCTGAGTGCGCAGCTCCAGGGGGACACCCTCCTCCAGCATCCAGTCACGCAGCCTGTGCCAAGAGGAATTAGGGACAATGTCATTTCGTTTGCACTATTTTACGGAGTCAGGGCTCCCAATCGTCCCACAAAACAAGGGGTCCCAGGGACTCCTTCACTTACAGTATAGAGGGTCCTAGAGGCGGGATAGAGGGTCCCAGTGGCATTGCGAATGCTAAAAAGATTTTTTTCTAGTGCATCCCTGGGACCCCCTGCACATTCTTTTAGAGGGTCCTTTAGAATTTTAGTGCTTCATAGACCCCCAAAATGTGGGTCCCTGGGAGCCCTGGGAGTATAATTGGTGGATTTTGATTAATCTTACTATCTATTTAATTTAATACTTACCAACACTCAAAACAATAGCATATCATACCAATTGGCTGGAAAAACCTTAAGCGTGAACGCTTAGTTACCAAATAACAAAGAGTAAGTCACTCTAGTGACCGTGGGGTTATCCCCCCTTTCCCACTTCCGGTCACGTATATCCACTTCCGGCCCCAACTCATTCCTATTTACCCTAGCATCAGGAGGGAGGATGGGTGGGAACCTTAGGTTGTTTTGAGTGTTGGTAAGTATTTAATTATATAGATAGTAAGATTAATAAAAATCTACCAATCTATTATAATCATACTGTACCAACACTCAAAACAATAGCAGACTACCAACGAGGAGGAGGGTGATGCGCCCAAGCGAACAAGGGAAGAATGAAAACCAACACACAGTATATATATTCAAACTCCCTAAACATCACATCTAAAACTCCATAATACTCCAATCTCTTTTCCCCCATAGGTCATACATGACTTACCCCAGAAGGGAACGGTCGAGAAACAATACTCTCGATAGTTAAACAGGAGATGGGAGTACGACAGTCCGCCTGATGGCAGACAAGAGGTCGTCTGACCTCTTGATGGATACGTCCCAGGTAGAAACTAAGGAACGTATTGACGGAACGCCATGTGGCCAACTCCATGACCTTGGCGAGGGGGACTTATCTGGAGAGCGCCAGGGAAGAACTGATTGTCCGAACTTCATACGCTCAGATGGGGTTGTCCGGCAAAGAAGAACTAGAGATGGCGTAAGATAGCTTAACAGTTTCTACCAGGCACCTAGAGAAAGTAGACTTGGATAGGTCCTTGCCATACCGTTGTTCAGAGAAAAAGAACAGACGCCTCCTAGAACCCCTGAAGGAGCTAGTGCGGGACAGATAGTACCTAGAAAGAGAACTGGACAAATGTGAATCTCTGAGACATAACCGCGCCACGTACCTCAGGTAGAAGTTGAAGAACGTGTTGACCGACTTCCAGTAGGGGGCTGACATGATATTAACCAAGGGAACCCCTTCAACGAGAGCGAGCGAGGCGCTGATTGCGCGCGGCTCGTGAACCCTGATAGAGCCGGATGGCGGGCTAACGAGAGACTGAGAGTAGGTTAGCCTGACACAGTCTAACAACCACGTCTTTAGCGTACTTAGGGCTAATAGAAGAAAGAATCTTCTTCTAGAGCCCCTAAAACCTAGGGTTCTAGACAGGTAGGATCTGAGCGCGCGGACCGGACAGAAAAAAACGGTCCGCGACGCACGAGCAGAGAATTGACCGCAAACTGGAGATAGAGAGAAGAGGAGACTCAACATCGCCGGGCTGATTCTTTGTCCTGAACCCGGGCAAAAAGCAAAGCAAAACGGTCGATAAATCCTCCGCGAACTCGACTTCCCTGGAGAGCCCGCTAAGGGAGTGGAGGCAACTGACCCGTCTGGCAGACGCGAGAGCAATCAAGAACACCGTCCTGAAAGTAAGGACCTTGAGAGAGAGGGAAGCGAGAGGTTCACAGCGATCCCTTAGATAATTCTAAAGAAGAAAACACGTACCATTGCGGGACCCGGACAGCCCTCACCGGGGCCCGCAAAAGCACTGTGTCCAAAAAGTGGGACACCCGCGGAGCGGAGAGCATAGAGGTTCGATCAAAACCTAAGGCCAACAAAACGGTGTCAAACAGAGAAGCCCCGTAGTCAGAGAGGGTCTGAGCAGAGAGGCCCTTAGTCCTGCGCAAGTGGGGCAGGGACTCCACAAATTGGAGGAGCAGAGCGTCCCATTTCTTGCGCGCGCAGAAAAGAACCATGCCTTCCAGCGCAAATCGCACAAAGGATTGGAAAGAGTGGAGCAAACAATTGTCCCAATCATAAAGTGCAAAAAACCCTGCTTCTTTGCTTCTGTATACAAAGTTGACAGGGCCACAACGTGGCATATTCCAAAAAATTGCTGAAGTGCCGATACGACAGAGTTTCTGCACTACGTAAAAAGATTTACGTTCGAAGCAGACTAAAAGGATACTTGCTGGAAGATGGAAACGTGACGTAGAGACGAACAGAAAAGGCAACAAAGTAGCAATCGTCTGACGTAAAAACTTAGCAGATGACGCTGAAAAGCTCATCCTGCGATTGCAACAAGATGGCGAGAAGCGAAACATTGTATCCAAGTGACGTCAAGACACGGAACATTGTATCCAAGTGACGTCAAGACACAGCGGTAAAATCCATTTAAACGGTACCGACTTGGAACGATTCGCCAAAAACCAACATAGACCTGTTGAAAGGGAATGAAAACCCAAATGACGAGAAAAGGAGAACTAACGGATGGGAACTGAAGATTAGGTTCGGTGTAGCAGAGAAAACCGTTTCAACGGCCTTGACTTGCAACGAGAAGCCAAAGTGAAACAATTAAGGCCTGAAGAAAGGCAAAGATCACTCAGTTGAACAACCAAGTGATCGCGGGCCAGTTAGAGACTGGTGAGATTATATTTAATTGGAGCCGTTGAAGCAACCGCTGGACATTACTCAAACGAGTCAAACGGCGAAAAAGACGGTTGAGCACGGAAGGCCAAAATAACCAGGGGGTTCTAGAAGAACCCCCTGGTTATTTTGGCCTTCCGTGCTCAACCGTCTTTTTCGCCGTTTGACTCGTTTGAGTAATGTCCAGCGGTTGCTTCAACGGCTCCAATTAAATATAATCTCACCAGTCTCTAACTGGCCCGCGATCACTTGGTTGTTCAACTGAGTGATCTTTGCCTTTCTTCAGGCCTTAATTGTTTCACTTTGGCTTCTCGTTGCAAGTCAAGGCCGTTGAAACGGTTTTCTCTGCTACACCGAACCTAATCTTCAGTTCCCATCCGTTAGTTCTCCTTTTCTCGTCATTTGGGTTTTCATTCCCTTTCAACAGGTCTATGTTGGTTTTTGGCGAATCGTTCCAAGTCGGTACCGTTTAAATGGATTTTACCGCTGTGTCTTGACGTCACTTGGATACAATGTTCCGGTGTCTTGATGTCACTTGGATACAATGTTTCGCTTCTCGCCATCTTGTTGCAATCGCAGGATGAGCTTTTCAGCGTCATCTGCTAAGTTTTTACGTCAGACGATTGCTACTTTGTTGCCTTTTCTGTTCGTCTCTACGTCACGTTTCCATCTTCCAGCAAGTATCCTTTTAGTCTGCTTCGAACGTAAATCTTTTTACGTAGTGCAGAAACTCTGTCGTATCGGCACTTCAGCAATTTTTTGGAATATGCCACGTTGTGGCCCTGTCAACTTTGTATACAGAAGCAAAGAAGCAGGGTTTTTTGCACTTTATGATTGGGACAATTGTTTGCTCCACTCTTTCCAATCCTTTGTGCGATTTGCGCTGGAAGGCATGGTTCTTTTCTGCGCGCGCAAGAAATGGGACGCTCTGCGCCCTACCACAGTCCAGTTTGTGGAGTCCCTGCCCCACTTGCGCAGGACTAAGGACCTCTCTGCTCAGACCCTCTCTGACTACGGGGCTTCTCTGTTTGACACCGTTTTGTTGGCCTTAGGTTTTGATCGAACCTCTATGCTCTCCGCTCCGCGGGTGTCCCACATTTTGGACACAGTGCTTTTGCGGGCCCCGGCGAGGACTGTCCGGGTCCCGCAATGGGACGTGTTTCTTGTTTAGAATTATCTAAGGGATCGCTGTGAACCTCTCGCTTCCCTCTCTCTCAAGGTCCTTACTTTCAGGATGGTGTTCTTGATTGCTCTCGCGTCTGCCAGACGGGTCAGTTGCCTCCACTCCCTTAGCGGGCTCTCCAGGGAAGTCGAGTTCGCGGAGGATTTATCGACCGTTTTGCTTTGCTTTTTGCCCGGGTTCAGGACAAAGAATCAGCCCGGCGATGTTGAGTCTCCTCTTCTCTCTATCTCCAGTTTGCGGTCAATTCTCTGCTCGTGCGTCGCGGACCGTTTTTTCTGTCCGGTCCGCGCGCTCAGATCCTACCTGTCTAGAACCCTAGGTTTTAGGGGCTCTAGAAGAAGATTCTTTCTTTCTATTAGCCCTAAGTACGCTAAAGACGTGGTTGTTAGACTGTGTCAGGCTAACCTACTCTCAGTCTCTCGTTAGCCCGCCATCCGGCTCTATCAGGGTTCACGAGCCGCGCGCAATCAGCGCCTCGCTCGCTCTCGTTGAAGGGGTTCCCTTGGTTAATATCGTGTCAGCCCCCTACTGGAAGTCGGTCAACACGTTCTTCAACTTCTACCTGAGGTACGTGGCGCGGTTATGTCTCAGAGATTCACATTTGTCCAGTTCTCTTTCTAGGTACTATCTGTCCCGCACTAGCTCCTTCAGGGGTTCTAGGAGGCGTCTGTTCTTTTCTCTGAACAACGGTATGGCAAGGACCTATCCAAGTCTACTTTCTCTAGGTGGCTGGTAGAAACTGTTAAGCTGTCTTACGCCATCTCTAGTTCTTCTTTGCCGGACAACCCCATCTGAGCGTATGAAGTTCGGGCAATCAGTTCTTCCCTGGCGCTCTCCAGATAAGTCCCCCTCGCCAAGGTCATGGAGTTGGCCACATGGCGTTCCGTCAATACGTTCCTTAGTTTCTACCTGGGACGTATCCATCAAGAGGTCAGACGACCTCTTGTCTGCCATCAGGCGGACTGTCGTACTCCCATCTCCTGTTTAACTATCGAGAGTAGTGTTTCTCGACCGTTCCCTTCTGGGGTAAGTCATGTATGACCTATGGGGGAAAAGAGATTGGAGTATTATGGAGTTTTAGATGTGATGTTTAGGGAGTTTGAATATATATACTGTGTGTTGGTTTTCATTCTTCCCTTGTTCGCTTGATCGCATCACCCTCCTCCTCGTTGGTAGTCTGCTATTGTTTTGAGTGTTGGTACAGTATGATTATAATAGATTGGTAGATTTTTATTAATCTTACTATCTATATAATTAAATACTTACCAACACTCAAAACAACCAAAGGGACCCACATTTGGGGGTCTATGAAGCACTAAAATTCTACAGGACCCTCTAAAAGAATGTGCAGGGGGTCCCAGGGATGCACTAGAAACATTCTTTTTAGCATTCGCAATACCACTGGGACCCTCTATCCCGCCTCTAGGACCCTCTATACTGTAAGTGATGGAGTCCCTGGGACCCCTTGTTTTGTGGGACGATTGGGAGCCCTGACTCCGTAAAATAGTGCAAACGAAATGACATTGTCCCTAATTCCTCTTGGCACAGGCTGCGTGACTGGATGCTGGAGGAGGGTGTCCCCCTGGAGCTGCGCACTCAGGCGGTGATTCTGCTGGGCAGCCTGGCCTTTGGCTCGGAGAAGGAGATCCATCAGCTGGTCGACGATGGAACCGTGCCCGTCCTCCTCAGAGGTCCTCATGGAGGCTTCTTTCTCCTTTCCGGCTGGCTCGTCCTTGCTTACTAGCTTACTATTTGTGTGCACATCTTCTTTTCCTGTTGGTTCATGGCATATTGTGCTTATTGTTTAGTATGTTTATTGTTCTATGCAGGCACACATTTGAGTCTATGCTCAACCATACATGTCTGGACATGTTGTACATGATCTGTGTGTTAGGTGAAAATTTGTGTCGTTTAGTGACGCTGTGGTCTGAAGACTGGTTTTGAATGTCAGAAATGCACATAATTATGTGTGTAATAATTACCGTATTTTACGGACTACAAGCACACCTGATTATAAGGCGCAGCCCCCAAATTTGACACAAAATTCAGATTTTTGTAATTATAGCTTCTCACTATATTATCGGTCACATTATAAGGCGCAGTTACAAGGTATACACAGGTATGACACAAACTTTTCTTTTTTCAAAACTACTCTTTTCAAATCATAGCCTGCTATATTTTTTTTCAAAGTACTGTGCCCCTTCCATCCGCGTGTGTTTGTGTGCATGCATGTAGTATGTGCGTGTGTGTGTGTGCGTGTGTGGTGCGTTCGTTTGTGTGTGTGTGTCTGTTTAGTGCGTGCGTGTGTCTGTGTTTAGTGCGTGCGCGTGCGCGCGTGTGTATAATATATTATTGTCATTTCTTTATTTATATTGCTTGCTGGTTTATTCATTTATTATTGTAAGCGCTTAGGGCTTTTTTAAGATTAGGCGCTATAAATGCTTATTATTATTATTATTATTTTCTTTCTGATTTGTAGTGTTTGGCGTGTATTAAATGAAAACAACTTGTCTTTTTGTGCTTATATCTTTCTATGTCTCAGTTCTGTTTGTCTCTCTGTCTCTTTCTCTCTCTTCCCTGCTCTCTCGATCCTTTTCTCTGGGTCTGATCCAGTGGTGTCTGTGCACATGATTTACATCTGTCTGTCAGTCTGATTTGCTTCAGACAATGAGATGAAATTATTTGTCATAAACTGTATACACTATTTTTCAGTCTATGCTATCAAATAAAACATAAACAGGCGTTGAGCTATTGTGTTCCCATTTCATGGAATTTGTGAAAGTATACTAAATAGTTTTTGACATGCTTCTCTTTTTCCCCATCAATTCATGTCCTTCAGTTAATGAATACCTGCAATATTTAAATTCAGAAGCCAGATAAAATGTGTCAGAAATATTTCATGTTTAAATTGATGTACAATGTTACATTGCTACCACTGATTTGACATACCTTCCATGCGCTGACTTCTTTTTTGTCCCTGCAATTTCTCTGTTTTGTTTATGAAAAATAAACTACTGGTACTAAAACAAAAAACAGTAGGAGATGTGTATGTAAGCGTTATTCTCACTCACAGAGTTTTTCTTTTTCCTCATTTCTAGGTTTATTCAACCCCAGCCCTGTCTACGTTGAAGCATGTCTGCGTTGTTTGCGCACTATTTTTATGGCGCCCAAGCCTCCCGTGGATCTCATGTACCAGGTCAGTGCACATTATGTAGTTTGTTTAATTGAAAATGAGAATTTGGGTATGTAACTTCAAAAATTATTTAAAAATAGCTGGCTCTCTAAATCACAACTATGAAATGGTCATCCAAAAGAAATAATGTTAGTACATTAAATCAGTCGCAAAGACACTCAGAGTTGCTCCTCTTGACTTGTTTTGGCATCCATATTGAAAGCACATTGAAAACTGAAGGTAGCAGCCAGAAACAATGTAATTATTGAGCAGTAAGATGCAGAGAAGTGCAATCAAATAATTTTTTGTAAACATTTGGACATTCCTCTTACCAACGCATATCATCATGAACAGTTTGAAGGTGGATGAAAGTACTGACGTGATGCAAGGTAGTGGGTGAGCCGAAAAATGCCAAAATTAGAGACAAAGTGACCTTAGGTGACTGGTTTAGTTCCTTTATTGTGGACTAATACAGAGTTGTAGTTGCTTTAAATTTTTATTAGTACAAAGGAGACAATCTGTGTTGTGTCAATATATAGTTTGGAGAGTGATTTGACGCAATTTTTATGTATATAATAATAATAATAATGGGAATTTATATAGTGCTCTTTCTCACATGAGCTCAGTGCGCTTTACATTGATAACAAGAACATTAAAGGCAAACAAATAATTAATCATTAGAAAGTAAAATAAGCACGATGCTTGCACGCTACGTTCTCTTACTTCCTTACACACACACACACACACACACACGCGCGCGCGCGCGCGCGCGCGCGCGCGCGCACGCACATACACACACATACATGCTCTTGTCATGCTTGATCAGTGTGTCGCACACACTCACACACAATTAATTATACAAGAGTAAAATAGTTACAATATGAACATTTTAAGAAGAAACATAGAGACCACATTCACATTCTCAATCAAGTTTGAATACAATACACTTATATGTAACCATATCAACTTTCACCCCACACCAAGTGCGTAAAGGAAACCATTAAGTAAAATGAGTAGATTCAGATCTTACCTTCTAACTCCATGAAAGTTGGTCTCTTTCGGTTGAAAAATGGTAGCTGGAAGAAATAAACATCATTGGAAAAAAATTATATAAGCATGGCGTGATTTCTTTACGATTTCAAAGGGGGTGCTTACTGACCCAACCAACGCATAGACTTGTCAGTACTCTAAATATGAAGTCATGATCTTTTACTTAATAATTATATGTATGGTTAACAGGAAAGTGCTGTCATTCCACATTTACTGGGCATCATAAACCGGTCAGTGTGGACGAAGGAAACCATCGCCAACATTTTGGCCAACTCTTGCACGGTTGGTTTTTGTTGGGACTTTTGGTTGGGTTGGGTTTTTTCCGCAACAGTTGGGGTCTCCTTTCTTTTCCTTCTTTCTTCCTTTCTTTCTAAGTTGGTTTTTATCGTGACATTTAAGAAGCAGAACTTTTGTCTTCTGCTGCTTTTTTTCTTTTTTTCTTTAGACATTTTCCCTCTCTTTATTCCTTCCTGTATTTCTGCTTATATCTTTCTTTCATTTTTTAAAAATTTGAATTGATTGTTAGGCACAGACAAACACTTATTGATTGCTTATTATAGGTTAACAAAGTGTGTTTACCACAATTTGTAAAATAAGTGTGGCTGTTGAAATAAACAAAATTCTAAGTATTTGAACTCACGTTAGAGTACGGTACTCATGATTTCATGCAAACTTATTTCACTTTTATGTTTTGTTTCAATAGTCTGAACAAGCAGTTTTTAGTACTTTCCTTATAAAGTCATGCATCATTTACGAAAAATGTGGCACTTTTAAGCACTTGCAGGGCTCCCAATCGTCCCGCAAAACAAGGGGTCCCAGGGACTCCTTCACTTACAGTATAGAGGGTCCTAGAGGCGGGATAGAGGGTCCCAGTGGCATTGTGAATGCTAAAAAAAGAATTTTTCTAGTGCATCCCTGGGACCCCCTGCACATTCTTTTAGAGGGTCCTTTAGAATTTTAGTACTTCATATACCCCCAAATGGGGGTCTCTGGGAGCCCTGACTTGTATAGACCAGCTTGTATCACTCAGGGGCCATATACCACTGTTCCGTTCATGGGGTTTTTCAGCGTCAAGAGCACCAGGACAGCCTGCTGAACACGGGAGCCATCCAGGCCATGGCTCCATTGCTGGGCAGCAGCACAATGTACAAGGTGACCAACGCTTAGACTATCGCCTAGATTGTGTCTGGTTGATTCGTGAATACACGCTGCATTGACTGACTGAGTTTATTGTCAGATCAATTTCAGGTTGAATCACATACTTAAGCATTTTCAAGCAAGTCAAAGCTGATACATGCCTAACTGTGAACTGTCAGGTTAAAATTAAGAAACAAAGAATGGCAAAATGTTGCATCAAAAACAAAAACAATCAAAGCAGTATTTAATGTTATAGTCTTTCCAGGTGCACTCATGTGGATGCATGCATTGGGAAAGGGGTGGGGTGAGGCAGGGTTTCGTGGGGTGTGGTATTGAGTGGGAGACTAAGATAAAAGGTATGCAGACCTGTTTACTCTTCTCTTTTCGAGTAGTATTCTACTCAATTTGGACCTCTACTACTCTTCAAAACTGAAAACAATGCTCTTTAATTCTTGATTACTACTCATTTTCAGTGAACATTATTTGATGGTTTAATGAATACAACTACACATTTCGCACCAAAGCTACTCATTTCAGCTATCCAGACTACTCAAGACTTGTGGAGGGGGTAAACAGGTCTTAGTTTGGGTCAGCAGGGATGTACCGAGGGTCGGAAAATGATAAGACAAATTGTCCTGAGACAAGAGAAATCAATAGGACAGTGTCCTAGCTCTTGCAGAAATCAATAAGACAAAGCGTGCCGGTGTTTAAAATTTAATCAGACATTTGTCCTGACAGGGGAGAACACAATAGACAGGACATTTTCAATTTTAATAGGTCAGTGGCCTATGACCGGGACCTTGGGACATCACTGGGTCAGTGCTTCTACCCATGATTTAAGTTATGCTATAGCCAGGCATCATCTGATCATGATTATGCTTCCTGTTTCAGATACAAATGCCTGTCCTTAAGTTCTTTGCCGCTTTGTGCCACAAAAACACAAATGCTTGCATGGCAGTTCTCAGAGGTATGTCATCAACAGCTGTTTTGTTAACATGATTAGTGTTGCATGATTTTCCTTTATCCTTGGTTGATAGTCAGCTAGTTGTGCTTAATATCCATAAGAACCTTTCAGATCAATTGATTAGAAATTATCAAATTATGTGTGGAAGGTGTACGTGCTCCGCAAGAAGCAAGTTGTCCATTTCTTTCTCTTTTTTTTATGAAAAAGAGAAAGACATTGTGCCTTAAAAAGAAAGAAAAGAGACTTTCTGGGATTAATCTTTTACAATGAAGAAAGCAGTACTCTAAATTCCAATAGGAAAAATATCACCAGCTATTCCAATATACAAAGTAGGATAATTAAGTCTGAGCGTAGGAGCGAGAAAGTTAGCTTTAAAGTTTGTTAAAAGAAGTTTTCTTCTGTTTCATTTCCAAGATGTTGATAATGTTGACAATAATGTTGTCTGTGTGCATGCGATTAGCTGGAATTCATTTTGTTATTTTGCAGCAGCATTCTCGCAGTTGTTGCCTTTGATGTGCTGCTGATGTGGATAGGAAACTTGTATTGGAGATGATCATAATTTATCACAATTGTTTGATGTGCTGCTAATTTGGATAGGAAACTTGTATTGGAGATGATCATAATTTATCACAATTGTTTGATGTGCTGCTAATGATGAAAACTTGTGTCGGAGATGATCATGATTTCTCACAATTGTTGTTTGATGTGCTGAAACTTGTGTTGGAGATTATCAGGATTTCTCACAATTGTTTGATGTGCTGCTAATGTGGATAGGAAACTTGTGTTGGAGACGTTCATGATTTATCACAATTGTTTGATGTGCTGCTAATGTGGATAGGAAACTTGTTGGAGATGATCATGATTTCTCACAATTGTTTGATGTGCTGCTAATGTGGATAGGAAACTTGTGTCAGAGATGATCATGATTTCTCACAATTGTTTGATATGCTGCTAATGTGGATAGGAAACTTGTGTCGGAGATGATCATGATTTCTCACAATTGTTTGATATGCTGCTAATGTGGAAGGGGAACACATGTTGAAGATGATCAGGATTTCTCACAGATGTTTCCATTCTGTGCAGCTAATGTAGACGGGGAACACATGTTGAAGATGATCAGGATTTCTCACAGATGTTTCCATTCTGTGCAGCTAATGTAGATGGGGAACACATGTTGAAGATGATCAGGATTTCTCACAGATGTTTCCATTCTGTGTAGACGGGGAAGACATGTTTCCATTCTGTGTAGACGGGGAAGACATGTTGAAGATGATCAGGATTTATCACAGATGTTTCCATTCTGTGCAGCTAATGTAGACGGGGAACACATGTTGAAGATGATCAGGATTTCTCACAGATGTTTCCATTCTGTGCAGCTAATGTAGATGGGGAACACATGTTGAAGATGATCAGGATTTCTCACAGATGTTTCCATTCTGTGCAGCTAATGTAGATGGGGAACACATGTTGAAGATGATCAGGATTTCTCACAGATGTTTCCATTCTGTGCAGCTAATGTAGACGGGGAACACATGTTGAAGATGATCAGGATTTATCACAGATGTTTCCATTCTGTGCAGCTAATGTAGATGGGGAACACATGTTGAAGATGATCAGGATTTCTCACAGATGTTTCCATTCTGTGCAGCTAATGTAGATGGGGAACACATGTTGAAGATGATCAGGATTTCTCACAGATGTTTCCATTCTGTGCAGCTAATGTAGACGGGGAACACATGTTGAAGATGATCAGGATTTCTCACAGATGTTTCCATTCTGTGCAGCTAATGTAGATGGGGAACACATGTTGAAGATGATCAGGATTTCTCACAGATGTTTCCATTCTGTGCAGCTAATGTAGATGGGGAACACATGTTGAAGAGACGGGGAACACATGTTGAAGATGATCAGGATTTCTCACAGATGTTTCCATTCTGTGCAGCTAATGTAGACGGGGAACGAGTGCTGGAAATGATCAGGAAGCTGCAGAGTCGAGACAAGACCTCAGAAATGCAGATGGCCGCCGCCAAGTGTCTGGCCTACCTGTTCCGAGGCCAGGAGGAGAGGACGGACCAGAACAGCATGTTCCTGATAGATGACAAGATTGTTTTGGAGGTGAGGGCTCTTGTGACCAATATCTGTAGTTAAAGTGTGCAGTGCTATTCTGCGTGTCGCTTTTGCCAGAAACGTTTCTAGTGAAAGGGTAGTTTACTACCATTCCTTCTTCTTTTTTCATTATCAGGGGAATTCCTTTTCGTGTGTCATTATTTGTTTATTGTAATTGATTGATGGGATTTCACATTTTTGTTTAAATAATTTGTAAAGACAATTCAATAAAAGGTGCGGTCGCCAATTCTTTCGACCAGTTGAAGGAATTTCAATCGACAGTGTGGGTGATTTCTACCCACACTGTAAAAAGAAAGGGAAAACTGTGAGAAGGTCACAAACAGTTTCATTCGAATGGGTAGAACTAGAAGAGTTTGAGGCGGCTTTTAGACGTAATAATAATAATAATAATAATGGTTATTTATAGAGCGCTTAACTCCCTTTGCAGGGAGCTCATTATCCCGTTATTAACTTAGACATCTGTTCCTTTCAGTTTATTATCATCAATGTTTGTTCTCATGTTATCTTAGCTGTTCCTCTTTTGATACTTTCAGACGCTGCACACGCTGGTGCGTATGTGCAAGAAGGACCGCACGTTTCATGAGAACGTGGAAGGGGCGGAGACGCTGGCCTTCCTGATCGACCTGGACCAGAAGCTGCAGGCCACCGCCTCCATCTGCGACCACTGCATCAAGGCCCTGGCCCTCTACCTCTCCTACACCGAGTGCCACCAGATTGACTCCAGAAACACAAAGAAAAAGGTCAGCTACATTTTGTATGTGTTAATGTGTGTGTGATCACTACATCAGTGCCCTGTCACTGTACCTCTCCTTCACCGAGTGTCACCAGATAGATGCTCGAAATACACAGAAAAAGGTCAGTTGGAGTTGTTGGGGGTAGGAATGGGGGTTGAGTGACCATTGCATCTGGGCACTGTCAGTGTACCTCTCCTACAGTGAATACCACCACATTGAATGTGGACTGCATATTATGGTGTGCATATGGGTTTGGATATATACATATTATGCACAAAATGCTTTGAGGTAATTTCAAACTTTCCAACATATCCTAAATTGACATGTTTGTGGTTCTTTTATTGTGGTGATCATTAGATGCATTTTTTGTGGTGATGTGCAGGATGTGAACTGGAGTAACCAACTGAACCTACCCCACCCCAGAGCTTTCAGGGCGTTTGCAACACATCGGAGCCAATGATGAAGGGCATTATCAGGGACAGGATCTAGTTCTCTATCTGGGTTTTTTGTTTGTTTGTTGTTTGTTGTGTTTTGTTTTATATAGGAGAGGAGGGGGGGGGGGGGCTTCCTTTTAGATTGTCTAAGGGCGGGTTCACATTGGACGCGTAAGTTCCGTACGGAAACCCATAAGTAAAAGAAAGAAGGGTAAAAAATGTACGGATTAGGGGAAATACGGACATGTGCGCAAATCTTTTCCCTTATTTGTTTTAGTTTTACGGATTGCGCATGGGTTTCCGCACAGAATCTCTAGTACATTTAGTCTCTTACACTTCCCTTTTCTTTGTATATCTTTCTTGAACAAAATATAAGCCATAATTTTGTGATAATATTTTTTACCACATACTGCTACTTGTGAAATGTTAATGACATCATTCATATACATATTTAGAACCTGAACCAAACCTAGTAAAACTAGAAGGCTTTTTTTTTTACCATCTCAGTGTTTTGATGACTGAATTTTTGGAGGACTATAAATCTTAAGAGGAAGTCCGTAAACTGCTGCATGAAGTGGAACCATTGTCAGGGGTTTTTCCATTGACTTCCACAGGCAAAAATGGGTGGAATTTGGTTGTGATTTGCATTATTTTGGGACCGAAGAGAGTTTAGATATTGGAATAAATAATAATAGTATTTATATAGCGCAAAACATATCTAGAAGAACATCTATTCATGGATTACAATGAAAATATAGCTACAAAAACATTCCCATTTAACAACAACCACCACAAACACACACACAAAAACCACAACACCACACACACGCCAAC
Source organism: Phymorhynchus buccinoides (assembly GCA_017654935.2). Taxonomy (NCBI): domain Eukaryota; kingdom Metazoa; phylum Mollusca; class Gastropoda; order Neogastropoda; family Raphitomidae; genus Phymorhynchus; species Phymorhynchus buccinoides. Next base: position 32,905,632 of record CM065680.1, on the reverse strand, counting down.
ACACACACCACACACTGAAATATAACTACAAAAAAAAACAGAAAACCCTGGGGATAAAAATACAGGGCACGCTCAATTTGTAAAATATGATACATTGCTGTGGCTTGTTTGGTTTCCAGATCATAGCCATCGACACCTGCCCAGGCCACGGGGAGGGCAAATGGCGAACCCAGGGATCACAGGGCCGGCAAGAGGCAAATAATACAGGGCCGATGCTAAAATTTATTAAAAATTTATAAATTTTTACATGCTGTGGCGTGTTGTTCCCAGATCATAGCGATTGACAAAACCTGCCCACCAGGGCCCATGGTGTGAAAGGGCATGGGCACCCAGGGGGAACCACAGGGGCCGGATTTTTAATGCCAGTGTTGCTGTAACCTTTTGTAAAAAATAAGAAACATGCTGTGGCTTGTTTGCCCAAGGATCATAGCGATCGACAAAAACCTGCCCAGGCCATGGTGGAGGGGCATTGGCGGAACCCAGGGACACCAAAGGGCCTGGATAAAATTGGCAGGGTGCTGTACATTTGTTAAAATATGATAAATGGCTGTGGGGCCTTGTTGCCCAGATCATAGCGATCGAACAAAAAACCTTTTTGCCACAAGGGGGGCCATGGTGGGAGGGCATGGCGGAACCAGGGATACAGGGGTGAGGAGGCGGGGGCCTGCCCGCTGGGTCATGCTCAGGCATCTCACGGGGCTTCCGTGGCAGCAATTTTGAGGACCGACTGAGGGGGGACAGCAAGGTGGGGCAGCCCACTCGGTCAAGGAACTTCTGCAAACAAGCTGGTGTTTAGCTGGGGTTTGTTTGTGGGGTTGTGTGTGTCCCGTGACTGTAATTGTGACGTTGATGTGTGTGGTTGCCCATTGCCATGTATGTGTAGACGTGTCTGTGTGTTGTGTGCATGTATGTCCTCTTTGGGGGGCGTGGGCGGGGGTGGCAATCAGCTTTCAAGGGGGACCGCCCTGAAGATGGTAAAAAAAGTGTGGGAAAACTCCTCATGGGAGGTACTGATTGGGCTGCAAGATATTGTTGTTTGCAGGGGGGTGAGTGTTGTGTGGCTCTGTGTGAGTGTGTGTGTAAAAGTCAAAATAAATTTTATTTACAGATGGGGACATTGAAGAGCCATTACAGGTATTGCCTTTTTTACATCAAGCCACCATACAAAAAAAAACATAAAAGGCAAAAATGTTATGTGTGTTTATGTGTGCGAATGGCGCAATTGTGGGCCCACGTTGTGCTTGTTGTGGTTTCGGGAAAAAAAAAACTTTAAGATTTATGTTGAACCTCATCATTCTTACAGAGTAAAAATTCCATTTAATGTGATTTTTTTTTTATGTGAAAAAAAAAAATCAGACAATTTTTTTTTGCTCCAACAATTGTTCATTCAGGAAAAAATTACCTTTGTAGGCCTTGAAAGATGTAAAGCCAAGTGCTTGGAAAACTTGAGTGTAATAAAAAAAAAATCTATTCAGAAATTAAGTAACAAAATGGTTTGGTGTTTTTTTTTCTTTTCCATTTGTGTGGTGGGTTAATAGTAAAAAGTAGCTTTAAAAAGGACTGGGAACTGTTTAATATAACAGCAAAAGTGCTGGTCCTTTCTTCAAATATTACGGAGCAATTAAACCAAAAGTAGATATAAACAAAAAAAAGGAAAGCTTATTGTAAACCAGATTCCTGTTACAAGGTATGGATTTAGATCTCACTGGTTTGTGATATTAAACCTATTCATTAATTAATTGGTTAGAGGTAGGTAGGACAGGCTTCCAGCCGTCAAGGCCTCGCGGCTTATTAAAACGTTCCCATCCATTTGAAATTCATCTTGTTTTTACAGTTTGCTTTTGCATGGGTCAAAATATGATTTAAAAATCAATCAATCAAAATCTTAAAGAAATATTTGAAAAATGTTTTGGGTGGAGATTTGTGTCCAGGAGATTTTTTAATGCGGTTAGTAGATTTGTTGCTCTTTTTATTTGAGTGGAAAAAAATCCATAAGAAGTTTCAATCCACTTCAGTGTATTTAAAACTAATTATATAGTTTTCTGCTTGCAGTCGAGGTTGGTTCAGGGAAAGCTATGTTCCTTGTGCTTAAAAAGAATTTAATTATATTGTTTCAAATGCACTGAATCCAATACAAGGTGTATGGTTCCATTGATTGCGGTGGTGGTTAAGACTTTATTGATATTTACTATATAGTATTTTCTGGTTGCGCAGCTGATGGTGTTCACGGCATGAAGGGTAGAAAGGAGCTGCCCTACTGCGGCTGTCTGCCCAAACATTGCTTCTGGGACTTTTCGGCCTTGCAGAGAGGTTAGAATTTTTGTTATGCATGGAATATTTTTTACTTTCCATAATCGGTTATGTTATTTTGGGGGGACACTATGGGTTGTGAAAAGTTTTTGAGTTGGTAAAAAAATGTTAATATTCGTTCGGTGAAAAAATCCAAAAACCTTGTATTTCTCAATTTTTGGCTAGTTTTGCAAAGTTCTAATCGGTTTGTTGGCCCCTCCCATTTTTCAACAAAAAATGTTGCCAAGTCGCTGATTTATTCCTGTGGTTTTTCAAGCTCGGATTTTGCCATGCTGGCCATTGTTGCTATGTTTGACCGGAATAAAGTCGAGGTAATTAAAAAAAAACTTCTAAATTTTCACAAAAGTTGCTCTCCCTATTTTTTTTATCCTCCCAAAAATCCGTTTATTGGTACGTATTAGCTTTTGCTTGTGGAAAAAGACTCCACTGGGTTCTGAAAATGTTGCGCAGGGTTGGGTGTTTTTAGTGTCGGTTTGTCTTATCAAAGGCTTATTGCTCAGGGGGGACCTCAGTTGGTTGGATAGCAAAAGCAGGGGGGAAAAACAAAAAAAAAACTGGCCAGGCATCGGCCTGGCTATGGTATTAGGTCACTTTTATAGTCCAGAGGAGTCTCTGTCAAAAAGTCGGGTTTGATCCCACCCTGAGAGAGGAACGTTTCGCAGCCAGAAGCGCAAGCACCCTTTTTTTTTGCATGCGATTTTTGGTGTGGGGATGATGAGGAAGGAAAAGGGGTGGTGTGTACATTTTGACCAAATGACAAAAAAAACTTTTTTCGTTGCCACTGGGGTTTTAATGTGTTTGAGAAAAAAAACTATAGGCCAAAACCTTCACTCAGAGGCCCACCCTACCATCAGGCACTGTTGAGGGGAATGTAAGGCTATCGGTCAAATGGAAATGGTTTCTCGAACCGGCAATGTTCCTTTTGGGTTCATTACCGATTCATTTAGTACATATTTTTTATGGACTAGGAGGCGATGTATTTTTTTCCAGGCTGGAACCCCTGCGCTGATATTATTCATTGGGGATAATTAAATATGGTAAGAAAAAAAACTATTATTAGGCCAGGAGTCAAAAAGTGGTGTAAATTTAGTTCGGGTGCACTAACGTCTTAAGTGCCAGCCAACAGTCGGCTAAAAATAGCAAAAACGACTTTTTACGATGCGAATGTTCGAATCACCGTTGATTCTCGAAGCGTAAATTCAAATCTAATCGTTCAAAAACAGTCGTACGTATTAGTGAACGTGTGGCTGACCCTTTTACAGTCTTCTTCTTCTCTTTCGTCTTTCGTTCGCTCAGGGACAATTTTTCACTATCATATGGAGCGGTTTAGATGCGTCAATGCTGCCGGTCTATGCGCCTAAGAAAAAATGTTTACATGCAGGGCAAGGACTGTCCGACTCGGCTGAGAAATCTTTTAAGAATTTATAGAAAAAAATAGCAGGTGAATGGGACCAGTGAGCTGAAAAGATAGCAGAAAGGAATAAGCCAAAAGGGGGAAAAAGGGCCAAGAGTCAAAGGAGGGAATGGACAGGAATTAGAGGAAGTACAAGAACAGGGAAACTTCCAAGAAGGTTGGGGGGGGAAAACTATTTGATACTAAAAGACCCCCCGGTATCCCCCACGGGGATTTTACAGGTTCTGTAAAAATCGATAGCCTTATTTGTTTTAAAAACTTTTTTCGAGGCAAACAGGAAGATGAAAGCCCCATGATTAAATTCTTGTTTGAACAGGCCCTGTTGGAAACTGCGGAGCTCTGAACAGGCTTGTTGGGCGGCTGGCCAATATGCAAAGACAAAACCAGACTGCGGCTGAATGCAGGTGGGGGGAATGGATGGTGAAATTAGTTTTTGCCCTTTTTTTTTCAGGCATGTTAAGGACCTTCTGCAAAATCGCGGAAAATTCCGACGAAAAAACCGAAACAGTTGAAACAAAAATTATTAAAAAAATGCATTTTCCTTGAAAAACCACTTTGCCCCTACTACCATTGCCTGGTTTGTTGGGTGTACAGAAATTATAAGTTGCCCATATTGTCTTTATATGTACAGTGGGAGGTTGGTGTTTTTTTTAATGGGGACCGCCCAAGGCCCAAAGGCCCAAGGGGCCCCAGGAGGTATAGTGCAGATTCCCCCCAGTGGGATGATTCGGTGGCGAGGGGGGGAAACGCAAGGAAAGAGAGCATAAACAAAAAACCAGTTATTTAATTTTAAAAATGATGGGAAGAGGGGGGACAGTTTGAGTCCAATAAGCCTTGTTAAATGGAAGTTAACATTTGCCTTGAAAAAATGATATGGGCAATCACCATTGCCGTCTTTTCAAGAATTTCCCCGAGAGAGACTTCCAGGGATTTCGAACAACAAGTTCAAAAAAAATTACCCCACATGGCTTGAATTTTTTTTTTATTATTGAATTAAAAAAAACAAACTTAAGGTTCAAGTTTTTCTAAGTAAAATGGGGAAAAAAACTGAAAAAAAAAAACACTGTAACAAAATGAACGAGTGGCAACCCCTGTGTAGCAGTGTGGTTTGCGATCTATTTTGCCATAATGGGTTAGGCAGGTGTTGTCGATATAACCCATGTGTTTAGCAGTGTGTTGTTCATCTATACCCATGTGTAGCCTCTTGCAGTGTGTTGTCAAATATATTGCCCTAAAAAATGTAGCAGTGTGTTGTTCGATCTATCACCAATGTTGTAGCAGCTGGTGTTGTCAATCTATGCCATATGTGGGCAGTGTGTTGTCGATCGATACCCATGTGTAGGCAAGTGTTGTGTGTTTGCTCAATCTATGCCATAAATGTCGCAGTGTGTTGTCGATCTCTACCCTTGTGTAAGCAGTGTCGGTTTGTTCAATCTATACACATGTGTAAGGCGTGTGTTGTCCATCTATAGACAAATGTGCAGTGTGTTGCGATCTTTACCCATGTGTAGCAGTGTCGTTGTTCAATCTATGCCATAATGTAGCAGGTTGTGTGTCGATCTTTACCCATGTGTAGGCAGTGTGTGTCAATCTCATTGCATAATTGGGCAGTGTGTGTCGATCTTATACCATAATATGTTGGCAGTGTGTTGGCTCAAAATCTAGACCCATTAATGTGGCAGTGTGTTGTCGAATTTTATGCCATAACGTGGCAGGTGTGTTGTCGATCTATACCATAATGGCAGTGTGTGTGTCAAAATCTATTACCCATAAAACGTGGCCAGTGTGTTGTCAATCTTATACCCATAACGTGGCACGGGGTGTTGGTCAAAAATTTCTATAACCATAGCTGGCAAGGGGTGTGTTGTCAAACTATATAACCCATAACGTGCGCAATGTGTTGTCGAAACTATACCAGAATGTTGGGGCAGTGGTTGTTGTCCGATCTATCGCCCATAAATGTGGGCAGTGTGTTGTTCAATAATATAAAACCCATAACGTGGCAGGTGTTGTAAATCTATCCCCTAATGGTTGCAGTGTGTTGTCGAATTCTATGCCAAAATGTGGCAGTGTGTGTCAAAATCTATACCAGTAAAATGTCGGCAGTTGTGTGTTCAATCTATACCAATAATGTGGCTCAGTGTTTTGGTCATACCATTAATGGACAATTGTGTTGGTCGAATCTATGCCCATTAATTGCAGTTTTGTTGTTGTCGATCTATACCCATATGTAGGCCAGGTGTGTTGTCAAGACCCAGCTTTGTTGTTGGATGACTATGTTTTAACATCTACCCCTTAAGAACGGGAGTGTGGTGCCCATTGTGGCGGGGGTAACCAAAAAACGGGTCACACAAATTTAAGGTTCTCATCCCTAGCTGGAAAGCATTCTGTACCATTAGTGTTCAAAGTGCTTCAGCTTGTTGAGGATGATCCCCAGGAGTCTCTTTAGCCAGGGTATGTCAACAAACATAAAACCCAGCAAAACCACTATATACATGTATAATGTGTTGTGGACATGCCAGAAAAACCTGGACCTTCAACGCGTGATCAGGCGATTCAAAGCAGCCAGATCGTGGAAGGTTGGTGAGCCCCCGACCTGGCTGTACGCTGTGCTGTAGGAAAACAAAGTGGAGATTGTGGTTCGAGGCCCCTGGGGCTTGCTTTGCGAAAAACCTCTTTCACCCAAGTCCCCAGAGGTGAAGTTGCCTGCATCGTTTGTATTGGGGGACCACATTTTTCGCAAGGGGGAACCTTGCAAGGCGATATTTTTTGGCCCCAGGGACTTGATACTCTGTGCCTAATAATATGGGGGACTAAACAATGTTGTAAAAACAAATCCACCTCAAAAGGGAAACCAAATAAGTGCAGGGCTAGTTTCTCACAACACAGCTGAGAAGTCAAAAACTTTCTTTTTGGGGGGGTCAATTTCAAGTTATGGGTATTTTGATTATAGTCCTGACAGTGATTCAAGGTCAGCCAAGGGGTTTTGTCTGAAGATTAAGGGGGCAAACAGGGACTTTGTGCAGGGTTTTCATGTTGATTTGGCGACAGTGGCCAAACTTGTAGGTATTTTCCTTGGTTATCGGGTTTTATGGGGATTATATTTTTATTTTTAGTTTATTGTTACTCTAATACTCCGAAGATGTATATGAAGCAAATCATGTCCTTTCTTCTTTCTTTTTTTTTTTCTCTGTGTGTTTTCTTCGTCTGTCCTCCCTCTTTTTTTTGCTGTCGTCTCCTTCCTCTCTCTCTGTTCTGTCTTTCTCCTCCCTTCTCTATCCAGGACAGAAAAACAAGGTAATTGTTCATACTTTCGGTATTTACACTTTTCTCGTTGTTGTTTGGTTTATCTTCTTCTGAAACATTTTTGTCAGTAATTTGAAGAATTGTCCTTGGAGATAAATAGGGTTCTTTTCTGAGTTCGTTTTTGATCCCGTTCTTTTGTGTTGATTTGATTGGAAAAAAAAATCATAAAGGTCTTTAATTCCTATCTTTTTTATAAAACATCGAGGTTTATTTCGTTGAAAAAAAAAAAAGATTGCATTTTCTTATTATAGATATAGCCTTAAATTCATGTACATGTAGATATCACCTTTGCCATTATAAAATTTTTTTTTTGTGGCCTGTCCCTTCTTCTGGGGCCATACAGTGGCGTTTGCTCCCACACCGCTCATGCCAATTCCCAATTCGCCAGCCACAACCTCCGCAGTCTTGAGGCGCAGAAGCCTTGCATTTAATTGATAATATAATATTCAACAAAACCTTAACAAAAGTTCAAATTTTTTGTTTCTTTTAAATGGAATGATACTAACTTTTTCTTGGAGCGGGAAAAAACCGTTTATTGTCATGGGACCTAATCGGAAAAAAAAAACCAGGTTTGGCCCTCATAAGTTCTGGATTTTTTGGGTTTGTTTTTAATGCGAAAAAAAACATCTTTCCTTCCCATGATTTATTCATACTTTTACATATAAGTCAATCTTAGCTCGTTCAAAAACAAAACTGAAAAACACCATTCTGTTTTCCGGGGCCCCCCAAGTCTTTTCCCAATAACACCCCCCCATCTCCATGTGCCGTGGTGCGTTTGTGTGTGTGTGATTTTTTGCGATGTGTGTGTGGTCGTGGGTGTTGGCGTGCTCTTTGCTGTGGGCGCTGTGGCGTTGCGCGATGTATAGGTCCGTATGTTTGTATGGTATGTAATTTGTGTGTGGTATGTGTAAATGTTATTGTTTTAAATGTGAGCATGGTGCGAGCGGAATGTGGTGTCTACGTGCGCCCAACGGCCGCACTTCCAAGCAGTGTGGTGTGTGAAAGTGCTGTTCTGTGCGGGTATATCTACTTCATTTGGCATGAGGTGTAAATGCTGGTGGCGCAGGAGATATTTGTGTTCACTAGGGAGGGGGGGGGGGGGAAGGCAGGAGTGTGTGGGAGTATGTGTTTCTGTGGATTCGTGAGTTAAACCACGTGAGTGCTGTTTGTGTATTGAGTGCCCGGTGTGTGTATGTGGTGTGCGTTTGCGTTGTTACGCGTGTTTGTACCAAAGTGTATGATGAGTAAGTTTTGTGTGAGTTTTCAGTTGGAGAAATGTGTTTTCTGTGTGTTTGATGAAAAAATGTGGTGTGGGTATGTTCTGTGTGCAAAGACCGGCGTTTCCACGCTCGTGGCGTTGACGTACGTGAGTTGTGCGTTGTTCTTTGCGTGTGTGTTTCAATTTACTGATTGTAAAAGGCTTTTGCGCTCGATTAAAAAAAAGCGCTATATTTATAAAAAAAATACCGTTTATATTATTATCCTTTCTTTAACATTAAAAAACATGAACTCAAGATTAAAAAAAAAAAAAAAACCACGGCAGTTTGCTCATTAAAGTTGTTTGGATTTTGTTCTGTTTTTTGTTTTTAATAGAAAAATTTCATCTTTTCCTCACAATGATTTATTACATAGCTACATCTTTATGTAACATTAAAACGTGACCTAAATTAACAAAAAAAACCAACACGAGTTTGCTCATAAGTGTTGGATTTTGTTTGTTTTTGTTTTAATAGGAAAATCATAGTTTTCCTCACAAGATTTTATTACATAAGGGTTAACCATCTTTATGTAAAAACATTAAAAAACGTTGAAAGCCTTAATATAAAAAAAAAAACCACCCACCAGTTTGCTTACATAAGTTGTTGGATTTTTTGTTTTGTTTTTATTTTAATGGAAAAAACATTCTTTCCCTCCCAAATGATTATTACATAGCTTACATCGTTATGGTTAACATAAATAGGACTTTCCTGATATTGCAGTACCTCCAGGATCAAAACTGTTTACATTTTTGTACATTATAAAGTTTCCAAGGGTTACCCGTTCCAGGTTCGGAGGACGGCGGTTAAAAAACAATTTTTTCTTCCTCCTACTGCTTTTGTACAAACGAGAAGGAAAATCTCATATGTGTGCACACCACCCACCCCACAAACACACCACAACACCATTTTGTTAAAAATTTGTGTTGTGGTCACAAAACTGATTGGTGTTTTTGTTGTTGTTGCTTTTGAAAAGATATTTTCTGAACTTGTTAGTTGATAATGTTGTTTTTCAAGCCACATCGACCAAAATTGATGAATGTTTTTTTGGTGAGAAATGCTCTGCAGGCGAAATTTTGCACTTCGTTCTCTTAGCGCAAAGGCCACAGGGCATTTCTGACAGGATGTTAAAGGGAAAAAGGGTATGTCGTTGCTCTATTCATTTTGTTATGGGTTACAAAAAACGTGTCAAAAACAGTTAATGCAAAAAAGGACTCAATACTTTTTAAAAAGTATGATACAAAAAAACGAGCATTTCCAAATGAAACAAAATCCGTTTAAGAAAAGGATCGCATTCCTTTTCGCCAAAAAGTAATCATCCTTTTTCGCCAAAAAAAAAAAAAGTATCGCTACTTGTGGAAAAGGACGTTGCCACTGCTCAAAAAAAAGTATCGATTTTAACTTTACGCTTTGTTCCGAAAGTTATTGGATCCTTTTGAGTGAAAAGGAATCCAAATACTTTGAAATCGAAAAACGCCGGCATTTTAAACAAAAAAAATTTACCCAAACGAGTCGGCATAAAAAAAATTGATGCTCGGGTATGAAACGGAAAAAAACGGAAACAACAACACGAACTTGTAATTAAATTTTTTTCCAAACATAGCTTGGCATGAAATAACTTCTCCGTTATTGCCTTAATGCCCTTGCTGTCGTTCCTCAGTCCATTCAGTCCCGTGTTTTCATTTCCCCACCAAAAAATAATTAGGTTTGCTGCTTTAGTAAGAGCCAGTTTCAGGCAATTTCCGATTCCAAATTTATGTGTTCGTTTTGAGATACTCTTCAAACAGCTCGGAAACGTTCGGATCCTTTTGCACCAACCCTGTTGGGGATGTTGGAAAGCGATACTGAGTAGGGGAAAATGTTTAAACGTTCAGAATTTTACTTTTCGAAAAAAAAAAAGGTCTTGGCAACTCGAGAGCTCGGGACCATGTTTTGTACACCATTCATTGTCTCTGATCTATCCTTTCCCGCTCTCTTTCTCTCTCTCTCTCTGTGGAATAATTTTTTCTTTGTAATTTTTAAGGCTTACCATTAAGTGCTGTTTTCTTCTCTTTTTTTGTTTCTAATGCTATTATTTTTTTTTTTATCATTCTTTCCATGTATTTTTTAATCATTTGATACCTAAAAAAAAAAAAGGAAAACAAATTGTAAAAACTATTACCAGTATTCTTTTGACTATAGGCCTCTGCAACTAGGCGTTATTAACGCCTTTGACGTGAAGAAATGATTTATTGCCCTCGCTGGTCCGTACTGGAACAAAGGGCTTCAACTCTTGGGAAAAGGCCAGCCATTTAGTGGCATCAAAATAGGCGTATGGTGGAGGGCGTTTTCACCCTGTTTTGGTTCAGTAATGAAACCAATACTTCCCCCAACCCACCAAGGGCATTGCAACTCTTGCAAAAGGTGTTCGTTGGGCTTTGCAGACCCCAATAAAAGCGATACTTTTTCCAGACTTGATACCGGACACCTTAATGATTTTATGATAAGCTTATATAGCAGTCAAGAAATTAAATACAAAATCTGAATTGTTGTGTAAATTTGGGGGGGGGATGGCTGTATAAAAAAAAAGGTTGTGGCCTTCTTAGTCCGAAAGATTATGGTAAGGTCCTGTCTGATTAGAAAATAGAAAAAAACCAAAAGGGGGACATGTATCTCAAACATGGGTTTTGCTGTTTGTTGTTGTTGTTTGTTGTCTTGCTGTTGGTGTTTATAATGTAAATTGCATTGAAAATTTGCTTTTGTCATCTCGGGGACTAAATTCAGACTTATTTAAAATGAAAAACAAACTCATGTGGCCAGTGTTCTTAAACACCCACAAATGGTCATCTTACTTTGGCATCTTCCTTTTTGTCACTTTTTTCCAAACTTTCTCATCCCCCCCACACACAACAAACCGCCCTACTTTAAAAAAAAAAAATAAAACAAAGAATGCAGGATTGGCAGCTTTTCGCTGGAAGATTATTATATGGTAGGGGGCTATTTTCTGAAACACCAATCGAAAAATCTGAGGTTTGGAATGGTAATATATTGTCGGCCTTCGCTTTATGGAGGAGTGTTAAAACTTATGGGCTTCAGGGTTTTTTGGATTGCCAAAAAAAAACTTGGGCTTTTTTTTTTCTCTTTTTGTTTTGCGTTAAAAGTAATAAAAACAAGGGTAAAAAAAAAAAAATTCCTGGGTACATCACTTCTGGAAAAAACAAAATCACCTGCAAGTTTTGTACGCAAATGACATAATTTGTGCCGAAGT
>CM065680.1:32883599-32893599 GCA_017654935.2 Phymorhynchus buccinoides | reverse complement strand
TTCCAATCTGTCCTTGAAGGAGAGAGAGAGAGAGAGAGAGAGAGAGAGAGAGAGAGAGAGAGAGAGAGAGAGAGAGAGAGAGAGAGAGAGAGAGAGAGAGAGAGAGAGAGAGAGAGAGAGAGAGAGAGAGAGAGAGAGAGAGAGAGAGAGAGAGAGAGAGAGAGAGAGAGAGAGAGAGAGAGAGAGAGAGAGAGTGAATGAATGAATAACTTTTATTTTCTGAGGATAATAGAGTAAGTATAAATACTTTTTTTCATTCCGTCCTCAAGAAAAAAAAAGGAAAAGGAAAAGAAAATCAAAGTAAAGAATTCAATAAATAAGAAAGGCATGCAAAGCAAAGAATACGAACACACATTATCATCATAGGCAGGCACATTATCAATATAAACAGACACATAATAAATTCAGCATTATACATAAATACATAAATAATACTTAACAAATGGGATATAGAGGGACCGAAAATAAGTGAGTATGAGAGAGAGAGAGAGAGAGAGAGAGAGAGAGAGAGAGAGAGAGAGAGAGAGAGAGAGAGAGAGAGAGAGAGAGAGAGAGAGAGAGAGAGAGAGAGAGAGAGAGAGAGAGAGAGAGAGAGAGGGAACTGTTGAAAGGGGGACAACTTACTATCTGGGGCGCGGCAAGTTGTGGTCCCTTGCAGGGTGTAGCCCTCCTTACAGCCACATTCGTAGCTTCCCTCGGAGTTGGTGCACGTTTGGTCACAAAACCCCCACGTGCTGCACTCGTCAAAATCTGAACGTGAGAAGACGCATCCATGTAAATGATTGATTATGAACCTTTTCCTCCTTCATGTTACTTTGTAGTTGGCTTCTAAACCGGGTTGTTTTTTTCCTGATAAAATATAAACCTTATATGGTTAGGGACCCAGTTGTCGCCATTATCATTTTTCAAGTAATGACATAAGAGGGGCCCAGCCGCCATCTTGGGATAAACATGGTGTCGCATCCAACTAGTTCACCACTTATATTTATTCCAAGATGGCGGCTGGGCCCCTCTTATGTTCAATCAAAAAGGATAATGGCGAAAATGGCGGCTATGAAGACAGCTGACATCCAGCAATTATGAACATCGGTTACACAAAACACCACAGTTTACATAATTATGACCGAAATTCTACACATAAAATCAAAACACACTGATCTGTCTGAAACCCCCGGTCCATAATTTTTCTAATCCTATTTAGTTATTTTGTTTTAGTAAAAGGAAGGAATAAAGAATTGAAAGACATCATTATTTGTGTCTCTTACATCCACATAAAAACGTTTTTGTCACAAGTCAAAGACCACACCATGATTTAGAGTGAGACTGGGCAACTTTATTATTGAAAGTGCCAAAACAGCAATGCCAATTTCAATTATATAACAAATTGATGAAATTCACAAGAACTTATATAACTTGTCCCGATAACACTAATTACCTTATGACAACATGATTGAGTTAAATGTAGGCCTACGATAATAGAATTGGGTAAGTAATTAATTAGCTTAATACTGTAATTGCAACAAACTATATGAGTTTACAAAATTGACAGATATTACATAATGTAAAGACAAGTGTTACTTTATCAAGTTGAATTTTACTTTCAGAGTGTGTCTTTCTTTCTCTCTTTCTGGTTGGTTTAACGTCTAGTTAGGTAAGAGTGTGGGGCGGTCCATAATTATATATACCTTGGCAAGTCCTGTTGTTGGCAGGGTCTAGCTGGAAGCCCTGTGAACAGTAACATACACCGCCCTGAGGAGTGGGCCGACACTGGTGGTCACAGGACAGTTCTGGGGGGCAGCTAGGTCCTGAAACACGCACGCGCGCACGCAAACGCACAAACACACACACACACACACACACACACACACACACATATTTTAAGGGGTTTTCCTGCCTCCCTATCTATCAATCTGTATTGTTAGAAATTCGGGACTTTACTGGTGTTGCACTGCCTCCGGGCATTCCCTCCAGGATCATTCCCACCATCTTTATATATACCAATGTCCCGTATGTGTCTGTTCCAGACCGGAGGACGTTAAACAGATTTTCATTCCTTTTCTGTCGTTTTTCTGTTCCGTTACTGTTTACTGTCCGTACCATTTCTGACCAACCACACATAGGCGAGATCATGTCCCGGTTTGACTCAATGTTTAGCTTGAGAGAGAGAGAGAGAGAGAGAGAGAGAGAGAGAGAGAGAGAGAGAGAGAGAGAGAGAGAGAGAGAGAGAGAGAGAGAGAGAGAGAGAGAGAGAGAGAGAGCGAGAGAGAGAGAGAGAGGAGGGGGGGAGAGAGAGAGAGGGAGGGGGGGAGGCATACAGACAGGAAGAGACTGACGGACAGGCAGAGACCAACAGGCAGACAGAGACTGACAAACAGAGAGGCAGACTGACAGACAGAAAGAGACGGAGACAGTCAGATTGACGGGTAAACAGATCAACATGGCCAGAAAAAGCTTTTAAAAACAGAGGGAAATATGAATAGAGGGAAAACATTTAAAAAAATCATCACATAAATAAAACACACTCTAACAACCAATAACTAACGACTCGACTCACTGCATCCTTCTCCTTCGTCTTCACCGGCTGGACAGTCTCTGTCAGAGTCGCAGACCTTCTGGATGTCAATGCAGCGACCACTGATAGGGCAGGCCCATTCGTTGGGAAGACACGAATAATGACCTGTAAGGATGCGTTAATAATAATAATAATAATAATAATAATAATGCATATTTTTAGAGCGCCTATTCTCAGTAAGGGCTCTAAGCGCTTTACAAAACATATTTACATTGATTAATAAGAAAACATTAAACAATAAATATTAAACAAGAAAACAACCAACCAAAGAGCTAACTCAAAGTAGCCTTACACACCCACACCCACACCCAGAACACACCACCACATACTGCCAGGACACACGCGCGCATGAGCGCGCTATTTTTCACGCTCATGCACTTACAGGCACATACACATACACATACACATACACATGCGCGCGTGTGGGCACGCATAAATGCACACACAGACACGCACGCACGCACGCACACCGGCAAGGATGCACATGCACAAACGCGTATGTATATATGGAGAGAGAGAGAGAGAGAGAGAGAGAGAGAGAGAGAGAGAGAGAGAGAGAAGAGAGAGAGAGAGAGAGAGAGAGAGAGAGAGAGAGAGAGAGAGAGAGAGAGAGAGAGAGAGAGAGAGAGAGAGAGAGAGAGAGAGAGAGGTGGGCAGAGAGCGTTCTGTTGTTTTGTTGTTGTTTGATTTAATTTATTTTTTACTTTGTGAGCATGTGTGTGTGTGTGTGTGTGTGTGTGTGTGTGTGTGTGTGTGTGTGTGTGTGTGTGTGTGTGTGTGTGTGTGATTGTGTGTGTGTGTGTTTGTGTGTGTTTGTGCGTGTGTATGTATGTGTGTGTGTGCGTACGCGCGCGCGCGCGTGTGTGTGTGTGTGTGTGTGTGTGTGTGTGTGTGTGTTGTTGTTGTTGTTGTTAGTTCCAATATTATAATGTTGTTCGCTACTAAATAGATGTAGAGCGCATGTAGACAACGCGGAAGCAGGAAATGTCATGGTGACTTCAACCTACTCAGAAAGCTTAGATTCATGTTTACTCCAGATAATCTATTTGTGTATCACTATGTCGCCTACTTTCAAAGAAAAGGGAATGGTAAGTCATAATTCCGTATGAAGGGATTTTGAAACAAAGATTGTAGTAATCATTTCTGATTTCAAACAAAAGGGAATGGTAATGTCATAATTCCATATGAAGGGATTTTGAAACAAAGATTGTAGTAATCATTTCTGATTTCAAACAAAAGGGAATGGTAATGTCATAATTCCATATGAAGGGATTTTGAAACAAAGATTGTAGTAATCATTTCTGATATCAAACAAAAGGGAATGGTAATGTCATAATTCCATATGAAGGGATTTTGAAACAAAGACTGTAGTAATCATTTCTGATTTCAAACAAAAGGGAATGGTAATGTCATAATTCTGTATGAATGGATTTTGAAACAAAGATTGTAGTAATCATTTCTGACTATTTTATTCAGAAACATGTTGTGATGTTTTCATCCTTCAGTACATCACATTGTCTTGACAATTTTGTTTTCAAAACATCAAGCCTAAGTAAAAAATAAAAAATAAACTATTGCTATCCACCACCCACTTTCCTTCTCCTTTTTCTTTCCTCCCAGCCTTTCTCTCTCTTCTCCCTAGGTGAAGACGGGGTAAAAAGCCCATGGGCGGGTAAGAAGAGAGATATGCCAATTATCTCATGAAATGAAGCAAATGTCAGTCACATTTTGCCCATGAGACGAGTGTTAATGTTTAGCATTCGTCTCATGGGTAAATTTGACTGAAATTTTCTTTATTCCATGAGATAATTGGCATGGGCTTCTTACCCGCCCATGGGCTTTTTACCCCGTCTTCACCTATTATTTCCTCTCCCAGTCAAATTAATCTTCATCTCCCTTCCTCTTTATGTCTCATCAACCCTCTTTAAGACACATGTCGCTCCACTATACCCGTACTATTTGATATACGGTGGTTTCGGTATTCGTGAGAGACAATGACTGTCGGCTTACAATGGCGGTGTTTGAAAAACGCGTTGGAACCCACACAGATAGGCACAAAGACACGTACAGGCACTAAGACAAACACACACATACACACGCATTCACACACACGCACGCAGTCGCGCGCGTGCACACACACATGTACACACGCCCCCTCCCCTCCCCCATACACACGCACATTCATACACACATATTCATACACACACGCGCGCGCGCAGACACACATATATACACACGCACACGCACTACAACACACACATAAATGCATACATGCACGTACACACCACAGAACAAACACACATATAGACATGTGCAAGCACACGCATAGTCACAATTCTTTAATTTAACGTCTATCCACCTTATGCTCGGTGTCCATCTGTGTTCTACCGAGGACCCAGCATGTTTGACAATCGTGTGACAGGTAGCACACGCCTTGTTGCTTTCGACTCGCTGACAGGTTATGCACACATAAGCAGGTCTGCTTCTTTTGGTCTCCCTTCCCCAAGACCCAAAACAACATGGGCGACAGCAGACCAAATGCGTACACAACGCACGCCAGTCGGTGTGAATGACATGGCAGCAGGTGTGAGAAAAACACAGAATGAAACAAAACAGATGCTTTGTATTAGCCAGGACACAAAATGTACACCGAGCCTTACAGTGATCTTAGACCAACGCATAGTCATACACACACACACACACACACACACACACACACACACACACACACACACACACACACACACACACACACACGCATAGTCCCCCCCCCCCCCCCCCCCCCCCACACACACACACACTATGAAATCCTCACCACATCGCCTTTCGTCCGAGCCATCCGTGCAGTCGTCCTCACCGTCACACACCATGGTGTGTGGCACACAGCGCTTGTTGTCGCACGTCAGCTCAGACCCTTGGCACGCAGGGTAGGCTGTGGATGGATGTCAAGAAGGCAAGAAACCCGTCAGCATCAACACCATCAATAATTAACCCTGCTAGTATGTGCTGATCTATGTCTGCGTGTTTGTCTGTTAGCCACCCATCACACACCATGGACTGCGGCATGTATATGTGACAGTAAATTTACAAACCAATAAATTGTTTTTACAAAACCAGGAAATTTGCAAATTTCCTAAAATTTTCAGGGAATTTGCCAATTTCCTGTTTCACTCAGGGGTTTTGCAGATTTCCTAACATTTTCAGGAAATTTACTGATCTTCCAATCTTCAGTAAATTTGAGAAACAAATGCATGTATTAACTGTTTCACTCAGGGATTTTTCCTAAAATTTCCTGATGTGGAAGTCCAGAAAATTTGCACATTTACTGACTTGCAATCTTCAGTAAAATTGAGAAAAAAATACATGCAAAATTCAGGAAATTTGCAAAATCCCTCAGTGAAACAGGAAATTTGCAAATTTCCCGAAAATATTAGGAAATTTCCTGGAAATGTTAGGAAATTTGCAAATTTACTGGTTTTGTAAACTTACTGTAACATATACAGTACTTGTTATCACACGTCAGCTCAGACCCTTGGCATGCAGTGGATGTCAAAGGGACAAGACAATCATCAGCTCATCAATATCATCATCATCGTCATTACAGCTGCTATGCGCTCATCTATGTGTGTATGTCTGTTAGCCACCCACACACCATGCACTACGGCATGTATATACAGCACTTGTTGTCACACGTCAGCTCAGACCATTGGCACGCAGGGTACGCTATGGATGGATGTCATCAAGGCAAGAAACCCGCCAGTATCAACACCATCAATAACCCTGCTAGTATGCGCTGATCTATGTCTGCGTGTTTGTCTGTTAGCCACCCACACACAATGGACTGCGGCATGTATACAGCGCTTGTTATCACACGTCAGCTCAGACCCTTGGCACGCAGTGGATGTCAAAGGGACAAGAAAATCATCAATAGCATCATCATCATTACACCTGCTATGCGCTCATGTATGTCTGTGTGTTAGTCTGTATGCAACTCATTACACCCCATACCAGAGTTATATGCCAGAAGGTGCTATATTTGGGGGGGCAAAAGCCAGAAGGAACAAAGAAGGATGACAGTACCTTCTGGAGTATACCCGAGAAGAATGATAGAACTGTTTGGCATTGAACCCTCGTTATGATTTCACAGCAATCCGGGTGAAAGTAAACAATACACAAACATCTTCCTTTTTTTTATCCATATCAGGATGGCCAATCAAGATAGAACCTTATTCAAAACTGTAATGGAAAGTCATTTGAGTAGAATATCAACCCTCTACATGATTTCATTTATCGTAAGTCTGCTTGTGACGGTTCGAGTTAAGTTGTTCACACACAACCTGATAAACAAACAAACGAGCTACCAGAAGTAATAACTTCCATAGCGGAGGTACATGCGGTAAATATAACATGATGATATGACCATAATGTTGACAGTGACATGACCAACAGTGTGTCCACTTTCTTGAGGTTTTGTCCATTGGTGTTTGGTCAACTTTGTTTTTTGTCATGGAATCAAGGTACGTACCGATCCGCAGTCCCACAACCAGTTCAATTGTTAAGAAGAATAGACGCGAAAGACACAAGGGCCTAATCATACATTAAAAAATATATTTTAATTTGTTTGCATAAAGATATAGTTGTTCTACTATATAAAGCCTTTTTAGACCCTATTTGGAATACGGTAATACAATTTGGTATCCTATCCTGAAGAAGACAAAAATAATAGAAAAAGTGCAGAGACGAGCGACTAAACTTGTTAAAGCATGTAAAAACAAGAACTACAAAGAAAGATTATAATTTCTTAATTTGCCTTCTCTCAAGGGAAGAAGACTCAGAGGAGATATCATACAAATATATAAAATTATAAATAATTCTGATGATATTGAATTCAGTCATTTCTTTGTCAAGAGTACAATGAATAAAACAAGAAATAGTATGGACAAGTTGTTTTTAAGACGTTCAAATACTAACAAACGAAACTGTTTCTTCTCTAACAGGATTGTTCAACATTGGAATAACTTACCAACTAACATCAAACAGACACCTAATATTAACACTTTTAAAAAATCTTCTGGATCAAGAACCTAATATGATAAGAGCTTTCAATTTTTATTTATGATTAAAAATGAAAGTCCATTCCAAATTTTTTATAAATTAATTAAGACTAGTTTAGCTTAGGTTTGCGCAATCATTGTGAAACTTAATCAAATTAAACAAACAAGAAAGGGCGTAAAAGGGTCGAGAGGCCCACTTCTAGCCCTACTACACTAGTGCTACTACTAGTAGGGAACTCACAACAGTCGTCAGTCTCATCGGAGCCGTCTCCACAGTCGTTGGAGTGGTCGCACTTCATGTCCAGCTGGATGCAGCGGCAGTTCTTGCACTGGAACTGTTCGGCACTGCACGGCATGCAAGACGTCCCTGCCACCAACAAACACAACCACGCCGTCACTGTAAAGCTGTATATACTGGAGCCAAAAAGTTAAGCAAAGCAACCTTTTGCAAAACAATGCAAAATATTTTTCTGAGTGATTGGCTCAGATTTGTTTGTAAATCAATACAAATTTAGCCTATCTATTTGCCGACCTGCATGCATAATTTCACTTTGTTTACATCCACGTTACGCTATGGGCAACGCCCACACCAATGTTAGGGGTTGCTTAACTTTTTGGAACGTGTTGGCATTGTTAAACTTAAATACAATGCAGTACGTTAAAACGTGCGGTTGTTGTATAGGGCTTGGTATGCACTGTGCAGTGAGCGTTGTGAACCAGATATCAGGGAATGCAAACCGACTTTCGTTGGCTTTTATAGTTTTCAGAATACATTTTGATTAAAAGAATCAGATATGCGTTCAGGACCAGTGCCTAAGACTAAAGAACTTGGCACGAAGCACAAATAGTCAATCTCTCTCTCTCTCTCTCTCTCTCTCTCTCTCTCTCTCTCTCTCTCTCTCTCTCTCTCTCTCTCTCTCTCTCTCACGCTCTCTCTCTCTCTCTCTCTCTCTCTCTCTCTCTCTCTCTCTCTCTCTCTCTCTCTCTCTCTCTCTCTCTCTCTCTCTCTCTCTCTCTCTCTCGCTTAAAGGTTTAATTTTCGAGAGAAACATGAACAAACACGACAAAGCGATGCAACAGCTAGCAAAGCTTATGGCGTGCGCGTGCTCAGCTGAAAATAGTTACACCGCATAAATATTGCCGGAATTATCTAAGTTTGCAAAGAAAGAAATACAAAACAAAGAGGAATTTTAATAAATATCACGACAAACAAACAACGAAGGGTGATAATAAAAATAAAGGAGAAGGTAGAGCAAAACTAAACAACAAAGCAGTACTTACTCTCTCTCTCTCTCTCTCTCTCTCTCTCTCTCTCTCTCTCTCTCTCTCTCTCTCTCTCTCTCTCTCTCTCTCTCCTCTCTCTCTCTCTCTCTCTCTCTCTCACTCTCTCTCTCTCTCCAAATGACTTCGGTTTATCTCTTTTCTTGGCCTCCACAGTGTAGAGTGGCACAGTGGTAGCGCGTTCGCTTCGTGTCAAGTAAATCCGAGTTCGAACCTGGGTACAGGGGATTTTTCCTCTCACTTTGCACTAGGCCTTGCGGTCGATAAACCGAGGTCCCGTGTGCTGCACTTAGCACACGTTAAACCCAGTAGCAACCAAAAAGTTGTCATTTGGTCAAAATTTGTACCCCTCCCTTCCTTCCTCATCAGTCACACAAAAATCGCACGCAAAAACATTATTAAAAATTGGGTGGTGCGCCTCTGGCTGCGACACGCTCTCCAGGTGGGATCAACCCGAATTTCACAGAGACGCCTCTGTGACTATAATGCACCTAACCTAACCTAACCTAACCTAACGAATACTAAAATAGTTTTAAAACTAGACATTTAAGGGCCTATCTATCAAGCGTTCAAAGCTTGGCAGATTGCTAGGGCCTATATGTTGAATGTTTCTTTATACAATTGATTGATTTGATGTTTATATTTTGTCCCCCTAAAAGGGCCTTGACCTAGCTTATGGATTTTAAAAAAATAATTTAAATTCATCTCTCTCTCTCTCTCTCTCTCTCTCTCTCTCTCTCTCTCTCTCTCTCTCTCTCTCTCTCTCTCTCTCTCTCTCTCTCTCTCTCTCTCTCTCTCTCCTTCGACGCCGTTGAACAAGTAGCCTAAAACCACGAAGTCATTGTCCGCTTTATCGTTCATGTGTACGATATGTCTTGCATATAATTACATGTATCACTTTCCAACGTTTCTTTCTGAAGTGAAAGTCAAGAATGAGTTCATGTAGGCCTTTGCTTGTAATCATTGTTGTCTGTTATTATTATCTCTGTATTTAATGCTGTGTTGACACACTTCCTGGACAACTACAAACCTGGCCACCATTTTTTTTTTTTTAAATGTGTATCTCCATCTCTGAAAAAAACAACAACCACTA
>CM065680.1:32873599-32876099 GCA_017654935.2 Phymorhynchus buccinoides | reverse complement strand
ACTGACATGCTTTCATTTTCTGCGGATGGACAATACAACAAGCTTGTACGTTTATCGTGAAAGCCAAAACACCCACGAAGATAACGCGTAAAAGAAGATTATAGTACAGTTTACATAAACCCACATGTCATGTTCAAGTCATCCTTAAAACCCTTTCATCGCCACTGTCGCCTCTTGGCACCACAATGATTTAACACCCATGTCACTGAAAGGCATCAGATGAGGGTCTGCTAACCAATGACCTTAATTTTATGCATATTATAGTGGAACCCCCAATATTGCAGATGAAATCTTTTCTTTACCCGCGTAAGTTTAATGGTACATTTTGGCTGAGGAATGGCTAGCGTTGAAAGGGCTTTAACCCTTTCGCCGCCAGCCATTTTTCAGCACAAAATAACCATTAATCTTACCTGGGTAGAGAAAATAAATTATCTGCAATATTGGAAATTCCTCTGTGACATGCATAACGAAAGGTCTATCCTTACCTCCCAAAATTATCAAAATAGGGTCTTTGGATAACAGGCGCTGGTTTGATGCCTTTTCGTGACATGGGTGTTAAATCATTGTGGTGCTAAAGTGCGACATTGGCGGTGAAAGGGTTAATACACACTTTATGGAGATGAACAGGTCTTCTTAGTGCATGTATACGCACCGGGTGGGACGTGACTGGAGGCTCCGTGTGCCCTTCCAAATAAACAAGCAACAACAAAAATAGTGTCATTTTCTTTAAGTGATTTATCATGTGTTTGTTTAGAGGACTGCATTGCCACCCGGTGACATGGCCTATTCAATGTAATGCACTTTTCCACAAGACCTGTTGACAGTTCTTTCGGCTCAGATTTGTTTTATTTTAGCCCTAGCATGTATCATACATGCGCTCTCTCTCTCTCTCTCTCTCTCTCTCTCTCTCTCTCTCTCTCTCTCTCTCTCTCTCTCTCTCTCTCTCTCGCTCTCTCTGTGTTTGTGGGTGGGTATGTAGGTAGGTGGGTGTTCGTCGGTGTCTTTCAAACGTTGTTTAATCTCTTTTAATGCTTACTTATCGTCAGCCCTCCCGTGGGAATACCGAAGGGTCTTTAATACAAATAGTTCCCCACCTTCTGGAAGTTATGTACTTGTAACTTCCTCTAATTTGTCACTCTCTTTGATTCTGCCTTTCCCCTTTGCTTAGTGTCATCTACTATCTTTCTGCCTTATTAGTTATTGGTCCATTCTCCTGCCTTTTTCAAGAAACACTTACATATATTTGTATTCTTACTTTGGCGCATAACGCATCTGCGCTAAATTGACAGGAAACTATCTGAGCGATCGTAGAAGAATTATTGTTAGCAATTATCCATCCCTACTCCCATACTCCCATTTCTACCCCCCTCCCTTCCCCAATATCCTTTCTTGTCCTTTTTTTCTTTGTTTTCAAAAAATGAGCCCATGGCTGGAGTATATTAATATATAAAGAAAATTCTGTCTCTTTGTTTATTCCTCACCAACTATATACATAACCCTTTAATGTCTGGGGCAAGTTTTTCCTTAAATAAAATCGTATGATTTAACGAACACGGAACTTTTTATATCAGTGATAACTACCAATCGCTCACATTCAATGACAGTAACAACAGGTGCTTAGGGGAAGACGGGGTAAAAAGCGCATGGGCGGGTAAGAAGCCCACCCCAATTATCTCATGAAATAAAGAAAATTTCAGTCAAATTTGCCCATGAGACGAATGCTAGACAGTAACGCTCGTCTCATGGGCAAAATGAGACTGAAATTTGCTTCATTTCATGAGATAATTGGGGTGGGCTTCTTACCCGCCCATGCGCTTTTTACCCCGTCTTCCCCTATATTAAGGACGGTCTGTAACCTGTGCTCCTCTTGTTATTAACAAAAATGAATACAGGTCTAATCACTAAAAAGCCGTAACCAAATGATTATAAATCAGCTTATATTATGAAAACATGCTGACTCGCTGAGTGGTAGATTGAACCTATGAACAAATTAATCAATACATAAATTTCACATCATTTGCATTCTGTAGGCCTGTGAGGTGTTGTACTTGTCTACCTTTTTAATACTAGTTTATAATTAGTTAAGCATCGAAGTTGGTTGAATTAATGAAAATAATGAATTAATGAAAATAAAATCTTCCACTTTATATTATTAAAAGGAACTTAATTTATAAAAATGCAAAGGATAAACAAAGTGTCTCATCAAATTAAAATGCAAAGGTTAAACAAAAGCCTAAGTGTCTCCTCAAATTGTTTTGCTAATTTATGTATCACATATACCTTTGATACCCGGATTCATTGTCTTCCCCGGAGTGCATGGCATAACCTCACCACTAGGTATTATAAGGCGCAAAAACAGCATTTTGCTTAAATTAAGTACTGATCAGCTTGGTGTCGTCTGCCACATACTAGGGGAGGGCATTCTTAACTCTTGATTTTTTAAATCGTTAACAATGCGTGTAATAATATCAAAGACTGTACCCTTTTAGAATATCTTTGA
>CM065680.1:32866099-32868599 GCA_017654935.2 Phymorhynchus buccinoides | reverse complement strand
ACTGGGCATTCGCATTGAGATAGTATGAGACTTATCATCATATCTTAGAAATCCTTCTGAAGTTCTATTAAATCCTACTAGGCCCTACTTTAGAAGGACTTCTAAGATATCATGATGATAAGTCTCATACTATCTCAATGTTATATGTTTTAAGGCAAATTGCTGTCTAAACCAGCTTTCACAGAAGTTATTTTGCTGTGTAAAACAACTTTCACAGAAATCATAGACCTATACTATAGACTAGCTGTGTAAAACCGCTTTCACAGAAACCCAATTGTTGTGTAAAACAGCTTTCACAGAAATTCTACTGCTGTGTAAAACAGCTTTCATTGAAATCCTATTGCTGTGTAAAACAGCTTTCGTTGATATCCTATTGCTGTGTAAAACAGCTTTCGTTGATATCCTATTGCTGTGTAAAACAGCTTTCGTTGATATCCTATTGCTGTGTAAAACAGCTTTCGTTGATATCCTATTGCTGTGTAAAACAGCTTTCGTTGATATTCTATTGCTGTGTAATACAGCTTTCGTTCATATCCTATTGCTGTGTAAAACAACTTTCACAGAAACTCTACTGCTGTGTAAAACAGCTTTCATTGAAATCCTATTGCTGTGTAAAACAGCTTTCGTTCATATCCTATTACTGTGTAAAACAGCTTTCATTGAAATCCTATTGCTGTGTAAAACAGCTTTCGTTGATATCCTATTACTGTGTACATACATACACACACACACACACACACACACACACACACACACACACACACACACACACACACACACACACACACACACACACACACACACACACACACACACACACACACACACGCACACATACACACACATGCATGCGCACACGCACACTCGCACACAATTAATTATACAAGTAAAATAGTTACAACATGAACATTCTAAGAAGAAACATAGAGACCACATTCACATTCCCAATCAAGTTTGAATACAATACTGCAACTTGAAATAAAATCATACTGCCATCGACATATCAATTACATGACTAATTATAATAGACAAATTTTGCAAAAACAAAAATACCCTTCTACCTCATTTACAAGCATTTAAAGTTTACAAGACGTAGACATTCTACATACAAAATACGAATAATAAAATAATTGTAAATACATTTTTTACAAGATTTCAATGTGTGTCTTGATAAACTATTAAATAGACCTATCTCCCATTTTAAATTTTATGCAACATCAAAAGTAGCATTGGCGTAATATAGTGCAATGTCAAAATACTCTCTCTCTCTCTCTCTCTCTCTCTCTCTCTCTCTCTCTCTCTCTCTCTCTCTCTCTCTCTCTCTCTCTCTCTCTCTCTCTCTCTCTCTACGTGTGTGCATGTGTGCGTGCGTGCGTGCGTAGGCCTACACGTGACACCCTCTTACAAACACAATGTGTCGACTCATTTTTTTGTAACGTCACAGTAATTAGCATTTCTATTATTCATCTATTCATCGTCTTTACCACCACCACTACCACCTCTGATGCATGATCATCGTGAGCGTATTTTCCCTCTTATTCTCGTGTATCAGGATGTGTTGTGGCAGTAGCTTTCTTTTTCTAGGGGATGGGGGGTAGGAGTTATATTAGTGGAGCTAGGAGCTAGCATTCAGTTCACCATAGGGAAAACGGGGTAAAAAGCCCATGGGCGGGTAAGAAGCCCATGCCAATTATCTCATGAAATAAAGCAAATTTCAGTCAAATTTGCCCATGAGACGAATGCTAAACATTAACACTCGTCTCATGGGCAAAATGTGACTGAAATGTTCTTTATTTCGCGAGATAATTGGCATGGGCGTCTTACCCGCCCATGTGCTTTTTACCCCGTTTTATAATGTAAAATCCTCCTTTTTGTACTCTCAGTTCTTTAAGAACAGGGGTACGTGAACGAGGGCTGTACGTTTTTCTGTCTGTCTGTATGAGTGTATTAAGTAGTGTATGTGTGTGACACAAATAATATTCCACTTCACAGCGCCTAAACTACAGAACCCATCGTAACGAAACTTAACAGAATGGTTCCTAAGGTATTCTAGATGCGGCCCGTGGTGTCAGATTAACCAAATGACAAGCCTTATAAACGTAATCCATGTGAATCAAATTTGAATATTACAAAAGTCACGGGTTATTTCAAAGAAAATGGACGGAATTCAACCAAAGTTGGTTTGGTGAAACAGTATCATCTAAGGAATGTTTTAATGTTTGCGCTCTCTCTCTCTCTCTCTCTCTCTCTCTCTCTCTCTCTCTCTCTCTCTCTCTCTCTCTCTCTCTCTCTCTCTCTCTCTCTCTCTCTCTCTCTCTCTCTCTTTCTCCGTGTGTGTGTGCTTTGTTCTTGATGTTGTTGTTGTTGTTTTGTGTGTGTTTTAGTTGTTGTTTTTTGTTGTTGTTGTTTTTGGGGGGTAAAATAAACAACTGGGTATTGCCGATACAGGAATGTGGGTTTTTTAAAAGAAGCAAAAAACCACAATAACCCAAGAGTCAAA
>CM065680.1:32851099-32861099 GCA_017654935.2 Phymorhynchus buccinoides | reverse complement strand
CTCTCTCTCTCTCTCTCTCTCTCTCTCCGTATCTTTGCTGCTATCTTGTTAGCTCAGTGTCCCACTCGGCTCATTCCACGTGTCTTTTCTGTCCTTTGACCTATTCTTGTGTAAAGTCCTAATTGACTGTTCGGTTTTGTTGAATGAAGATTGAAGAAGATCGGTATTATAGGTCGCACATACATTTTCTAGATGCATGTACACTGTATACCGATTTGCGGCTTGCTCTTATTAATGGTATTAACAGACAGATGCAT
Source organism: Phymorhynchus buccinoides (assembly GCA_017654935.2). Taxonomy (NCBI): domain Eukaryota; kingdom Metazoa; phylum Mollusca; class Gastropoda; order Neogastropoda; family Raphitomidae; genus Phymorhynchus; species Phymorhynchus buccinoides. The sequence goes on along the minus strand of CM065680.1, from coordinate 32,860,842 downwards.
TCTTCATTGTTAACAGATTTTCAGTCTCCAAGTCTCATACTGAAATCAAATTCCTTTCAACCTGAAATAGCAAGATACATTTATGAATGCTTTGCTGTCCGCAGTAAATAATTAGCAAGCATATATAAATGTTGTATTATTATTTTTATCTGCTGCATTTACTTCGTCACGAACTTTACCTTGTGCTTTTTGTTTTATTTTCTTTCTTCCGTGGTATGTACTTACTACTTCTGTGTCAATAATTCCTTTGATGGTTTTACGACAAATAAAAGAGTTTGAGTTTTACATGCACGCGTGCGTGCGCACACACACATACTCTCTCTCTCTCTCTCTCTCTCTCTCTCTCCCTCTCTCTCTCTCTCTCTCTCTCTCTTGTTTCCGTATGTATGCATGTCTCTCTGTCTTTGCTGTGTGTCTGTCTCTGGACCTCTCTCTTTCTTTCTTAGGCGGTAAGCTCACCCAGGTCGCTTTTAGTATTGGCACAGACCACTTTTGTTGTTGCCACTATGTTGTTTTTGTTTGTGGCACAAGTCTGTCGGTCTGTCGGTCTGTTGGTCGGTCGGTCGGTCGGTCCAAAATTGTCGCACATATTGTAAAAGAGAAAGAAAAGCGTGGCACAAACGATTGCGAATCCGCGCTTGTTTCTATGTCACTCTTTCTGTGCCTGGTCACCATTTTGGTTCTTTCTTTTTTTTTTAGCTCCCTTACCCATGTTTGCAGTGCGTGCGTATGTGCATGAGAGAGAGAGAGAGAGAGAGAGAGAGAGAGAGAGAGAGAGAGAGAGAGAGAGAGAGAGAGAGAGAGAGAGAGAGAGAGAGAGAGAGAGAGAGAGAGAGAGAGAGAGAGAGAGAGAGAGAGAGAGAGAGAGAGAGAGAGAGAGAGAGAGAGAGAGAGAGAGAGAGAGAGAGAGAGAGAGAGAGAGAGAGAGAGAGAGAGAGAGAGAGAGAGAGAGAGAGAGAGAGAGAGAGAGAGAGAGAGAGAGAGAGAGAGAGAGTCTCAAAAACTCATTGTGTTTATTATGAGGCTTACGGCCTATCGGCATGAAGATATGTAGCCTACACAAGACAATAGTACAAAAGAACATAGTCTTACTTTTGTAGTAACAAATACAATCGATTAAAAACATATTCTACAGCATAAGGAAAGCAAAAACTGAATCGAATCATGACTCTTCCCTTCAACGAAGTGCACACAAGAAAATCATAGCAATGTAATTTTGAAACAGATTTATTTTGATTTTGCAATAAGAACTGTAGTGGATGGATTATGTTTCTTTTAAAGTGTTTTAAAGTGTTTCGCGCGATTCGGTGCAAGTATGATAATTTAATAGGAATTAATAAACGACCTCCTGTAAAGGATTATAAAATAAGATCAATGACGATGACGCATCTTCATAGCGCTAATCTTAATTAAAATTTAAAAAATGCACTGATCTTCCATTCACTAAATAACAAAAATCCTGGGTCCAAGCAATGTCCCCGATCAATTAGCAGCATTCCTTCTCCTCCTCCTCCTCCCCCTACTCATCATCATCATCATCATCACCAACAACTTGACAACAACAACACAATGCTATCTTCATAATATGGTAAATTGTTAATAAATAATGTTGATAAGCTTTCGTTTTCCACAGCTCTGAGCTCCCGGGTAGACTAATCCCTGTCAGAAAGGCTGTTATGTCGTCTGCCTTGCACTTGGCCACAACGTTCAACATGTCGGTGACACAAAATGTTACATCAGTGGAGTGTTTCACTCTTAGACAGAAAACCCTTTGGATACATTTTGATTCACTCAAATGTTTTTTAATGCTGTGTGTCTGCACTTCAAGATTTGTTTTCGCGCATTTAATACGTTATGTGCTTTGTACGTTTGTCTGCGTAGAAATTCTGTAATCTTTTCTTAAAACCCAACTTTTGTGGATTTTTAAAAAAAATTGAAAACCCCTTATTCTGGGGGTTTTGGGTGTGTGTTTTTTTATCATATATCTTTAAATGCAGGCATTCTTGATGCTGAGGTTTAAAAATTATTTCATGTAAGTGTTTCATAAATTATTTAATTGTTATTATTTATTTTATAAGTACCCTTTGTATTTGCTAAAGGTTATCGAATTAAAACTTATTTTTTGTGAGTGAATCTTTAACACGTTTTCTAGAAGAGTAATCCAGCAGTTTCTTTATTCGTTTGTGTCATTTTGTTTTAAACTGAAAGCCTGTGTATATATTAATGTAACATATTTCGATTGGGATAACCGGTTGTGACGTTTCATCAGCTGTTTTGCAGCAAAATAAAGTCATAAAACACAGTACTCACCATTGGCAGTGTCCGAAGAGAGCCACAGAACAGACAGGGCCAGAGTAACCATAGGGAACAGACCCTGAAGGATGTGCCTGCTACCACCCATAGTGGGCACTGCACTGTCTGCCGATCTTCCTCTCCACAAACACCGGTCACATCCACCTACCACACCACCTCACTCACAACGACTTTTGCTGCTCTCGGATAAACCACCATGGAAAAAGACAGGTGCCGGACACAATGCAGGCCTATGGTTTCTTCAGAGAATAATTATCGCAACTTTAAAAAGTCCTAATCTCGATCGTAAAGATGATCACAGATGAACACAGAGCCCAAATCGACACTTCGCGTATGTTGCGTCTTTTCCGTTGTGCGACCTTGAATGTAGGAGTGATTATGTTTGGCTAGGAAACTAAAAACTAATTTATGTACAGGAAATTGGTATACAACAACTTGAACATATGCCTTATTCCACGACCATTGACAAAAAGAAGGCGATTCTCTTAGATGAGCGAAGTGAGGACAGTGCAGAGGACGGGCAGGGTGGGAGAAGAGCCCTGAAGATCTCTGCCACTGACGTCTTCTCCAGACGACGTGTCAGGCCAGAGTGAAGAGTCCCCCTTGTACGCAGGTAAGGCCTGGCAAAGCCGCCCAAGGGGACAGGAGGGGGGAGACAATTATGAAGGCCGTGACAGGGGAGGGCAGCGCGGTGATGAACCGACACTTACACACACTGGCCTATTCAATTGTCTTGCCTGCCACAAGACGACATTTGGGACACACCGCCCTACCATGCGTCCTTCTTCCCATCCCCTTCACCATTGTAACCCCCTAAGTTTTGCACATTCTAGAAAAAGGGAGGAAAGGGCAACGACAGAAACATAAGAAAGAGAACAAATAAAGGTACAAAACGGTGTCCGTGCACTTTGCGTCTTAGTGCAGCGAGAGATAAAGAGTTTAAGGTAATTGGATGATGAGAGGGTGAAGGGGGGGGGGGGTAAACAAAAAGAGGATGTAGGGAGAAAGGGTGGGATATATATGGACCCTGGACTTGACTGTACACAAGTAGTAGGCCTTAAGCAACTTGCCCTAAACCACATTCCTGTCGTCGGAGAGAGAGAGAGGGAGGGGTGTGGGAGAAGGAAAGTCACAGAGAGAGAGTCAGAGAGAGAGAGAGAGAAATAGTCTGAGTCTGAGTGGTTTACTGATTAGGCCTTGGGCCCATTTCAAAGAACGAGTACATAAAAGGAAACATACATCCTCAAAACATTAATTATGGAGAAAAAATGAAATAGAAAAGTATAGTTAGTAGGCCTACACAACATTGCAAGGTGGCATAAGTCAAAACAGAAAACAAATATATACAGAGAGAGAGAGAGACACAGAGAGAGAGAGAGAGTCAAGTCAAAGTCAAAGTCAAAAATATTTTAATTGTTAGGCCTCTGGCCCATAACAATGGAGTTCACACAAAAAAGTATTGCATATATGAGCAACAACGAAAAAAAGAATAAAGACACACCAAAAACACGTATTATATGCAAACAAAACATAGATACAAACATTCATCATGCATGTATATATTCTTTTCGCAAGGCGAGAGCTCTATGAATAAATAATGACGTCTTAATAATAATGCTAGGGTTTTGATTACATAAAATCAATGTGAGTCTGAAAGATGAAGGATGTTTATAATATTTTGCTGGAATTAGTTCTCTTCTTAAATCATTATATTTAGGACATATAAATAGAAAGTGAATTTCAGTCTCAAGAATTGTACAACAAAAAGGACAATGATCTTTACTTTTGTCTAAACTCCCATGGTGAGGGAGGAGGACTGTGTCGCCCTTCTGGTTACCGGAGAAAACGGCCCCTGGCGAGAGAGAGAGAGAGAGAGAGAGAGAGAGAGAGAGAGAGAGAGAGAGAGAGAGAGAGAGAGAGAGAGAGAGAGAGAGAGAGAGAGAGAGAGAGAGAGAGAGAGAGAGAGAGAGAGAGAGAGAGAGAGAGAGAGAGAGAGAGATGCTAAGCCATACATGTATTTTCCTATTTCATGTTTGTTGACTGTATTAACATGCGTGTGCATACATGTAAGATTAGGTTCGATTCTATCATGCTACTATGTATGACTGTGTTTTGCATACTTTTTATTTCGACTTTTAAGAGGACTGGATGTAAAATCTTGTTTTAAAAAGCATGTACCATTTGCTTTTTCTACGAATTCATTCAATTCAATTCACTTATCTCTCTCTGCCAACTGTGTGCACGCACGCAGGCGCCGCAGTACATGTGTGTGTATGAGAGATGAGTGAGAGAGAGAGAGAGAGAGAGAGAGAGAGAGAGGAGAGAGAGAGAGAGAGAGAGAGAGAGAGAGAGAGAGAGAGAGAGAGAGAGAGAGAGAGAGAGAGAGAGAGAGAGAGAGAGAGAGAGAGAGAGAGAGAGAGAGAGAGAGAGAGAGAGAGAGAGAAGACTCAGGCTGAAAAACAGACTGACACTGGCAGACAAAGAAGAGAGAGAGAGAGAGAGAGAGAGAGAGAGAGAGAGAGAGAGAGGAGAGAGAGAGAGAGAGAGAGAGAGAGAGAGAGAGAGAGAGAGAGAGAGAGAGAGAGAGAGAGAGAGACTCAGGCTGAAAAACAGACTGACACTGGCAGCAGAGGAGAGACATGAGAGAGAGAGAGAGAGAGAGAGAGAGAGAGAGAGAGAGAGAGAGAGAGAGAGAGAGGGAGAGAGAGAGAGAGAGAGAGAGAGAGGAGAGAGAGAGAGAGAGGAGAGAGAGAGAGAGAGAGAGAGAGAGAGAGAGCGAGAGAGAGAGAGAGAGAGAGAGAGAGAGAGACTCAGGCTGAAAAACAGACTGACACTGGCAGACAAAGGAGAGAGAGAGAGAGAGAGAGAGAGAGAGAGAGAGAGAGAGAGAGAGAGAGAGAGAGAGAGAGAGAGAGAGAGAGAGAGAGAGAGATCTTGTTGCGATGGATGAAGGTGACTTTTACGTCCAAGTAGGCGTTGCCTCTTATGGACAATGTTTCTTAAGACTTGGTCTTCCTGGTTGAAGATGAAGGTGAAGTTGATGTCGATGAGACAGAAGACGAGAATTCCGGAAACGTTGCGGATCCCTGAACATTGGCCGGGTTCGCCGTCTGTATACAGGATCGTTCGGACGGCGTGCGAGTCGTGATGTTCTTTCTGTCTTGATGCTGGAGATGGAGTCAGCATCGGCGTCGCGGCAGGAGACGGTGGAACATTGTGAGACAGCCCAAGGTTGTCGTTGGTCTCCTGTGATCCGCTTGTCTTGTCTTGTGTTGGTGGGCAACCCTCTCCTCCAAGGCTGCCTTCAGGACCACCGGGCGACCTGCTCCATACTGGGGAGTCAATGTCGTCGCACGCGGGCAGGAGACATACAGACGTTGAGTCGTCTCTGCAGGCTGGGGGTGTATCCTTCCCAGTGGATGACGCTGCCTAACTCAGCCAAACTGTCCACTGGGCACCGCGGTCGTGTTGACTCAGAGATCAACGCCGCTGCAGAGATGATCCAAGTCGCCGCACATCGTCCTGTCAGCATGCAAGTCCATCAACTCCCATGGTGAGGGAGGAGGACTGTGTCGCCCTTCTGGTTACCGGAGAAAACGGCCCCTGGCGAAAACGGCCCCTACATAAACGACCCTTGTCCTACGAAAACGGCCCTACTCAGAAACCCAAAACGGCCCTACTGTCAATAAGGAAAATGGCCCTACAACAACCAAAACGGCCCCACAGTTTAGTATACCCCTGCTTTCCTAGGTAAGGAGTTATGGGTATTCTGGAATCACTTTGTCCGTCTGTCTGTCTGTTTGTCTCTATGTCATTTTCAAGTTCATGTGGTAAAAGGTCAAAGGCTTCCTGCTTTTCTAATTACTGTTGCACTTTTTTTTACCCGGCCAAGGGACGGGTCTTGCGATGGGTACGTCTGTCTGTGTACTGCTTATCGGTGTATCGATTTTCTTAAAAACTACTGGACGGATTTCAATCAAATTTGGCAGAGGGGTAGACATCTTGAAAAGGAATGTTCCTATCATATTCATGATTGTGCTGACCTTGACCTTGAAGTTTGACTTTGATAACCGATATTTCCTTCTTTGGGCTATCTGTATCTCATGAACCAGGGAACAGAATTGCTTCACATTTTGTGTGGTGGGGCATCACGGCGATGGCGGGAGTTTTATTGTCAGAATCCATTTCTAGTTTATTCTTTATTGGGTTTTTTAACACTACAGTTTACATTGTCAAGTTTTTAAAACTTGAATTAGGCGTGTATGAGATTTTGACTTTGATTTTTTTTTTAATGGAATGTTTTCACGTGTTTTACACATGTTGCATCAAACATGTCACTAAAAATGTAAGTGGCCAATCCAACGGAACTTTCAACAGTTAAAGTCTCTACATACACACACACACACTCACTCTCTCTCTCTCTCTCTCTCTCTCTCTCTCTCTCTCTCTCTCTCTCTCTCTCTCTCTCTCTCTCTCTCTCTCTCTCTCTCTCTCTCACGCCGTTTTGGAAATAGAAGGGCCATTTTCGTCTCGAATACAGTAGCTCGTAACTAGTACGGCCGTTTCCGTCCCGAGTACCGGGGCCGTTTTCGTAACTAGTAGGGCCGTTTTCGTAACTAGTATGGCCGCCTTTTCCGTCCCGAGTACCGGGGCCGTTTTCGTAACTAGTAGGGCCGTTTTCGTCCTGAGTACCGGGGCCGTTTTCGTAACTTACTAGTAGGGCCGTTTTTGTAGGGGCCGTTTTTGTACAGGGGCCGTTTTCTCTGGTCACGGACCCTTCCTACAGTGTCTGCCACCCACGGACTTGTATAAATGTATAAAGTTATACAAGTCCGTGCTGCCACCCAAGTAGGACTTCGTGTTCTGTCTGCGCCCAAAACCCGGGGCGAGTTTCTCTAGATAACGGTCGCCGCGCGAATAACGCTCACGCCAAACGGAACCTAAGAAACACTTTAGAAAGCGTTTGCGGAAGAATATTACAAGCTCTTGTCTGATTGGTCGAACTGTTTTTATTATTTTAACCAAACGTAACAAACTATTAATGGACCAATCAAACACAAGAAATGTATTCACTCCATGCTAGTCACGTGATATTTCCCATGATCCTTCCAATAGCCGATTCGTGGCTCGCTACCTAGATGACAGCCACAAAACGTTTTTTGCGAACGTCGGCGAAAGAGGTGTTTCTTTGTACCGTTTTGCCGATTTGCGCTCACGCTACGTAACGTTAGCCCTTGTGAAACTCGACCCTGAATGTTGTTGCGATCAATGCCACCACCACCACTACCGTCCCCAATTGTACAGAAAATGGAAAATGGACTTGGACTTTTGGATTCCCAGACTGGATTTTTCTTACTGCACTGGCTGAAGACTTTCTTTCTTCCCTCTTCTTTCCTTTTTCTTTCTCTGGTCACATCCCCAAAGTGTGTACTATTACTTCTATATTTAAGAAGTTGGTCACCACCAACTTGAACAAGTAAGAAGATGAAAAAGGCTTTGAAAAGTTTCACTTTTTTAAGCCTTCTGATTGTTTTTTGTGTTGTTGTTTTTTGCTTTTCTTTCAGATGGGTTCTCATGATGACGACCATCTTGATTTCAACAAACTGCAGAAGGAACTGGATGCAGCTGTGGAGAAGGATGCTAGATACTGGAGAGAGAATGATGCCAAAATCAGAGCAGTCTCCACACAGAGAGTGGCTTCTTATGATGAATTCAAGTAAGTTAGCAAAATTATTTGTTATTGTTTTGTTTTTATAGACAATAAACACCCACCCGCCGTTGATTGGCTGTTGAATATAGGATGTTTTATGCACGGAATAGACCTCAATTTAGAACATTGCGTATATAGTTCCTTTTCCTTGTCTTGCCATAGCAAAATGCAGTCATCTCCATTTTCTGATGGTGATATTTCAGCCTTTATTTTATGGCTGGGGTGTTTTTAGATTTAGTGTGGTGATTGCTTTTGTTTTAATATATGGAAAGCAAACAGTTAGTACGGTCTGTTTTCTTTTTGGAGGTATGGGGGAAGAGCAATGCATTGCTACATACATGTATGCTCTATGGTTATCATGGATACATTGGAGATCAACAGTTACCTGTACATTGCGGTATGCTTTTTGCCGAGTTCAGAGTCCACCTAGTTTGCACAATTTATCACAACTTTCAGTTTGTGTGTATGTATATCGTTGGTGACATTCAAAAACATTGTATCTCGATTTATTGATTTATTTTAGTTAGATACATAGTCAGCTCTCTCATTTTTCCCGCCACCTTCCATCAAAAGCTCGTATCTGTAACGACTTTCTATCTGGGGTAAATGAGGTTGTGAAAATAGAAGAAAAACTCGTAAGTCCCAAATTCAGATCTAGTTAAGGACAAAAACCTCATATCTTCGTTCTTTTCAAGTCTAAAAAAAAAAATTTTAAAGTAATTTTAACAAAATGCAGGACTAAACTCGCAATGTCTTGAACAACATAATTCATCATAGTTAATCAATTGTGGGCAACGTGGTTAATTTAAAATAATCAAAAATTGAGATACGAGGTTTTAGAATTTCACCGACGATATGCAGATTTGTTCAAAATTCTCTTATTGTTAATGCTTTCATTGTCCTTTCTGCTACTTATTGATTCTTTTTTGGGGGGGTTGTTGTGCAGAGATTTGGTAGCAGCATCTCACTTGAAACCCCTGAACAAGGGTGATCACATTGACACCATCATCAAGGACATTCCAAAACAGCCCTGGAACCCTGCTGCTTTACGTGGTACTCAGAATAGCAGTGAACCTCAAACAGCTCAACAGACGCCTCAGGTACTGTTTTATGGCTGTCTTCCCTTTTTATACTGATGTTATACCACAATGTTCTGTTTCCTGCATTGTCGATAGAATAAGGCGAAAAATAGGGTGCACAAATTCATAGATGTTTTTAAAAAGATGAAATCTCAGTCCTTGTTTTCAATGACAGACTTTTTTTTTTCAAACTTTTTTTTTAATGAACGAGTGAATCAAACACAAGCAAACATATACATGCAGTTTACATTTTAACATACATCCATTCATTCTTTTTTTTTTAACTTGATAAAGACAGACAGATGAGCAATAAATAGATTATCCAATGAATAACTCATTCAATACAGATACAGAAATAGAATAATAAGAGGGGAAAAACCAACCAAAAAACAACAACACACACGCACAAAAAACAAAACCCCAAAAAAAACACAACAACAACAACAACTCAAAAACAAACAAAGCAAAAAACACACACACAACAACAACAACAACAACAAAAAAGAAAGAAAAAAAAAGGAAGAGGCATTGGATAAGCGTTATGAAAGACGTGAATATGTTATGTATATGCGAGAGGATCACATATAAATGACAATTTTTGTACTTTATTTAATACATTAAAAAAATTAAAAATAATGAGT